>CAJHZI010000722.1:900000-1125000 GCA_905160935.1 Enchytraeus crypticus | reverse complement strand
GAAAGAGTACCCGTTAAAGTAAAAAAGTAATTTAACAATAGAAAAAAAGCAATTTTCATATGTTCCAGAAAATTGAAGCCTCTTCAGATGGCGGAGCCAAAGGTTACATTTATGCAAGAGAAATCGTATGACGCTATGGATAGCTGGTCTACAGAAGGTCAAGGTTAATTTGTTTGGGTGTTATTTTATACAGGACAAATTGGAATAAATTTGTAGAAGTAAAGATAATAAAGTTATCATGTCGGGTGGGGAACCACTGTTGCTAACCTGCATCTAAAAGTCTGCAACTGAATGAATGAAGATTTAATTTTAACAATATATTGTTTAGGTTGAGATTGAGTATTTAAGGAAGCCGAAGTTCCACAGTTGCATCAGAGCTCTAAACGCTTATCACCTCAATCAACTGCTGCCCTCTCAGGATCAGACCAGTTCACCTGATAAACAGCGTCTCACTGGAGAACTCCTCTCCCCTTGCAGCAATTGTAGCAGGTAAGTAATCGCTTGTAGGCCTAGATATTATGAATCCGTCCCTTAGTGAAGGCTTTTTATCAGCAGTAGACTCTATTATTGCAATAGTTTTCTGACTCTTCTCTATGGTGAAGGACGGGGTTTATTAGATAAACTGTTGAGAACAAAAACATATTGCGGCACATATTGTGTCAGGCCAATGAAATACGACCACATCACTTCAGTTCTGCGTGGACTACATTGACTTTCTACTCATCGGACAATAGAATATAAGATTTCATTTATTGTCTAAAAAGGTGTTCAAAGCTCTTACGTGTCTGGCCGATGTGTATGTACCATTCTCTACAGTGATGGGACGCAAGTTTCTGCAATTAGATCAATTGCAATGAGATCAATGTCGGATTTACAATAAAGAGACCATACATTAGAACAGTATGCCATTATAGGACGAACAAAGACAGTAAAAGCATTAAAGAGTAGCATTTATCTTTTGACTTAAAGCAATTCAAAATAATATAAGATTTTTTCATAGCTTTGCTACACATAATTTTGATGTGAGTGGAAAAGGAAAGGTTATGAGAAAGAGTCACCCCTGAGTCAGTGATTTCATAGACCCTGGTCAAGTTGATAGAATCGAGCTTGTAATTAAATTCTATGAACGTGTCCTTACTAAAGCAAAAATGATAATACTTGGCACTCATTCGCTGCTAAATTAAACTGTCATCTCATTGATCATGCATGGATAGAGTTAAGCGATTTTTGAAGAGCAACGCAATCAGAATTCGACTGAATATCGATAAATAATTCGGCATCATCGGCAAAAAGGAACAAGGTATTGAGTTCAGGGCAGCCGAGGTGCTAATCATTCATGTACACCAAGAAAAGTTTTGAACCCAATACACTACCTTGAGAGATACCACTGAGCGCAGGTGACCAGTTAGAGTAGGAATTGTTTATTATAACCGCTTGAAATCTATTAGTTAACAAGAGGAGGAGAATCAAGACAGACGTTTACCGTTTATGCAATTTAAATAGAAGTTTATAATGTACTATACTGTAAGTTTATGTATGTACTAAAAGCTTTTGAGTAATCAAGGTAGACAGAGTCAACTGGAAGTCCGTATCTATTATTTTTTAGTCAAATAATTAAAATATCATATTCATTGGGTGTTTGTAGATCTTTCATGTAAGAAGCTGTATTGTTTAGAGTAAAGCAACTTATTTGTAGTCAGAAATTGGTTTTTAATGCTCCTTTCCAATAGCTTACAGATGATAGAGGTAAGTGATATATGGCGGTATTCTTAAGCATCAGAAGGTGGATGCTGTACAGTTTCTGATAGGTGTTAGGCTAGTTCCGTCCTAGGCTAAATAGGCTGATTACCAAAATATTGCTAACTTTAAGGCTTACCTTTTATTGCACCAAAGTTTCAGACTGCTGTATTGTTAAGAAAGATAAGCGTATCCTGATAATGGTCTACATTAAATTATCGCAAGGGACAAGTAACAAAACTTCAACATATCTGTTCATGTATTTATTGTGTATGTTTCACTGATTGCGCACTTTGTTTCAGGAGGTTTGGTGTAGCCCGTGTGCCGGACACTAACATAGTACTGGTTTACATTGATATCGACTGTGATCAGACTAAATGCGACCTGCTTCCGAAGCTTGACTTTCTTCCTGAAGAAAATATCCTTTTCGATTTATTATAAATAACTATTTCATTATACAGTATACACGCTGTGTTTTTGTATAACTGATACCCCACATTTATTTTACAATAAAGTCGTAAGGAATTGATCGATATTCTTGAAATTTACCGTACTTGACCAGCAGCCAATTCGACCAAACACAGAGAAATTTTATTTGAATATCTTTAATAACGTGAAAGTTATAGTTTTGAGAGTAGGAATGCGGTCAGATAAGAAATTTCCAATACAGGATTACGGGTGTGTTACATGCAGCGTAAGATTATATTTATAAAAATAATAGCGAACACGTCACATCAAATTTTTGCTAATGCTATATTCAAGAGCAACTATTTCTTTTCGAAACGCCGTAAAATACGTGCTGATATGCTATTAATTGACTAAGTTATTGAACTTTTAATACATGCATAATATATTAGATTATATGAAAGAACGATCAGGTATTTATTATATTGATTGCCTTGACTTTACTTGTTGTGCACTCGATGACCCCACCGGTGGCCCTGTAGGAAGTAACTGTACAGCTGAGTTGAGATACAGACGTCGTCCAGCCTGCTATGACGTCAACCCTAACGTCAACATGGTATCTAGAACTTTCTCTCTCTCTCTCTCTCTCTCTCTCTCTCTCTTAAAATAATTTATTCATATTAAAGGCTACTAAACTATAAACTCTTAACAAGATACAGCCTGAGTCTTCGTAATGTACAACTGTTGATATTTTTATTTTATAAATTTTCTTTAGAGATGTTGAAACAGGATTGAGAGATTAAAATGTATAACTTGCATCTGTCACTCAGCAAAATATTATGAAAGTAGTTATATTAAGCTGACACTGAATAATGTATCAATCAATCTATTATAAAGTGAGGCATTATATAAGTTTTGAGCAAGTGAGCAATAATATTATACTGAAATATAATAATGGTAGGCCTATAATTACGCAATGGCATGTAAACCTCCTTTCATTAATTTCCTATATTTTCTTTTTCTTTCCTTAACTTGTTTTTTGGATTTGAGATTTGCACCGTTTTTGGACCTGTTCATGTCGTCAGCTTGGATTTAGCTCAATAGTGCTCGATGACGTCATTGACGAAGTACCTCTCTAATTGTTGTTGTTCTTAGTAGTAAACAGTATCGAGTATAATGGTAATGTAAGGTCAAATCCAGTGCTACAACCAAGACCCTACATTTATTAATAATTAATTACGATGAGTACATTTATTGTTGTTGTTGTTGTTGTAGACCCTGGAGACTCACTGTAGGGCCTCTGTTCTCTCCACGCTATCCTTACGTGTTACAATATTGACAAGCCTTATCATCTCGTCTACCGTCCTTATGTGTCACAGAAATCACGTGCTTCCACTATAACAGTCAGCCATTCGTCATTTTGCATCGCTCAGTTTTTGAAAAACGTTTAGAAACTTGTTTTTAAAAAATTATCAATTTTAGATAAATTAACTATCAATGCTTACGCTCCAAATTTTAGTTTTTATCATAACTTCTGTCATCCAGGTGTTCTTCGTTACGACAGAAATTTTAAGCATCAACTGAAGTATCTAAATCTAAAAATGTTTCCCCCATCAACTTATATGAAGGCAGGGGCAACACAACGGAGCTCCCCCCCCCCTTGTGTTGCCCCAAATGAAAGGTCTGCACCGGCAGCTGCCCCCCTATCGTAAGGCTCAATATGCCGAAGTGCGCTTTAATATCCAACGGTAGCCACTTAATAATTATATAAAACAACTTTTTGGAATACTGATTCAGATAAGTAAATATAATAACCCAACTTGTTGGGTTAGTCGATGGCGCGCTCACACAAGAGCCAGCGTGTATGAACTTTTGCCTTGGACCTGACACTAGTGTTACTTTTATTTGCTTCATTTTTGGGACTTGTTGGTTGGTTTTTGCTCTCTATGTAAGCTTGACTATTTTGCTGAGTTGTACGCATACAATTATTGTTGTCATATATAAGTCCTTGAATTAGACCCCCATTTTAGTTAAATCTAAAATCATTTCCATAAACTATCATTCTTAACTTCTGCAAATGCGAACCAATTCATCACTACATTTTGAGAAAAAAGAAGATTCAAGTAAATAGCATTATACAATATTTTGATAATTATATACATGAAAGGTAACAGTTTGAAGCATTAAGGTAGGGCCCCTATAGATCCAAGACACAATATATTGATTTTCAACTAACATTAAACACTGCACTACATTTAATTTCACATAAACTTTTCTACGTATGTTCCAATTATAATTATACTCAGCAAGAAGTAGGGAAATATAACGGCCTAGCTTAATTTATTAACCAACATTCTTCCAGACTTAAGAATTATAGGGACTTCTGCAATGGTGAACAGTGACACGCAATAGGAATACTGAAAGAACTTGATGTCAGGTGACTCAGGTCACCAAAAAATAAAAATCTACGCTAATTTGAATTACACTTTCTACTTCACCTTCTCAATACCATCTCAAAAGTAGTTAAGATGCCCTTCTACTATGCTTCTAGTACGAGCATCGTAGACCTAGTGATATAAAACAACCTGCATTATTTTAATTAAATAGTGGAATATCTTTGCACCGATTATATCAATACGTGTAGATTGAGGATAACATTACAGATTAGGCCTACCAACAGCTAGAGGCGTCCACGCAATATTAACTTACGTTATTAGAATAACAGGATGACCGAGGGAAAAGTACAGAGCTATAGTGTACAAAAAAGTACGGAAATATAGGAAGTGGAAAAATTGTGCATGTTAAATTAGGCGGCTTAGGGAGCATGCGTCATTTTACTACGAATATTTATGAGGCTTAGATTTCACACTATGATAATTATGTGAATTTTGTAACGGTGCTGATTTCTGCTGATTTAAAATGTTGTTCTTTAATTTAAATGAGTTCGCGTTACCTTGCTTGCTACATATGCGTGCTAATATAAATTTAAACTTGTGTGATCAAATAAATAGAAAACTTTATATTCTACATAGAGTTTGAATTATTTATTGTTTATACATTTTTTTATATAAAATTAGCCTCCTGAGGATTTCGAAATATATTGGCTGTCTAATCGGGTTACGAACATTAAATTTATGCAACTGTGTTTAAATGCACATCAAGCCCAGTCTACTAGTCTTCTTTTAGTTTTATTGAATAAATTTGATCTTTTACAGCCGAATTCACTAAGCGTTTATTTATAGCGTACTTCAAAGCTGAGTTGTCTACTTTCTTATCAATTCTGTGTTGTAATCTCTCCAATTTTATTAAATATAGTCAACATGTAATTATAGACGATTTTTGAACGAGGAAATTAACGTAAATACTTATGATTATAACTCAATTTCGTGCTGCTGAATATTTATTACCATATCTTTCCTTTACGAATCGATAAATGACATTTTAGTTTGAACGATTATTAAACGAATTTTACTCGCATTTACTTTTCTTTGAATAAATAATTACTTGACTTGCAAGCAACTTAAACTAGAATCTGCATGTTGTATACGTTATGAATAATTTGGTCAATTCTGATTAAAACCGATCACTCATTTTAGTTCGAATCTCTGTTATAAGAATTGACTGCATGATTGTTGATATTAAGAAGTGTCGACCACAACAGATGTATAAATAAAACAGGTTTCTCAAGTACTTTATAGTCGTTCATTATAGTCTACTAGAGCATAATATAATTCACGAAGTGTCATAATATTCGCAATTTCATCAATCAGATTAATATAGACCTAGATCAGTGAAACATTACGTAAATCTACAATTCTCAATGTACGACATTTATTCCGCAACATCCTATAACTCATAAAATAATTTATTAATCTCTTGATAACCCATTGCGTTGTCTCAATAGCGTAGTGGTTAGAGGATAACGTATCAGATAACGTTATGAAGTTTAAATGACAGATCATGAGGTTAATTGAACGTAGGTTCGATTCTCGGCCGCGCTGAACTCAAGAGTAAAATATTGAACATTCACAGGACTGGTTACATGAAAATGGATTAAATTTCCTAACGGTTTAAACGTGTGGTATTAAAAGTGATACGCCTAGATGTCAACAGTTCAACACGGTTTCACTATAATGAGTGTTATTACTATTAGGCCTATTATTAAACAATACTTTCTAATCAAACATAAATAATACAATTATATTTATTAATTCTATGAACTGGGGGCAGATTAGTATCTGGCCTTCCTGAGAAGCAAAAGACGTCAAATATAAAACCACGCCGGGTCGTCTCTGACAATGACAGTAACCTTCGTGTATGGAAAGAGGCTTCTTAATCAAAGAACAACTTCGTACTTTCATACATGAAAATATTGACCCTGTTAAAGTATCGGTGGGAGTAAATAGTGTAAAATCACAAGATATTATATATATATAGCAATATTTTACAAATTGATTCCGTCAATCACACATTTAACTAGAATCAATAATAACATTGACGACGGTCCCGTATGGACGGCATAACCTGTAGCTCATTGGCCTAAAGGGCAGGGAGTAATGAGTTCGAATCACAGCCGGGCCGATCTCATCAACCTATTGTAATGAGGAAATGTTAAATTTTGCTACACGATTTTCTTTTGAGTCAAGGTTATGTGACTTAAGAAATAACGGGCATAACAATCTTTCAACTTAAACCGCAATATTACCTATCCAATCACAACAGATGTGTTTCCTTTTCCCCCATAAATACGAGGATTATCAGCCTGACACCAAACCTTTGTTTTGCTCCAGTAATTTGTTACATTACTCAATCTCTTAATTCTTGCTAAAGAATCCGCAGACACAGGATTTCTTAAAATTAATTTTCCTTTATTTTCACTTTTACCAGAAGCAAAACATTTAAAGCCTTTATTGTCAAGGATTTTATTGATATATTGTACTGTGTAATTTTTTCACAATTTGAATAATTAATTAGACATAAATAACCTTTTTTAACCATGTGGTTGTTCATTAAAAGATTCGTCTGAAATATGTACATATGCACCTAATTCCAATTCATGAACAGACTTGATATTCTAATAAATACAAGTACTACAGCTTACAAACTAACTAAAGACGATTCATTTTCAAAATGGTTGCATTGAAACTAATTAATATAAAGTTTGCCTTGCCAACTAAACAAGTAATAGTAAAAATATTAACTTCTGCTTCATCATCTAAGAATGGAGTCAAAGATGTAAAGTAAACATTAACAAATCATAAACTAATAGGTAATCACGCTCAAAAGATCCAGATCACAGTTCAAGACTGAGTAAGTTCATGAGAGAATTTACTACGCCTATGACTTGCTGGACAGAAGCTGTTGTTGTGAGGCTAACTGTGTCTGAATCTTCATCTGTATGACCTCCATAACAGCTGAAACATCAATTAAATATGCTATAACAGCTGAAACATCTGTTAAATATGCTATAACAGTTGAAACATCAGTTAATATGCTCTCTCTCTCTCTCTCTCTTAGTGCACTGCTGACTGGCAGGTCTATGGCATATAACGCTTCCACCCTTCTCTGTCTTCCGCTTTCCTCTTCCTTTCCACATATGAGTGAATTTTTCACATTCTCTAACTTTCTCCCCTTTCACCCATAGTCCTCACATTCCATGTGCCCACATTTATCCTTTTGGACCACATGGTCCTATTGGTATGAGGCGCCTCTAGTGAGGCACCCGAGGTGTTAACTGCCCGCGAGATTCTTACCACCCCCATCCCATTTAAGGAGTGCACGGGACTGGGGGCGTTCATTTGTGTTGTGATATACATTTTTTTCTCGGGGTCGGGGTTATGCTTTTGATGAGGTGGGCCCCTTTGCCTGCCTCAGCTTCGACTAACATTTACTGGGTCGGGGAATCATTCACTGAGAAAATTATCCTGTTTAGCCATATATATGCTATAACATCTGAAACATTAGCTATGTATGCTATAACATCTGAAACAGGATCAGCTAAATATGTTATATGAGCTGAAACAGCAATGAAGCACAAGCTAAATATGGCACAAGCTAAATATGTTATGTCAAACATATAAATATGTCAAACATCAGCTAATTAAAGCTATAACAGATTTGAAACATCAATCAAATTAGTTATCATACAGTTATCTAAAACATAGGTTAAGAATGCTAAAACATAACCACAGAAAAACATTACTTAGATACACCGTAGCAGCTAAAATATCAGATAAGTATACTATAACAGCTCTGTAAACCAGGCAAATACAGTAATGAATACAGAAATAGAAGAAAATCATAATATTATAACAGCAGAACCAATTGTTAAATTGTTGGCTTAGAGCGCAATGGTTCCATGCGCAGTTTAGAAATGTTAGGTACTAAGTGTTTGGAACGCTTGCGGTCTGATGATTCTGCTCAGGAGCACTTTGAGCCTAGTGTTTTATTTCCAAGTCAGTAATATAATACATGCAATCACTTGGTACCTTTATGCACTGCTTACAAGTATTATCATACCACTGTACAGTGCACATAGTTTAACTCTAAATTGTCCTTGGCACCTTTGTGCTCCAAGCCATGAAAATATATGATTGGATCTTTAAATCATACAACATTCATAATCTCAGTCTGCCTCTGCATCACTTCCCTTGAACATAGAATGTGTCTTATCCATCTTTTCTTCCTATTTCAAAATGCATTTATCAACTGTCTATCTGTCTCAACTCTCTCCAGAAGTTCTTTGTTTGTAAATTTTGTGAGTTCATTTGTAAAATATATTTTTTTTAAAAACAAATGTTCAAAATAGAAGAATTTGTCTAATAGTAAAACCATTTTATCAATACATATAATATAATATAAATATAGTATATTATATAATATAATAATTTTATATAATACAATATATATTTATATTTATATATATCTCTCTTAGTGCACTGCCTACTGGCAGGTCCATGGTACATAACGCCTCCACTCTTCTCTGTCTTCTGCCTTCCTCTTCATTTCCACATATGATTGGGTCTTTAAATCATCTAACATACCTAATCTCGGCCTGCCCCTGCCTCTTTTTCCTTCCATTCTACCTTCTATGACCTCTTTTAATAGATCTTCCCCCCTTAGAATGTGTCCTATCCATCTCTTCTTCCTATTTCTTAATACATTTATCAACTGTCTATCTGTGCCTACTCTCTCCAGGACTTTCTCATTTGTAACCTTTGAGTCCAACTGATCCTCTCCATTCTTCTCCAAATCCACATTTCCAATGCCTCCAGTTTCCTAATATCTTCCTTCCTTAAGGTCCATGTTTCACATCCATACAATAGCATGGTCCAAACCAAAATTTTCACTATCTTTATCTTTGTGTCCTTCTTTAGACTTTTTGTTAATAGTTCTTTTCTACTACCAAAGGCCGCTTTTGCTTGTGCAATCCTACTGCATATTTCCGTCTCACATTCTCCGTCATCGGTTGTAGTATGACCAAATATTTGAAACTCCTTACCTGCTCCAATTTCGTACCATTTATTGTGATATTAACTTCACCTCTATTATTAGACACTCTCATAACCTTAGTCTTTTTTATATTAATCTTCATGCCATATCTTAGGGCCGTATCATTCAGCCTATCCATTATCTTCTGCAATCCAATCTCGCTGCCCACTACCATTCCTTGGTCATCAGCAAATCGTACATCTTGTAACAAATTCCCTCCTACTTTTATTCCTTTATTTATATATAATATATATATTGATTGGATAACGATGATGAATATCTTAAAAAGAATAGGAATTGACTGGAGAGATAGAAGACTAATTTTGAACTTGTACATGAATCAAAGAGCAGTAATCAAAATCCAACAAGAATACTCAGAAGAAGGTGAAATAGGACGCGGAGTAAGCCAAGGTTGTAGCATTTCACCGCTGCTGTTTAACATTTACGCTGAGGCAATGATGGAGGAAGCCATGGAAGACTTGGAAGAAGGAATAAAAGTAGGAGGGAATTAGCTGGATATATATTGATCGCCTGTAGGGTAAACAGTAACAAACCAAACTGAGACAGCTAACCTTCTTTCATGCGATATTTCTCTTGGAAGAGAGGCTGTATTTTCTCCAGCTGAGACGTTAGAAACTCTGACTTTCTCTGATAGTAATCCTTAGCAGCCGGCAACTTCTGTATACAATACAACAGCAACAACATAAATAAGTTAAACTGTAATTATAGTGTCAAGATAGTCATAGAAATAGGACTAGTAAATACAAAAATACTACCAATATAAAAATGACACTACTTCAAGAACAACTCCTTAAATAAAACCAATAAACGATCTCAATTCTCAATAAAAACTAATGCTATTATTACTCAATCAAAGGAGCATAAACAAAAATGTCTAGTAGAAAAATATTTAACAAATTACAAAACAAAAAAACAGCATTAGAGAAAGTATTAAAATTTATGAAATAATTACATACTTATAAGTAAAATTATGCTATACATGTGTATATTGGGTGAAACTAATGTTACATATTGTATAATAAATTTTGTAAGTAGCAAAAGCTAGAAACACTTATAATAATATTTTAAAATGTGTAAAATATAAAAATAGTTTAACATTTGCAACATATATTTAATCAATTCACATATACGACTCTAAGGGTTTTATTGTTGTATTGGAAGCAAGATTTTTGATGGAACAACTAACTGGACTAGCAATAGCTCAGTACCCTTAACAACCCAGCAAACTAGCTTTTTGAACTGCATTAGCTTAAAAGTTAAAAATCCGAACAATATAGAGTAGCTTACTCAATGACACACTTGATGTTTCTAATAGCTCCAGCAAAAGTCAGCTAAGTAGACAGTACAATACATAATAAACTGTATTTATATGGTTACAATAGACATCGAACAGCTGAAACCTGTTCAATGTAGTATCCTGTTCCCACATCAATAAGGCAGGTCTCTATGTCTGTTAGCTTTCCAGGAACATACATCTGTAGATTAGTTCAGGAATCATCAAAGTTTTAAACGAATCTAACACAGCTCAAGATATAACACTACAGATTATAGGCACATCACAAATAGATAATGTTGTAATAATTCTTAGAAGAATTCTAGAATATATATATAGTTATGTTCAATTATATGTCTAAATGAATCATTAAATATATCTCTAAAACTCAAGGAAACTGCTGGACCTTCAAATATAACTAGATTATAGAAAGATAGGAGTATAAAGAAATTATTTTAAAGTGTTTGACATAATAATAATAATAATAATAATATAATAATGATAATAATAATAATAATAGTAACAATGAAGCAAATATGAGTATTTGGAGCCTTTTATACAATCGAATTTAAAATTATTTTGACAAATGCAATATAGACTTAAAAGTATATATATACATGATCTTTGATGGATTTAAGAGTATTATATATTTGACTTTATAATGAATAAGACCAGCCAGCTTCTAGCTGCAGCAGCTAATGTCAGCCAGTTGCTGACTACCACTGCTAAGAGACCTATAATGTACACAGCTGCCAAACTGTTCAACATTCGCCGCTCCACTAACATCAGCAGCTGCATCAACAGCTGCACGCTACAGGCCCTGTCGGCTCATGGGCTGTTGAACTACAGAGGCTGCAGAGGCGGACGGTTTAAACAGAGACCTATTCCTGTTCATACCACATCAAGAATTCAGAGTCACCCAACCCAGCTCACGCAGACGACCTTAACTCACACGGCTCTCACACAAAACTCTGGTATCATTCGAATTAAACCTCGTAATCTAAAATCATCTAGCCCTTATTCTGCCATCAGAGGATTTAATGCCCCTCCGCCGTCTGTCTACGTTCTCAACATACGTTCTCTAGCCAAACCTCACGCCGTTGACAACTTAGCTGTCGACCTCACATCCATGTCTATTGACCTGGCCATAATATCAGAGACACATCTCAAGGCGAAGCATAAGGATGAAGCGGTCAACATAGATGGGTATAACATACACCGGTTGGATGGGTTAGGTAGACGAGGTGGTGGCGTGGGCATATATGCTCGAGACTCAATGAATAGCGAATTAGTGAACACTGACTATAGCAATTCAGAATACGAACTTCTGTGGGTCAAATGTTCTCACAAATCTCAGTCTATAGCAATGGGTGCATTGTATCACCCGCCCAATCCTGTTTATAGCATTGATAACTTTCTTGCCTTTTTTGAAGGATCATATGAGCAACTATTTAGATTACATGACTTTGATTATGCTATATTAGGGGGTGACTTTAACCAGTTGAATTCTAATTTAATTTCGCATCCTATGGGTCTGGTTGATTTAACCAAAGAACCTACTAGAGGCCAAAATCAACTAGACCATATTCTTTCAATTGACGATCTTTTTGATAACATTAAGGTCATTAACTCTACAGTAACTAGCGACCACAGTGCTATTGTAGCTTATTCTGGTGCTCAAATTTTATGTACTACTAAAAGAGAGCATAGGGTTACTTTTCACCCAAAATCCCCTTCTCTTAATACTTGTTACCTTAACTACTTATCTAACAATGATGTCTTCAAAGACATGTCTGACTTGGATATGAAGGACATGTTTGATGAGTTTTATTTGATTTGCTCGGAAGCAGCAAGATGATTTCTTTCCTCCAAAGACAATAACATTAACCTCTAATGACCCTAGCTTTGTATCGCCAGAAATCAAGAGTTTGTTACGACGAAAGAATGCTCTGATGCGCTCTGGCAAGATTGAAAAGGCAAACTCTCTTGCTAAAAAAATTGGTAATCTTATTGCTAAAGCTAATTCTAAGCAGCTATCGCGTCTCAATACAGATTTATCAACGATTGAACTCTGGCAAATGGTAAAGCAATGTTTAGGGAAAAAATCTAAGCATCTAGTTCCTGGTAACATCACTGCTCACTCCCTTAACGATCATTACGCTAATATATCAGCTGACCCTAAATATTCTGCGCCTCTCTTCAAAAGTACCAATTCTACGGCCGATTTTAAACCACTTTCTGAATTTCAAGTTTTTAATATATTGAACAACCTGAAGCCAACCGCTACTGGTTTGGATGGTCTAACTGCCTGGTTTCTCAGGTTGTCTGCTCCTGTATTCTGTCAACCTCTAACAACACTTTTAAATGCTTCCATGGCACAGTCTGTTGTCCCTAATCATTGGAAAACTTCTTGTATAATACCTTTGTCTAAAGTTTATAAACCCTCTACACTGTCCAATTTTCGTCCTATCTCCATCACCCCTGTTCTTTCCAGACTTTGTGAGAGAGTCATCATTTCAAGACTTTGTGAGAGAGTCATCATTTGTCACACTGTGAGAGAGTCATCATTTCAACTTACACTTATCCTGCTCTATTAAGTCCTCCTGCTACACTTTGTTTATATGACCAGTTCGCCTTCAGGCCAACCGGATCTACCACAGGTGCCCTGATAGCACTCTATCAGAGTATCTCACAAATGTTGTCAAGTAGTCCTTTTGTCAGAGTCATTGTTCTAGATTTTAGCAAAGCTTTTGATCGGATCAGACATTCAACTGCTATTGAAAAGTTCGCTGATCTGGACATACCATCCTGCATCCATAATTGGCTTGTTAGTTTCTTTACTGGCTGTCAGCATTGTACTAAATTTGATGGCAATGTATCCTCTATTGCAAATATTTCAGCTAGTGTTGTACAAGGTTCAGCTATTGGTCTCGCTTCATATTCCATTACTGCTTTGGATTTAAGACCTATCCACTCTTATAATGACATTATTAAGTTCGCTGATGATACATACCTCATTATCCCATCTCAGTATCTTTATACCACTGACGATGAACTTGCTAACATTGACTTGTGGTCCAGTAAGAACAATCTACAGTTGAATAAGTTGAAATCCCGTGAACTTCTTTTCCATCCTCCACGATCTAGATTTCTAGCAAGTTCTGTGCCACTGCTCCTAGATGGAATTGTTAGAGTCAACACCTTGAAGTGCTTAGGTGTCACACTGCAATCCAACTTCTCTTTTTCTGTCCACGTGGATGATATAATTAGCAGTTGCTCTTCTAATCTTTTATCCATTCGCACTCTAAAATCAAAAGGTCTTAATTCTGACCTAATTGTCACTGTCTTTAAATCTATTGCACTCTCCAAGTTAACATATGAATCGCAATTTTGGTGGGGTTATGTTGGTTCCTCCGAGAGTGAACGCCTTGAAGCCTTCCTCAGGAAGGCTACAACATGTAACTTCTATGGAGTACAATCTTTTGCGGATATCGCTGCCGATGCAGATGAGAAATTGTTTAACGCTATCATCAGTAACAAACAGCATGTCCTGCACCGGCTTCTTCCGCCGCTTAAAGATAATGTTAACTTTAAGCTCAGGGAGAGGGCACACCCTTTCTCTTTACCATCTAAGTGCACACCTTTGATGAATAAGAACTTTATAATTAGAATGCTATATATTGACTCTTATTAAGTTTTTTTTAAACAATGTCTGCTTATGTTTATTACTTTCTATATCGCCATTTCTGTGTGTGTACGTTTTCTGCGGTATGTCAGAGTTCATGTAATAAACGAATATAATATATACATTAGACTGTCCCTTAAAAGCGAAAGACAGAAAATTTATGCTCCCATCCTCTCAATTGCTTCCATTTGGCATAAAACTGACTGAGAAAAAAAATAATTGAAATCGAGTAATATTTAGAGGTTGCCCAAGGTCATTGAATATTTACACACTATAGTTTTATGGATTTCTTTTATAATATGTATGTGCAATTGTAGGCCTACAGTTGTAAATATTTTCGCAGAGTTAACATTGGTTGTAATGTATTCTTGATACAGAAAAAATAGTCAGCAGTTGGCACCTTAGTTTACATTCTCATTCCTGAATCTCTGCTGAAATCATATTACTTTATTTGTGTTTATATTCTGATGGTATTTATCTAAACAGTAAACATCCTAATTGCTTTCGTTGGTTTCTCAACTGAAATCAGCAACAGGTATGATTTGGAATCTATAATTTTCACTTCATAATTTATTTGAGTAATTTTCTCTATTCATTTAAATGAATTTAATTAAATTTAATACAATTTGAACTGAAAATAAAATGAAAATAATCAGGACCTCAATGTTTAAAGTATTTTAAAACATGTTTAGTACTATAGGGATCATTTTCCTTTTAAGTTCAGAAATTTCATTTTAATATTTATGTTTAAATCGGTACGGTACATGACTAAAAGTTTTTATGTTATATAACTTTTAATATGCAGATGGAACCCGTTCTCAAAGGAACATCTACTTGCTGGGATCAACTGTTACCGATTTACTGGGTTCTAAGCTCCCTTCAAACCGTCAAGCGCTTGGACTATTTCTTCATCTACACGCAACTGAAAACCTAACTATACGAAATGCGTCTACCGAAGTAATCAGGAGAATTTCAGAATTTTGGGATCGAGCTCGTATTCCAGTCAGACGATCAGATCATTGTATACTGAAACTGGAGAAAATGTACAACGAATGGATGTTGCTTAAGAAGCACAAGACCCGTAAAACCGTACTCCATAAGCAGCAAGAAGAAGATTACACTAAAAGTTTAGACAATTTGTTTGACATAGCTCACGCAGAAGCCTTATATATGATAGCGAATCCTGAAGACAAAGAATTTCTGCTTGCCCAACGAGAGAAAGGTCGTCGTGGAGTGTTAGGTCCAGTAGATAAAGTACTGGCTGGCATCGAAAAACGTTCCAAAGACGCCAAAGAGATGTCACACAAAAGGCGTTTGAAAGCAAAGGCTTATGCTGAACAAATAACAGAGGCTTTTGAACTTTATTCATCCAGTGACGAAGACACAGCAGAAAACTGTGAAGATGCACAAAAGCGTCTAATGAATGAACGAAATTCAGTAGAATGTAGCCCAGAAATAAAGCGATCTTGTAAACGTAAGCGAGCAACTGTTAAAGTGATAACTCCTGGTCTTGCAGCAGCACTAGATAGGACAAAAATTTCATCACGCCAAGCTACATTTGTTCTTGCGGAAGCAAGCAAAAGCCTGGGCCTTAACGTGGGTGATGTTAATATAAGCAAATCAACGATTCACCGCATGCACAAGCAGCATAGCGCTGATATCGGCCAAGAATGCAAGTCTACATTTTCTGTCGATAACAACTTGCCCTTAGTGATCCATTGGGATGGAAGCTAATGGAGGACTTAACCAGCATGCAACGGGTTGATCGACTTCCAGTCGTAGTCACAGGTGAAAACATCTGCCAGCTTTTGGGTGTTCCAAAATTAATTTCCGGGACTGGAGAATCACAAGCATCTGCAGTTGAGAGCCTAATAAAGGAATGGAAGCTGCAAGATAACATCGGTGCCATATGTTTTGATACAACAGCTGCAAACACTGGTAATAAGGCTGGGACTTGTGTATTATTGGAGCAAAAACTGCAGAAAAATCTACTCTATTTTGCCTGCCGTCATCATATCAATGAGTTGATAATTGGTATTGCTTTGGAACAGAGCATAGGTGGAACTTCTGGACCTGATATCCAGTTGTTCAAAAGATTCAAAGAACAGTGGCATAGCATTGACATACAACAGTATTGTCCCGGACCCACTGATGACTACATGTGGAGAACCATTGTTGATGTTCATGATGAAGTTCTGCAATTTGCACATCATCATCTTAATGAAAATCAAGCAAGAGCTGATTATCGCGAATTATTGGAATTATCCATCATTTTCTTTGGTGAAACTCCTCCAAAAGGCATTAGTTTCAGAGCCCCTGGAGCATAATGCATAGTGCATAATGCTAGATGGATGGCGAAGGTTCTCTATGCCCTCAAGATATGGCTATTTCGAAAACAGTTCAAGCTGACTGCCAGAGAGGAAAAAGGGTTAAGAGATCTTGCAATCTTTGCAGTGAGATTGTATCTGAAGGCTTGGATAACGGCACCTATCTCAGCACCTCTCAGTGACTTACAACTGCTAACTAGCCTGTGCAAATATTCCTCCATACATCAAGTAATATCAAGAGCCACAGTTAAGAAACTGGCATCTCATCTATGGTATCTCTCAGAGGAACTCGTTTGCTTGGCATTGTTCGATGATAGGGTCTACCCAGCAACAAAAAGGCTCATGGTTTCCGCAATGAACAAACAAGGGGCACCCAAGCCGCTGAAGCGAGCAACTATTGATTTGAATAATTTGCAATCGTGCACCTTGGATCAGTTTGTGACTAGCAACAGCATGAATCTGTTTAGAAATTTACAGTTACCAACAGACTTTTTGTCATCAGATCCAGAAAACTGGAGTTCACTAGATGAGTACAATATAGCTAAATGCCGCTTAGCAACCATTAAAGTTGTCAATGACAATGCCGAGAGAGGAGTTGCACTTATTCAAACGTACAATAAGACACTCACTAAAGATGAAGAAGATCTTCAATTTCTCCTACAAGTAGTTGCAGACCATCGCCGGCTGCATCCAACTGCTAATAAAATCGAACTGTAGAGCAGTCAGTTGCTTCTAACTCGCTACTTTTATTAGAAACTTCTTAAGCTACAATGCAACTATAATTAATCATATACTGTACTTTGATTCCGGCACCACTGACAATAATTAATTCATAATAAACACTTTAATGGATAAGATTTAATACTAGTAAGATGGATTAAACAAGCTATAACTGTAATTTTAATGATTAGTAGTTGATTTCATTGTGAAGTATCAAGTAACTGGTATTTTGGGTACTGTACGCTATAATGGGCAAATTTTGATGACCTTGGGCGACCTCTAAATATTAAGCAATTGTCATAAAAATTCATAAGCGTTGTTTTCAAACCAAAAGGAACAAAATTAGAAGGTGGGAGCAAGCAAAATACAGGACATTTTTTTGCCATATAAACAAGGGTCAGTCTAATATACTTGTATATATATCAGAGTAAACTTACAAGTCCAGATAGAATTAACTAGCATAAATTTATACTTGATAATTAGACTATATAATAATGTGATTAATTGATAATTAGAGTAATTGATAATTAGATTACTTGATAATAAGACTAATTGATAATTATCAATTAATCTAATTATAATTAGATTAATTGATAATTAGATTGATAAACTATATTTTACAGTTGATTTTTTCAACTGTGAATTCCATAAAATTTCAGAAATAAGTAATAATATTAATGATTATACAGTAATCATTATTGTTACTCATTTTGTTCAATAATCACAGTGGCATTCGAAAGATTGGAGCTAAAGATTTATAAACTATTCAAATACTAAAATCTAATACTAAGATTTAAATCTAATACAAAATAAGATTAACAATAACTAGAGCAATGATAAAGAAAGAGGATACAGATCCAGTGAGAGGCACAAGCACATCGGTGCTGTCAGTGTTGATCTTACCCAGGCTATCCTTGCACTCTACAAACTTACCCTGAGCAACCTTCAGCGACTGCATTGAACTCTGCAGCAATTCCAGTTCCTGTGTCAAATAAACATCCGGCTTCTTGAAGTAACATCATAATGTCTACATTGCCAAATCAGATAAAGAGACAAAAGCTAAAAAAAGCTAATGCAAATGTCAGTTTCCTCACTAGAAAGCGATGTCAGCGACGGGCGAGCCTAGGATTTGGACCCCACACATCCGTGGTTGAACAGCTTATCAACATCCCCACTGGCTCCATCTATATATTAAATTGCTTCTACTTAAAGAACTGTATAGTACTTAGATTAATAGCATCTTGAGCTATATAAGAAATGAAATAGACGATATATAGACATATAAAATCAAAGTAGCTAAGGAAATTAGCAACAAAGGTCACTAAAAATAAATCAGTGCTAATCAATATAATTGTTTGTATTATAGTATAGCATTAAGAGCAAAACTTAAAAATATAATCTTCTAATTTTCCTTCATGTTTACTATGATATATGATGTCCATTGCTTACCACAACAAGACAGGACCTGCATACCTGATCAAGTTGCTGAGAGAGCTGATTAAGCTGCGAGACATTTAACTCTGTTAGAGGTATTTCTCGAGGACCACTTGTAGAAGCCATCATTAACTATTACACAGAGAAAATTATAAATAGAATGTTGTTATAATGCCTGTTTTTTGATCTAGCTATAAAGTTACATACACCTTTTTCTAGTTTCCTTGTCTTCAAATCTCTTGAGTTAAACAGAATCTCCTATCAATTAATTTAATACATCAATCTCAAATAGGAATCTAGTGAATTCCATATTTGACAAAATCATTGGTCAAATTTGCTATTCTAATAATCCTTTCAAAGTTGTGTTCCACAAGGATCTGTACTTGGTCCTTTAGTTTTTTTATAATAGGCTATTTACCTGATTCATGGTGCCCTCATCAATTTTCACTTCAATGCAGTTGACATTCATCTATATATTTATTTTACAAGTCAATTCCTGGTTTTGTATTAATTAATCATCTATTCGTGAATCATTCAATAACTGAATAACTTGCTATGGACACCCCTCTGCAGAGAGTTAAAGTAACTAATAACTCCATTCGTTTTCACTAATCTTGCTCTTTCACTTTCATATTTTACAAAAAATCTTGGATTCACATTTGACAGAAACCCCTGATATCAATATTATATTATTAATTTTTGTTTGTCAATCAATTTTTTTCAAATTCATCAGGTTAGGCAGATATGTTTGTCACCTAAGAAATTCAGTCATAATTCTTGCAAATTCTGTAGTTTCTTTAAGGCTAGACTGCCCTATACTGCAACTATTGCTAAGTGGGTTCCCATCTTCATTATTGCTAAGTATTGCTAAGTATTGCTAAGTGGCTTCCTCTCTTGTTAATTTGCAGCATGTTAAAAATTTTATTGTACATATTTTTCTTAATCTTATCGATTTCAATCCAATTCTCTTTCTCTACTTCGCAAACATCACCGATTTCTGGTTACCGGCAGCGACAAACCATGTCACATAAAAAGGAACGCGTATGAATATAAGTCGTTCTTCATGGTAAACAGCTCATCTTAGTCTTAAGAATATCAAATTGTTTACTCTCTAATAACTTGATATGGTAATTGCAAACAATTGATCCCACAACCTCAGAAAAAGCCATTTTCAATTTTTGACTTTGACAGCGTACACACTGAATTATATATTCTTAGATTGCTATAAGTATTGCTAAAATACCATCAAAATTATTAGGCTAATTAAATTATTACTAAACGTTGACATTCGAGAAGAACCCGTAGCATATCAATTAGCTGTCTTAGTACGCATCAAAACGTACAGTGCTCTTCTCTTCACTGACATGATTTAGGACAGGAAACTCACGTTAAATCAGGCCTTCAGTAATTACGAAGTCAAAGTCTCAAAAGGACATATAATTATACCAAATACATATGTATAATATAAACTAAAAACTCTTATACAAAATTTTAGTTTAAATAACCTTACCAAATAATAATTTAGAGTTTAATTATTTAATGCTTAAAATAGGAATTGCAAGTAAACATATAATATCGCTCAACGCTGTTGCCAAACGAATATTATATTGGTTAAGAAAGTCATTTTCCAGCCTTAGCAAAAAGTTGAATTAAACTTGATTTAAAACTTTCAATTTATTACTTAGAATTTTGTAAAGTCTAAATACAAAGGGGTTTACGTAACCGATAACACAATATGTTTTCAGTACAATTGTAAGAGTAATTGACCGATGTTCTTGAAAGTTTCAAGACTTGAGAGCAGCCAATTTTGCCAAACATTATAGTGAAATGATCAACTACGTTGATATCTATTACTTTTTTAAAATAATTTTTTATATTTTAAAAAGTGATAGCCGCATTAGAGATGTTTTGTGTGAATATCTTTAGCCTAATAACGGGAAAGTTATAGATCTGCAAATATGATCGAATGTGGTCAAATAGGAAATTTTTAGTATTTGGAGAATGCAGGCATTTTTATTTTGCTAATGGTATCTTGAAGTGCAGTCATTTCTTTTCGAAACGATGGAAAATATGTGCTGATCAATAAATTTGGAGGTATTTAACTGCAAAATTTTATCAGTCTTTAGAAAATATCACCATGTTTCAGAGAGTACGAAGTGACTTTACATGGAGTTTTATTTAAAATGTCAAAAAACATTCGGCTCCAGGGGCTTTACTTCTGGACCCCACTGGAGGCTCTGCCCCCAGACTCTTTTGTTGGGGTATTGCGCTCACCGCGCTCGCCATGAATTTTACCGCCTCTTCAGTTAAAATTCTTCGTAACCGACTTGCTTTTTATTGCGATAGCTCCGCCACTTTTTTTTACAACTACATACAGTATTAGTTCCACTGATGCGAATCTTCTCTCTGTTCCAAATATTCTCACATCATTGGGCAGACGTTCATTCTCTTATGCAGTACCCATGATCTGGAACTCTTTACCTACTAATCTTCGCTCTTGTTCTTATCTTTCTAGTTTCTCTGGTAAGCTTCAGACATCTTTTCCCATCATAAGCATACTCTATCTGTGCTCTTCAAGGTTCCAAGTTGGCACCTTTACTTTTTAAAATCTATACGAATGATATTCAATATGCCTGTACAATTTGTTGCATTAAACTGTATGCTGATGATTCGAATTTATGAACTAAATATAAGTCTGTTGATGAATTGTTAATCTCTGCTAATCTAGCTTGCTCTTAAGTAAGTAAATAGTTTATAAGTAACAATTTAACCAGTGATGTGAAGTAAAGAAGTAAAAATACTTCGTTACAAGTAAAAGTACTCAACCCATTGGCGTAACCACCGGAGGGGACAGGAGGGACACGTCCACCCAGAATTTAGACTGGGGGGACATGCATGCAAATGTCCCCCCAGAATTTAGCCTCAAATTTATATATTTTATGTACGAAATTTTGCGTATTTTCAATATCGCTGTAATGAACACGCCTTGTTCACAATTTATATATTAAGAAATATATATTATATAGATCGAAAGCAAATATTATACAGCTGTTATTTATAAATAACAATTAATAATATTAAGTGACGTAGGGTTTTTCCAAAGATTTATAATAGATGATATAAGCCGAAGTTGTAAGTAGGCATAGCTAGATTATTACGCTGGGTATTTCCAAAGTGACGCAGCTAGCGCGTAAATCGACTAAACGAGAAGTGCTGTGGTTGGCTGAAGTCGATCGCTCGAGTAGTATATGAAGCGGCCGTCGATACATAGAAAATCAGATTGGGTTCTGCGTGGTTCGTCTGCGCAGTAACTCAGGGAGGCCAGAACCTTCTACGCGAAAGTACTGGGAACCGAGGGAGGATAGTACGTAATATCCCAATCCCAAGGCAAAAGTACGATTAGTATACAGAAATCTGGACTTCGTCTAGCCGAAAGCTTTCAAGCTCGCTTGTTAAAATAGGCTCGTAGCCCCTTGTTGACTAGTTTCCCAAGCCGCGAAGGCTAATTGGAGGCAAGAGAGTTCGGTGTCCCCCTGGGTAGGCCCAGGTAAGAGGGCTGGTAGTCCACGGCAATACTCGGGTCAAGTTCGTCTCTGCGGGTATTTGCCAAGCGCCTGGGTCGAGTGTGTCTCTGCAGGCGGGAGACTAACAACGGCATTGCATGGGTCGAGTTCGTCTCTGCAGGCGGGAGTAGGATTACCAATTACCAGTTGACTATCAACAAATTTCTCATCGACTACACGGAAAGCCAATTATACTACCTTCAGCAAAGGCGAGAGTAGAATGACTACGGAAACTACGGAAAGACCAATATAGGAAAAGAGATAGGGGAGAATAAGTCTAAAAAGGGGATATAGGGAAGTTTTAAATAGGGTAAAAGAAGATAAAGTTCGTCGCAGTTAAGACAACCAATCATATAATTATCTACTATACCAGTTTGTAAAACTAGGAAGCAGGGTAGAAAATCAAACCGTGATCGCCCAAGATAACGCAGACGCTTCCACTACCGGTTCGGGTCACCATATCACTTCGCCCCGAGAACCACGAATATCACGGGATAGAATCTACCAAGGGAGCATGGAAGAAACTCAACCGTCATCGTCTTAATACGTAGAAGACGTAGAGTACGCTTCTACTCCCGACTAGGGCCAGCGTCGACGCTGTACACCAGGTTCCCGAGAACCCGATAACGAAGTAGGCAAGGGGGTCGGACCTTGGCCTACTCAGTCGGAAATGAACGAGAAAGGCCTTTCGAGACGGATGATACCGGGAAAGAAGTATCATCTGAAGACGCAGCAACTCGGTTCCTCCTGACAAGCGGTACCCTTAGTGAAACATTCGACGATAAAGCTGCCGTCTCGAAGCACTGCCGACCGGCGAGCGAGTCCAGAAATAGACAACTGCTCGAGGACTAACAGGCAGCAAGGCTGTTCGCGACAGTCGCTCAATAACTGCATGTGTAAATATTACTAGCATTTATAGAGCCGTGCTGTAGATCGAGTGGTAAACTTATACGCTTCCATGATATTAATTAATGATATAGCTGTAGTTGTACTGTGTATGCTCGGCCATATACTCCTATATACTGTCGCATACTTTAGTAGTATAATATACTATGTATAGGAGACTATAAGGCAGAGCGACCGATTTTAAGTGAGTGTGACGAAATATGGGAGAGTGCCAAGTGCCAACTAGCCGAGCAAAGCGGGATGAAACTATGTTGTCCTATCTAGAGTTTGCGGCTGCATAGGCCTATTGTATCTTGAGAGGTCAACTTATCAACCAGCGGTAGATGCTCTCAAAAATGTGCATACATTTTTAGCTTATGGAATTTGTTACATTACAAATTCATAGACAGTAAACCCAGTTTTGCATAATTGCATCATGGATAAATTTCTGTTAAAGACCAAAAACCGCGTCTGGTAAGAATTAATACATTACTAATTTCGATTTTGAATTCTGAAAGTTATAAAATAATGAAATTTCATAGTATCGTTTAGAGTTTGTTAGAAAATCAAGAGGAATTTGTGCACAGCGCTGCTTCTACGGTGCAGGGCAAGTCCACTGCCAGTGGATCGATTTTTGAAGTTAAAAGCTGGTAAAGCTAATGTTAACGTCAGTTTCCTCACTCTAAAGCGATGTCTGTGACGGGATAGCCCAGGATTTGAACCTCGCACATACTGATCCGCGGTCGAGTACCTTACCGACATCGCCACTGGCTCCAGCCAGTAGTTGTACTGTGTATGCTGGCCACTGGCTCCAGCCAGTAGTTGTACTGTGTATGCACAGTACAACTACTGTGCATACACAGTACAGTTTCAATTACTTTTACTTAAAAGTACTACTTTTTGTCAAGTACTTTTACTGTTTACTTAAGTAAAATTCTGATAAAGTACTTTTTACTTTTAGTTCTATTAATCATTTACTTTGACTTTTACTTAGAGTATTTTGCTGAGTACTTTTGCAACACTGAAGTTAACTGTAACTTGCTCTAAATCTTCTTATGTTTTATTTTAAGTCACTAAAGATGATGTAGCTCTTACTAAAACCAGTGCTGGAAAAGTACTTAATTTTTACTTTCAAAATTACTTTTACTTTTTGACGTTTTGGCAGTACTTTTACTTTTACTTCTCGATCTTGAAAAATGAAATACTTTTACTTTTCAATTTCTAAAAGAAATACTTCTACTTTTACATTTAATTTTTTTGTTGTGTTCTCTAAAAAAGTACTTTAGTCTAAAAGTACTTCTATCTATCTATCTATCTATCTATCTATCTATCTATCTATCTATCTATCTATCTATCTATCTATCTATCTATCTATCTATCTATCTATCTATCTATCTATCTATCTATCTATCTATCTATCTATCTATCTATCTAGCTATCTATCTATCTATCTATCTAGCTATCTATCTATCTATCTATCTATCTATCTATCTATCTATCTATCTATCTATCTATCTATCTATCTATCTATCTATCTATCTATCTATCTATCTATCTATCTATCTATCTATCTATCTATCTATCTATCTATCTATCTAGCTATCTATCTATCCTGACCATTTTTTGATCACCCGACCGGCTTTCATTTTAGGACCTTACTTCCCAGAGATTTTTCTGAGTGAATTGCGCTCATCATCCTTGGATGAGGAAACGGGCGTTAAACCGTAATTATTATTATTATTATTATTTTATTATATTTATTATTATTATTATTGTTATTATTATTATTATTATTATTATAAGTGCGATAAACCCATAAAAATGTTAAACAATTTTCATAATAAGCTATTTAATCTATTCTAATGGGTTTAATGCCAAGGTCAGGGGCGTAAGGGGCTTCTCTTCAAACTGTCAAACCTGACCATCGCCGTGGTTGACCAACTGACCGACCAACCAAAGCAGCTTTCAAACTTGACTGATCCAGTTCTCAATGAGAAATACTTACCATGCATATTCAAATATTTAAGGTGCAATAGATATAGAGTAGGCTACGGCTTGAATGATATGCCTATAGTCCACGATCACATCCCATACCTTTAAGGGTCTATTTTAATTTTAAAATTGATATTTTGATAAGCGATTTTTGTGTATTTAATCATAATTAAAGGTAATTATAAATTAAAAAAATTTAAACCATAGATATGGCAATTTTAGGTAACTTTAAAGTAAGTTCATTTGGGCAACACGCTACTGACAAATATTTGTGGAAACGGTCAGTACTTATTTGATTTGGGTCAGTACATTTTAAATAAAGTAATTCAAATTACACAATTACAGCACATTTTAATTGTAATAGTTACAAATTACTGCAAAATTAGAATTGTAATTGAATTTCAAATTGCAATTGTAATTTAAGTTATGTAATTCAACTACAATAGCCAAATTACATCCCAACTTCATATATAATAATAATAAAGGTTAATAATATAGGTTAGCATATCCCCCAAGAAAGTAATGGCATATCACGAAGAGTGGAGGCGTTATGTACCATGGACCTGTCAGTAGGCAGTGCACTAAGAGAGAAATAATATAGGTTTAACGTCCGTTTCATCATCCAAAGATGATGTCAAATACAAAGCGCGATATCAAATACAATACAAATGCTTAATCAAATTGTATTGAGATAAAGAACTTAATCACAATGGCAGGATTTGAGTGTAACTCTCATTCATATCATCATTATAAACAATTGCCGAGATAGAATGATAGACACGTAAAACTAAATTGTCAAATGTAAAACTTTAATACCTGATATTATGCATGTTTTAAATATAATTATAAATAACATGTATATTTACATTTTTTATTTGTGGACACTGTACTCATTTGAGACAACCGAAATTTCTCATAAAATGCCTTGTTAGCTGGGGCGTCCAACCTCCTTATAGCAACGACGCGTGCCCCTCTAGCTTAATCCACGATGCGCAATTTCTCCACTCACCTTCCCTTTTTTAAACTCCGTACCTTTTTCCACTCCACTCTACTGTATTTTGTCATCGACGCAAGTTAACATTGTGTAGACGTCACTGCTTGTTGGTTACTTCAATTTATTTGGTTACTTCAAATTACTTTTTTGCATTAATACTTACATACATGTATACATGTAAAAAGCTGGTAAAGCTAAGGTTAACGTCAGTTTCCTCACTCAAAAGCGATGTCAGTGACGGGCGAACCCAGGATTTGAACCTCACACATACTGATCCGCGATCGAGTATCTTATCGACTTGGCCACTGGCTCCAGCCAGTTGGTTACATGTTCACATGCATATATTGATACATAATACACTTGTATAATGTCATTCATTATCTTACTGAACTACTTACATGCATTTCTGTTACCTATGTAAACTAGAGTGTCTTTCAATTTCATATGTGGAATAATTTGCCCTACAGTTGTGCCATGTAGTGGACCTAAAATGAAATAAATCTAATTTAACTGAATTGCAGCAATTTCTCATAATCAAACTACATGTGTGTAATTCTCTATATAGCGCATAGTGGTTCATAAATAAGCTACTAATGCTTTCTTACTTACCTAGTGTCGTTATTTTATGTTACATATGGTTACGTTATAACGTTACGTCACGTCACGTTAAGTTACGTTATGTTACGTACATCACGTTAAGTTACATTACGTTATGTTATGTTATATATGTTATGTTATTTTATGCTGTATGACGCTATAAAGAACTTGTTGATTATACATGTATAATTAATTCCGCTTAGAAAATTCCGAAGTTATTTTAATTGTCTGCTATGGCGGTTGAAGTCACGTAGGCCATTATAGTATGTACAAAGTTCACAAAGATCAAATCCTATCCAAAGTATACCAACTGTTAGATGAACAAGCGTAAGAGGACAAACATACTGACCACCTAAACTGCTGGTCTATTTAGTGCAGCTTGGCGTCATTACTTGTAATTAACCTACATTTAATGGCTCCATCTAGACGCCTCATAGCCTCATTTTAATTTCCACTATTACATTAAAATGATTTCACCAGAATCCGCGGAGATGAAGTCAACGAATTAAAATTAATCTATTAATGAATCATTCTTACATTCATTTGCCACCCGTTGATTTCAATAAATTTGACTGTTGGTATTACTAATATGTGTTTAGAATAAATGGATGAATGAACGATTGCGCACTAATATAAAACTAAATAAAAAGAGAATTAAATACAATTAAATCATTTAATAATGAATGAATTATTTACTTTCAAACTGATTTAATATTGAAATTAAGACTTACTGGCGATTTGTAAATGGCTATAACTAATTTTTTCTTTGTTCGGACTCTACTTTCAGTGAGATTCTGATACCTGACACCAGGTAATCGATACAGGTATGTCTTGATGTACAGAATGCAAAGAGAATTGTAATGAGGCAATCGTTTAAGAAAAGAAAAAAAGTCAATTCACCATGAGAAACTAAATCACACTAAACTTCATGTCAAACTTTATTTATGGTCAGGAAAAATTATTTTTCATATGCTGGTAAATCTAGTGTTAACTAACGTCAGTTTTCTCTCTCGAAAGCAATACCAGTGACGGACGAGCCCAGGATTTGAACCCCGCGCATACTGATCCGTGGTCGAGTATCTTACCGACATCGACACTGGTTGGAGCTAGTGGCGATGCCATATATACATATATGCCATATATTTTGATACCTTCCTCTAGCCCTGCTCTACTTATTTATAAATCCCGGCAGTTTCTGAAAGAAATTCTGCAGAAATTGCCAAAATATAACACTGAAATATATGTACCAAACGTTTAGACCCCTGTCTGAAGGCAACTGGACCTATTGTGAACTTGTGTCACTCGGAATCTCGTTTGGACTGCGTTAAATTTTCCGCCAAAATCAATCTGTGCAAATCATTTATTCCCTATGTCGGTATTATATTATTGAATGATATGATACCTCCTTAAGACAGGGAAGAGTGGAGGCATACCATGGACCTGCCAGTAGGCAGTGCAATAACAGAGAGAGAGAGGAGAGAGAGAGAAAGAGAGAGAGAGAGAGATGATACCTCCAGTGTGATAAACTGCATGTTTCAATCTTGCATCTTACAGAGGAAAGTTCAAATCTCCTCAAGGCTATCGTAATCAAAACAGAGATAGAGTCATTCTAATCCCAACAAAGATGTCCGCAAGGCTACACTATTTATTGTATACATGTGTATGAACATAGAATGAAATAGTCTAATTATCATGTGTTAGTATCACATATGGATAGTGATACTATGAGTTATGTTATAGTGACACATGCCTAGTGATACTATGAGCTATGTGATAGTGTCACATGGCTATGAGTTATGCGAGAGTATCCGGTATGACTAGTGATACTAACAGTAGCGGATCCGAGGGGGCCCGGGCTCAGAGCCCGCCCCCTCCCCTTAGGCCCGCCGATTAATTTTTTGTAAATTATATTCTTATGGCAATTGGCAATTTCTGTGTAAATATGTATGTAAGAGCAGTGGTTAAGTGGGGCGAGGGAACTCAGTTCCACTAGCTCTAACTTTTCAAATATGGCGAGGAATCGGACATTAAATGCTTATTGATTGATTGATTGATTGATGGGCCACTAGTGGGACCCATATTTACAAAAGTAATGGCTCATGATATACCAAATAGGCCCCTGGTGGAGCCTATTTGGTATACTATGGGCCCTGTATAAAGGCAGGGGCTCCGAAAAATGTTGACCCTATCACTAGCTCTCAATTGTAACATTAACCACTGTGCAAGAGTAAAACAGGGTGTAAGTAAAAAATGTAAACTCTGTCCAGGAGCAGTGGTCCAATCAGCTTTGGCTGAGAGGTGCTTAAGCCCCCTTTAGCGCCCAAATTATGTCTCTTTTGCAATTCGTCCAGATCCGCTGAGTTTCTTCAGAGGTGAAAAATTAACCTACTTTGTTCCAAAACAAATGTAGGATTTTAGGCATTTTATGTTTTTCCCAGACTTTAGTACGGGTAACAGTGGGGGGGGGGGATAAGGGTATACACCCACTCTATGCGCCGAGCGCAGTAGTGAAAACCTTTTGAGCCCCCACCCCTACAGTATTTTCTCTGGTTGCGACACGTGTTCCGGAGAATGGCAGGGTTTAAGCAAAAAATGTGTACACTGTCAAAAAAATTTCGGCCCCCCTTAAAAAATTCCTGGGTCCACCACTGAATACTATCAACAATTATATGATAGTGTCACAATGGCTAGTGATTCTATAAGCTCTCTGATAGTATCACGTATGGTTAGTGATGCCATCAGTAATGTGATAGTGTCACAATGTCTAGTGATTCTATAAGCTATCTGATAGTATCATGTATGGTTAGTTATGCCATCAGTTATGTGATAGTATCACATATGATAAGTTGCCTATGCATACAGTAAATACTGAGGGCTACAGATTCAGTCGAACAATAATCAAATGCTAATTCCCGGTGTGGCGCGAAATACTCTTTGACGCTAATAGGCTGAAAAGGACAGAAGATGAATTATAATTTAAGCTTTCTGAAGGAAAGCTTGCCATGGAGAGATGGAGCAAAGAATTTTAACCCTGAATCTGCAGGTTCGTATTCATATAAATTACCAATTTTGGCCGTAAATAGTAAATTTTATTTATTTGCAAACTTATTTGTTAATAAAGTTCTGAGAAATTTACATGCGTGTAGCATAGATAAACTATTTTTCTATACATTTGAACTTGCCAAATTCTAAGCTTCATTATGTAATTATCATAATCAATTCCGAATGAAAATTAAAATTCGTTTGTTATCTCAAGCCAATGGACAACCTGACATCAAATAATTGATGGGCTTTGTCTATAAAGTGTCAGGTCTAATAGAATTATAAAAAATGTTAATTTGCATACATTGCTAATCAGGCAGCGAACTCCTACCCCAATACTTTTACATGTTAAAATTTACATTTAATGGCCGTATTTTCTAGTTTTCTGCCAAGTGGCAGTTCCAATTTACATATTACTACTCAGAGTCTGCGTTCACGCTCCATAAAGAGTACTCAATAGATCAACAATTTAATCACTCCACTAAAGGTAATGTCTCATCCATATCGTATGTAGCCTATAGCTTGCGAAAAATATGTCTTCCGAGTTGGTTTCACATTGCCTTTCTCAGTTCTTGCTTAATAGGCTCTTATGACACGTGCAGTTAACCGTTGGTCTATTCTTCAGTGTCCTTGGCAGGACACAAAGCGGGAACACTGCCTTAACAAGGATATAGATTGGGTCGAGGCGAACACTGAGTTGGCTTGATTTTAGGGACACCTACTAGCTATCACTCTGCTTGGTTTCTGGCAGGTCAGCAGAGAACAGATATTATCCAGAATATTGTCCTGTAGTTACCATTGTAGTCGAAGGAGGTTAAATATCAGCTGGAATGTCTGGCATGTCTTCAGGTTCTTTTGGATACATTCTTTGTTATAGCAGCTGCCGTGGAGCTGCTACAATAAAGCTGAAACAGCAACAGCTGGAATTAGCTGTAGCTTATAACTCTCTAAGCCCCGCCCGCTTGACAGGAAGGGGGGATCGTAGCTTCGTGTATAAGAAATGAAAAGTTCTCGGCATTTGGGTTGAGTGTCGTTGTGATAAACAGTGGACTCGTATGAGGTACTAAGTAACTTTTAGACAGTTTAATTTTAATTGTAATTAATTCTGATAAATGTAAAGATACATGTTTATAATACATACTTATTGTAAAATAGTGTACCTAGTTTTGGTATAATTACATATTATTTTAAATCTTTCGAACTCATGTAATATGTTTTTAATTAGTTAAAATAAACGACTATAATGATGTGATGATAGTACATCAGAGATACGTAGACATTTATACTTGGTCATTCATTGTCATTAGACATACTTAGTCATTCATTGTCATTAGACATACTTAGCCATTCAATGTCAGATGACATCAGAATCACTAGGTATTATAAGTTCTGCTTCAGGAAGTTATTCCAGGTGTCCTTAAATCTCGTACTGTCTGCTATTTAAGATTAAGCGTAATTAAATTTGTTCAATTTAATACTGAATTAAACTGGATACATTCTTTTGTTCGGAAACTTCATAACTTCTTAGGCACAAAATTCTTAGCTAACGAAATGTGAATCATTTTTAATCGACTGATTATACATAGGTAACCTCTTCATATATATATATATATATATATATATATATATATATATATATATATATATATATATATATATATATATATATACATGTATATATGCAGCTTATACCAAATGTGAGTGCTGAGTTTATTTTAAAAACTGATGTAATATTACAACTTCAATACCATGTTGTACAGTAGCGTAGATTAGATGATTTAAAGATTCACTGTAAGTAAAAGCTAAAAAGCTAATGTTAACGTCAGTTTTCTCACTCGAAAGCGATGTCAGTGACGGGAGCGTCCAGGATTTGAACCCCGCACGTACTGATCAGCGGTCGAATAATTTACCGACATCTGGCTCCAGCCACATATCATGTTCATGTTCACATATCATGTTCATGTTCACATATCATGTTCATGTTCACATGTTCACATGTTCACATGTTCACATGTTCACATGTTCACATGTTCACATGTTCACATGTTCATGTTAAAGTATCATGTTCATGTTCACATATATGTGAACATGAACATGATACTTTAACATGAAGAGGGAAGCGGAAGAGAGAGAAGAGTAGAGGCGTTAAATGCCATGGACCTGCCAGTAGGTAGTGCACTAAGAGAGATAGAGAGTGACAGAGAGAGAGAGAGAGAGAGGCCACTAATTAGCGTAATTGTATTATATGACAGAATCGAATTGTGTTTTGATTAATTAATTAATTAATTAATTGATCTCCTTTGCAGATCATTAAAACAAACTGAAACAAATTACAGGATTGTTCGTTGCAGTTCATGCTTTGTGACGGCTAGGCATACATTGTCTCAGTTTAAAAAATTAGTATTAATATTTATACTTAAAAATTCTAGTGCATCTGATTTTAATTTCAGATTATTGCAGAATCTGAAGCGACACAGTCATGGCAGGCAGTAGCAGTTCAACGAAGGAAAATGATCATTGTAAGAAATAATAAAATAATAAAATAATACTAATTAATTCATGATAGGATTATTCAAAAGAGTGTCATTTAAATTTTAAATTTTATTATTTGAAATGCTCTGTCATTGATGCTTAATTGCTTTGAATAATTAGCCTTATTTGACGGCTTTATAACGATTTGTATTTGCAGCACTTTATGAGCCTGGTAAACGGTTGAAATTTAATCTAGTATTTACGAACCCTCTCTCTCTCTCTCTCTTCTCTCTTCACTCTCTCTCGCTTTCTCTCTCTTCCTCTTTCTTTCTCTCTCTCTCTCTTTGTTTATCTCTCTCTCTCTTTATCTATCTCTCTTTCTCGCTCTCTCTCTCTAAAACCTTCTCTCTTCTTCATCTTCTTCTTCTCTTCTAAAATCTTCTCTCTCTCGCTATATATATATATATATATATATATATATCTTATTTTATATATATATATATATATATATATTTTATCTTATTTTGCTTGTAAGTACCAAATGCCATATATAATTAATTTCTATTAGTGCACTGCCTGCTGGCAGGTCCATGGTATATAACGCCTCCACTATTCTCTGTCTTCCGCTTTCCTATTCATATCCACATATGAGTGGGTCTTTAAATCATCTAACATACCTAATCTCGGCGTGCCTCTGCCTCTCTTTCCTTCCATTCTGTCTACTATGACCTCCTTTAATAGATTTCCCCCCTTAGCATGTGTCCTATCAAACTCTTCTTCCAATTTATTAATATATTTGTCAACTGACTATCAGTATAAACTCTCTCCCACCTCACCATGAAATATTTTCCCCCAGGATTAATGGTAATTAATCCATTTAGTTAAGGAAGACAACGGTAAACTACCTCAGAAGCCATACTTTTCCCAAGCTATGGGATACATAAGGTATGGATAAGGCATAAACTTTGTGAAGGGATTAAATTGCTGGTTTAAGGAGTGTTCTTAGGGAGCGAGAAAGCAGACTTTGAGTATGAATATATACCTTGAACCTGTCACTTGGCAGTGCACTGAAGAGAGAGAAGAGATAGATATCTGTATATGATGGCTTTTTTTGAGATTTTTCTTACCTTCGAATGTGTGTAACTGTGTATCCCCTATTTCTGTTAATGTTCACATAATGACGGGTCTTTCGTCAATATTTCTACTCATTGTCTGCAGTAGGGCTGTTTCCGTCAGACGGAAACAGCCCTCCGTCGACTACGCTAATTCCTTCACAGAAGGCTATGTCTTATCCAAAAATATATATAGCCTATAGTTTGGGAAAAATGGCGTCTGAAGTGATTTCCCTTTGTCTTTCGCAAAGTCTTGCGACATTCGTAGTTCGTATTCCGCCAACAAGCCGGTGGCTTGTTGGCTAGTTGTTCGACCGCTAATCAGTAGATTCATGGTTCAAGTCCAGTGCTTTCCCCGACACTGACATGCTACTCGAGGAGGAAACTGGCGTTAACTTGGCCTTGAAAATTTGGGAAGAGGAGTTGGCACATGCAAAAGCCTTAATACCTAGTTTAGCGTCAGTTTCTTATCTTGAAGGCATGGAAACGCATTTACACGAGTACTAGCAATACAAGTCTGAGCTCATTGTATATTGGGGCATTAACAAGAAACAACTAATAGAAAATGAATCTTGTAAAAGTCTATGGAAGATTCGGTGCCTATTGTGATGCTGTATTCATCCTTGAAAAACTTCAAAACGCCTAATTTGTATAGCTCTTGCATGAATTCGCCATTGTAATGTATTTAATCATTTTATTTCAATTATTACGATTATACATTTCAATGATGTCATAGCAAGTAATGACTGCAGTCAATGAAACAACCTATGACTGTGGTTGATTAGGACACGTAACACTGTAGCGTAAAATTTCTATCAACAGTGAGATGGAGAGGGGTAATTAATAACAATAGCAGTATCATTTGAATACAATTAGATTGAATGGAAAGCCTGGCTTGCTCCACAATGACACTTTAGAATGCCCGACATTAGCGAGTGTGATCCGTGCTGATGCGCGGAGGCTGATATTTAGATTTAAGTTTAGAGAGCAGCTGTCACTCGTTCTCTGTGCCAGTGACATGTCTTATTATAGTATTATATCTGTAGATCATTCTAGTTGCGTACTACTGATAATCTCTCTCTTAGTGCTCTATCTACTGGCCGATCCACAGGTCATACTTCGAGTTTGGCTGCTGTAGTATCATGAAGGTCGAACTTTACATAGCTTCTCAAGTTAATGACGTCGGTGAACTTAACTACTGGAAACAGACAATTTGGAATTTATGTAATTGGGTGATTTTATATATATCACATATTTGTCAAGAGTTCGTGTGATTTGTCTACATATCAGAACGTTAGATTACATATGAGGCTTATGAGCGTATAGAACCTAAGTGTCTATCCATAAAGATTGACTGCTGGGCTATGTGGAAAGCTTTTCCATATATCAGTCATTATCTCAGTAAACCGTTAGAGACGGAATAAGTTTGAACACGAGCCAGTTTATTGCAAAGTCGTTAAGATCCCAGGGGACACGAGTAAATGGCTTGACGTCTCGCAATAGATATAACCGTGACTAATCTCTAAATAGGGTCAAATAAATTCACCATGTTCATAGACATCAAATGCTGATGATTAGCCAATATATATATATAATATATATAATATATATATATCTCGAAGTCAATAAAACATTCACATTGAATTTTTTTATTATAATGCTGGTTAAACAGGATAGTTCTGAGTAAATAGGATAGTTTTCTCAGGGAATAACATCCCTGACCAATAGTCAGTCAAAGCTGAGGAAGGCATAGGGGACCCACCTCGTCAAAATGCATATCCCCCAAGAAAATAATAGTATATCACGACAAAAATGAACGCCCCCAGTCCCGTGCACCCCTCAAGTGGGGAAGGGGTGGTAAGAATCCCACGGCCAGTCGAGACAGAGAAGAGTGGAGACGTTATATACCATGGACATGCCAGTAGGCAGAGCACTAAGAGAGAGAGAGAGAGAGAGAGATTATAATGCAAGCAAGTAGAATTAATAATACTGGATCATGTGTGAGACATGGGCTGTAGATACTAATATGTATACTTGTTTAAGCACAGTCATGCCAATAAGAGCGTGGATATGTGTATCCTTATTTGGTACTTCGATATATTGGATTGGCTTGAATGGATAAAATGGTAGATAAATGGCTAGGTGTTATATACTGTATACATACATTGCATATATATAATTTTTAGGAAGTCTAGATGTGTGAGTTATTTATTTATTTTATTATTTATTTACTTATTATTTATATTTATATAATTATTATTTAGCCAAAATTCTTATTTCTTTCTTCTTTTGGGATCAAGTGTTTCAGCGCATCACGTGTAATTAGCTTTACGACCTCTGTCCGACAGTATTTATCTAGTTACTGGATTCACAAACTAACAATGTTCTGTTAGAGTCAGACTAGTTAGAGTCAGTATAATACACAATCATTGAACTCAGTTTAACACCCATTAAATTAGCACTATTGTATAGGTTACAAATTTACCATGTACGAAAGGCTATCTGTGACTGTGGGTATTTATCATTAGAAGGAAAAAGAAGCACAGGTAAAGCATATTTTATACTTTTAGATACAAACTTCAATTTTGTAATACATGATATTTGGCGTGACTCTCTTGAATAATTGAGAAATCTCGAATAAGTTAGCAAACTTGAGCACATTGAAATTTAAATCTATTTTCTTACTTCAAAATATAGAAAAGCAAAATTTATTGTATGTTATGTTAAACTATAACTCTAAGCTTAAGACTGATTTTTAAATGTTATTGCAGTTATGCACGTAGTTGACAGATAGCCTAATAAGCTGATTTGTTTTACGTGTGTTTTTATTCAGTGAGCGCTCAGAGCGAAGCAGCCGGTGCTTTATGCTCTGTCTGTAACTCTGCGGAGAACGTCGCCAAACACTACTCGGCTAAAACCTGCGAGAGTTGCAAGGTATGATTTAATAATAATAATAATAATAATAATAATAATTCGAGTAGCCGTTAGTTTCCGTTTAGGGGCGAAAACTTGCGGGCCTCACATGTGCCCCTGCGGTTATGAAGTCGACGCTTTAGGTCTCCACGGCCTCTCCTGCAAACGAAGCTCAGGTAGGATGTCTCGCCATCACAATTTAAATGTGGCGAGCACTTTCAAGAGCAGGCATTCCTTCCTCTAAGGAATCAAGTGGGTTGTCCAGATCAGACGGCAAGCGTCCGGACGGCTTGACTTTAGTGCCCTGGTGCAACGGTAAATGTGCCGTATGGGACGTCACGGTCATTGACACTATGGCAAACTCCTACCTGAATACGACTTCAGTCACAGCCGGTGGAGCTGCTGTTCATGCCGCCTCTAGGAAGTTGGATAAATACCGTGATCTGTCCTTAGGATATGAAGTTGTTCCGGTGGCCTTTGAAACCATGGGCCCGTTGAATCCCAAAGGAGCTGACTTTATTAATGGCATAGGCAGACTTATTGCAGAGCAAACCGGCGATAAGCGAGAGACTTCTTTTCTTTGGCAAAGGCTTTCCATGACTTTGCAAAGATTTAATGCAGTCTGCTTCAATAATTCTTTTAAGCCGTTTGATGACCTCGAGTAGCCGGGCGGCGATTCAGCACGTATTGCTTGAATCGTTTTTATCAAACCCCAGGTTCTTTACACCGGGGTAAATAAAAAATAAAAAATAATAATAAAGAAGCATGAAGGCTTGGGACTCAAAGGTCACTACCGTTTTGCACACGGAACTCCTTGCGAAGCCGCTATTGCCACAAGAAGAGGCGCGGTTGCTCGCTGTGTCGGACCCCCATAGTGGAGACTGGATCAAAGCTTTACCAGTCTCATCATGTGGCCTCCGTCTGGACGACGAAGCAGAGTCGCGGCTGGTCTCCGTCTGGGCACTACCTTATGTGAGCCACACAACTGCATTTGTGGTGTCTCAGTCAATGCGTTAGGCATCCACGGCCTGTCGTGCAAGCGTAGTGCCGGCAGAATCAGCAGACATCAGTTCATAAACGATTTGATCTGGCGCGCCCTGAGTCAAGCGAATATCCCAGCCGTTAAAGAGCCCCTGGGATTGATCCGCACTGATGGGAAGCGTCCTGACTTTGTCTCACAAATTCCATGGACAGAGGGCAATGTGTTATCTGGGACGTCACCGTTACGGACACTTTCTCAGTAAGCAATCTCGGCCTATCTTCCGCTGCTGCTGGTGCTGCTGCAGAGGCCGACTAGGAAAACTCTAAAGTATGCCGAAATCTCTAGCAACTATATCTTCATGCCCATTGCCTTTGAGACCCTGGGCCCCATCAACTCTGCCGCATCAGACTTTATTGACGAAATAGGCAGGAGGACCAGCGCCATTACTGGTGATCAGCGGGAAAAAGCTTTTCTTTGGCAGCGACTGTCTATAGCCCTCCAGCGATTCAATGCAGTCTGTTTCAGTGGCGCTTTGGCTAATGCGGCTTCCCAGAGTGTAGAGGAATTATTTTAATCGCTTCTTTTTTTAAACTTTTAATTAAATAAAGTCTCTTTTATCTTATTTTTTAACCCAGGGCCCTTTACAGCCCAGGGCATTTAAAAAAAAAAAATAAATAAATAATAATAATAATAATAATAATAATTATTATTATTATTATTATTATAAATACAATCGTTCTTTAATCTTACTTTTTAGCCCAGGGCCCTATACAGCCCTGGGCTAAAAAGTAAGCAATATAAGTAAACAATATAATTATTATTATTTATTATTAATATGAAAGATAATAATAATAATAATAATAATAATAATAATACTCTGTTTTTCCAAATTCCATTTTTTCATTTTTCTTTATTTTTGACCAAAGATAAACACAAAGAACAATAACAGGTGAAGAAATTAAAATTGATGACCACAGAGAGTTTGGGCTCTCCGAGATTACACACGGCCAAGTGGCAGATCCAAGGTACATGTTTATGCTAATACTCTGCTATCTTGCTCCATATAGAGAGCACTCCATAAAGCAACAAGTTAATCCCTTTCCTGTAGGTTATACCTTTCCCATGCCCAATCCCTAGAGCTTGGGTAAAACTATTGCATCTGAGTTGTCTTTCCATAGCCTTCCTTTCTGCTATTTTTCCTCTTACGACAAGCGTACTTACCGGTTGGTCTACTCTTCGGTGCCCTGGACACAACACGGAAATAATAATATTATGGAAAATATTAGGTAACTCTAGAGAAGCACGATAGCGAGTTCTTTTGCCACGGACTTTTCTGAAATAGAGTTCAGGGATTTCTTTTTAAAATTAGATTTAGGTATTTAAAGACGTTTTAGAGCTTAAATTTCTATCACCTCCATATAACAGCACTTCATTGTTAAGTTTGCGTACAAATTCTAAGGAAATGTACTAAATCCGTATTGCAAGTTTTCGTTAATATTCCATAACGATGTCATTGCCACTAACCTTGTAAAATATAGCTCAATATGTAATTATCATCGTATCATTCTTATGCACAATGATTCCACGTGAAGTTAACCAACTGTACGTAATCATTTTTGGACACTTAATGTAAATTCAAGTCAAGTCGCTATCCAGAATTATTATCCTCAGTGATTGGTATCCGGTGTCAACAGAATGCTGCACATTTTTCCTAAAAGTTAACTAATGTTATAAACTTATGATTAAGGGTAAAAAGCCGCTGATAATTTATTCTCCCAAGAAGACACACTATTTGAACTATATGCTTATATACTGCTCCTCTGTCGAAAACCTACCGATATTGTTACTGGCTTCGCCCATTTAGGTAAAGTGATCTTATTCTTAACTGTAAAGTCTACTGGTAGACTAAAATCCTGACGGGGATCTTATCACTTCTAAAATCTCAATTTCCTCTCCACTTCTTTTCTGTGATGTTGCGTATATAGCAATCCTTGACTGATGGGTTGCTTAGTAGATTTCAAGATTTGTTGAATAATTTCTATAGCTTAGTCGTCTTAGACTTTACTTAAATTCATCTGCATCACATCATCATCATCATCATCATCATCTTCCCTTTAATCCCAGTTTAACCAGGGTCGGGATACGAATAGACTTTCTCCAGTACTCCCTGTAACGTACCATATAATCAGTCAATCCCCTATTTTTCATGTCCTTCTTAATTACCGCATCCCAAGTCAATTGTGTTCTACCTCTCTCTAGCTTAACATCCAGTTCTTCCTCCAAACTCTCTTTACTACGTATCATCATCTGCCTTTCTCACAATATGCCCATACCATCTCAATCTCGACTGAGCCAACCTATCCCCGATACCAATAATATAGAAATTACTGGCTGGAGCCTGTGGCGAAGTCGGTAAGATACTCGACCGCGGATCAGTTGATGAGGGTTCAAATCCTGGGCTCGCCCGTCACTGATATCGTTTTTGAGTGAGGAAACTGACGTTCATCTTAGCTTTTTTAGCTTTTTTACCCTCAACATTGAAATTCATCCTCACATATTCATTTTCCATTCTGTCAATTAAATTCATCTGCATTTAATTATCAATTTTAAAGAACCTTCCTTTATTTATTTTTTAAGGTATTTATTTTTTCCAGTCTACGATTAAGAATCGTGGACTGCAGGTCTCTTGTGACGAACACAACAAGTACCTTATTGTTAACATGTGTGTAGTACGGTATCCTTCGGTTACTTATATTAGTGAGATACTTATATTAAGAGAGAGAGAGAGAGAGAGAGAGAGAGAGAAAGATAGAGAAAGAGAGACAGAGAGGAAGAGAGGCCAAAAATTATAGCTTCAGAAAAACCTGCACTATTTTTAATAGTTTCTTTTATTGTTCCGGATTTAATTGCAAACTTTTAATTGCAAGTATATTTAGAGCTATACAGGAAGAAATGTCTCAACATTCAAACAAATTTTTTTAATTTTACAGCGGCGATGTGTTCTAGGAGTTCTGACCAGTTCTAAATATGACAAATATAAAAATTGAATTTTTAATAGTTTTAATAGATTCATCATCATCATCATCCACCCTTAAGTCCCAGTTTTTATAGATTAATAGTTTTAATAGATTAATATATATATATATATATATATATATATATATATATATATATATATATATATATATATATATATATATATATGTGTGTGTATATATATATATATATATATATATATATATATATATATATACTGTAATACTCGGTCATGTAGATGTAAACTAATGTTAACGTAAGTGTCCTCAATTGAAGGCGATGTCATTTGTCGGGCGAGCCCAGGATTTGAACCCGGCACTTATTGACCCTCGATCGAATATCTTACTGACGTCGCCACTGGTTCCAGTCAGCATTCAGAGTGATATGTGTGGTTTGTATACAGAGTGTACATACAAAAAAATAGGATAGGTTCGCAAGTTAAAATAATGGTCGTATAATATGCTTAAATCGATCTAAATTGTTAGATATTAATTTTAAATAAGGATTTTATGTAGTGCTTATATACTAAATTCAGGCTTATCACGCTTCAAGATAATATTATACCGTATTTATTGCACGTAATACTTCATTTATTTGGTATTGTTAGTGGTTTACTTTTCGCGCTGCTCAACATACATCGCTTTCGTTTGATACAATATATTTGCAGGGCTTCTTTAGGAGAACGATCCAAAAGAAGAATCAGGAGAAATACACGTGCAAGAAAGACAAGAAGTGTCCCGTGTCGCCTGAGACGAGAACATCCTGCCAGCACTGCCGCTTTCAGAAGTGTCTGCAAGTAGGCATGGACCCAGAGAGTGAGTATACCCTACTTACTTGTGTACTGTATGTCTATATGATAAATACAGGAGGTATACTCTAGATAATTTATGAACATGCAAATGATACATTCATGAGTCACACTCTAACACTCTACATACTGTATGGTAAAAGAAAACTGTGGAATCAGGCATTAATAATAATAATAATAATAATAATAATAATAAAGGTTTAACGTCCGTTTCCTCATACAAGGATGATGTCAGGGACGTCCCCCATCACATGTCACTACAAATCGATTCACCCCAAACGATCTGAAAAAACACATGCTGAAGAGAAATAAAAGATCCTAAACAGTGCCGGTCCGGTAATCGAAAAAACAGTCAGGCAAGATGAAATAAAATCTATGGTGGGAAGAGATTTACTTCCACTTTCCGTTGTAAGTTTTCAACTTACAACGGAAAGTGGAAGTAGTAGAACATGAGCGAAGATCAGGAGGCAGAGAGTTCCAAACAGTAGGAGCGGAGAAAGAAAATGAACGTCTACCTAACGAAGTGAGAATATTAGGAGTTTTGAGCAGTTTGGTATCAGAAGAACGAAGCTTACGAGAAGGTTGATATTGGATTAGGAAATACGTGAAATCCCTTAAATTTCAGTTAATACATGTATTGTTAAGCTTTACCGGAATTACACTTATTCTCTGAAAATGTCAGGAAATACACCTATTCCATATACTAATCAATTGGAGACACTTATTCCATGTACTAATGTATTGGGGGCACTTACTCGATGCATCAATCTATTGGAGTCACTTATTTTATGTAATAATCTATTGGAGTCACTTATTCCATGTTCTAATCTACTGAAGGCACTTATTCCATATACTGATCTATTGGAGACACTTATTCCATGTACTAATCTACTGGAGACACTTATTCCATGTACAAATCTATTGGATACACTTATTCCATGTACTAATCTATTGGAAGCATTTATTCCATGTACTAATCTATTGGAGACACTTATTCCATATTCTAATCTACTGTAGGCACTTCTCCATGTACTAATCTATTGGAGACACTTATTCCATGTACTAATCTATTGGAAGCATTTATTCCATGTGCTAATCAATTGGAGACACTTATTCCATGTACTAATCTATTGGAGACACTTATTCCATGTTCTAATCTACTGGAGGCACTTATTCCATGTACTAAAAATCTATTGGAGACACTTATTCCTTCTACTAACCTATTGGAAAGTGTGAAACGGATATAAAGTGTAGAATTGAACGGGCTAATAGAACTTTCGGAAATAGAAAAGAACTCTCAACAGTACTTTTTATGAAAAAACAGATATAAAAATTATGAAACATAACGTGGATGGTTAAGAAAGGGGATATCAGGAAATTAGAAGCATTGAAAATGCGTTAATGAAGAAAGATGGAAAAGATTAGTTGGACTCAGTGCATTTCCTAAAGGCAGGTCCATGGTACTTGACGCCTACACACTCCTCTGGCTTTAGTTTTCCTCTTCATGTCCACATTCGAGTTGTGTTTAAATCATCTAAAATTCCTAATCTCGCAAAACATTCCTGTCTCTCTTTCTCTTTCCTTCCATTCTTCATTCTATGGCCTCCTTTAGTAAACGATCTCCCCTTGAATGTGTCCTATCCAATTCTTCTTCCTATTTCTTATAGCATTTATCCACTGTCTATCTGTACCCACTCTCTTCAAGACTTCTCTATTTTAAACTTTTCTAGTTTCAGCTAATCTTTTTCATTCTTCTCCATTTCCACATTTTAAACGCTTCTAGTTTCCTGACATCTAATTCATCAACTTCGTATAAAAAGGTGAAAAAGAAGGCTGAGGATAGAAATGATTGGAAGAGTAATATTTCATGGATCATCCGGTAGGCAGTATACCAAAATTGAGAGAATAAATTATAGAACAATTTTGAAGGATTACATATTTTTGCGAGTCTATATACAGCATAATGTATATATTATATTTATATATCCGTGAATTATAAATTATATCAAATTAAAATTTAAAAGAAAACCAGAACTGGTAGACTTGACAAAAGTTTTTTTTGTAGTCAGAATTTTCTTACCATACAGTAAACATCAAAGGCAACGATTACTAACAACCATGATGAGGAAGTAGGAAATTACGATAACAACAAATAGAGAAACTGAGAGAAGAAAACTTTATTTAATAACGCGGTTGTCCTGTGTGTCCAAAAATACAACCAAGAAATCGGTGAATATTTTGAACTTTTTGGCATTGTGGTGTTGCAGAAGTGAAGAGTGAGGAGGACAGGAGGGCTCTGAACTTGCTGAAGGAGGAGAATCGTGAGAAGAAGAGGGCCGAGGCGGCAGCGCAGTACAAGAGCGCCTGGAACAATGGCGACGAGATAAGAGCCACAGTGAAAGAAATGTTCGAAAATCACTTTCTGCCTAGAGTCACCAGTGTATGATTTACTGACTGTATTTATTTAGCTTTAATGCTAAAATTATAATAGTTTTTGATATATATGGTTGATGACGTCTTTGATACATATTGTACATTGTACATGTATAATGTCTGTTATGATTATGTCTGTTATGATTATGCCTGTTATGATTATGTCTGTTATGATTATGTCTGTTATGATTATGTCTGTTATGATTATGTCTGTTATGATTATGTCTGTTATGATTATGTCTGTTATGATTATGTCCGGTATGATTATGTCTGTTATGATTATGTCTGTTATGATTATGTCTGTTATGATTATGTATGTTATGATTATGTCTGTTATGATTATGTCTGTTATGATTATGTCTGTTATGATTATGTCTGTTATGATTATGTCTGTTATGATTATGTCCGGTATGATTATGTCTGGTATGATTATGTTTGTTATGATTATGTCTGTTATGACTATGTCTCATATTATTTTGTCTGGTTATGTTCTCATATTATGGTTATGTCTGGTATGATTATGTCTGGTATGTTTATGTTTGTTATGATTATGTCTCGTATTATTATGTCTGGTATGGTTATGTCTGGTATGATTATGTCTGGTATGTTTATGTTTGTTATGATTATGTCTCATATTATTATGTCTGGTATGATTATGTCTGGTATGATTTATGTTTGTTATGATTATGTCTGGTATGATTATGTCAGGTATGATTATGTCAGGTATGATTATGTCTGGTATGATTATGTCAGGTATGATTATGTCTGGCATGATTATGTCAGGTATGATTATGTCTGGCATGATTATGTCTGGTATGATTATGTCTGGCATGACTATGTCTGGCATGATTTATGTGATATCTTCATTCATATACGATACACACTGTCTAAAACAATTGATCCCGTGGCATATTTAGAATAATTAATAAAGTTGGACGGACGATTTAGTTAAGTAATTTCAGGGCTATCATTTAGGGATTTAGCTTCCAAAATTGCTATTAATAACTTGAAAATGAAAAATGAAACATTTTCTGCAAGCTATAGGTCTAGGTCATGTTTTAAATTCTCAATTTGAATTGAAAAACTAAATAATTCATAGATGACAAAGGAAAACGTCAAATTGAGTTCCGTACACAGCCAGTGGTGCAACCAGCAAAATGCTAAGAAGGGGCTCAACAAATTTTCACAATTTTTTTTACCCTGCCCCAAGGGCAGAACTTAGTCGCACTCCACTAGCTTATTAAGATTCAAAGAAGATCAATGTAAAAAGAGGACCAATTTTAGGTGGCAGATGAGAAGTATGGCGATGAAAGTGGCTGGGTACTGCTCCACATCACGCAGGGAAAATTTTAGGAAGTAAATGAGAGAACGTTGGACTTTCTAAGCATCTCCTTATGAATATATTAGTTAATTTGCTTTTTGAATTTGTCATTAATAAGCTTTTCCAATTATATATTATCCTGATATCGTCAAATTGAGTTCCGTATACAGCCAGTGGCGCAACCAGAAAAATGCTGGGAAGGGGCTCAACAAATTTTCACAATTATTCCCTGCCACAAGGGCAGAACGTAGTCGCACTGTAGAATTAGTATAAAATGGTCACTCTCACAATTCATCTGACTGAATACAAAAATTAAAAAAGGTACTGAATTATAAAATAGAGCCGCTCAGAGGCCGGAGTGCAGTAAAACATCCAACTATGATGCCCATATAAAAGATACCAAATTACGATTGCCTTAAGTTAAACATAGATTAAAATTAAACTTGCAAATCTTTGAAATTAGCACTAAAGGAAAATATTTACGAATTCCCAAAAGCATGAGATAAAACAAACATTTTTTCAGTATGGGTTAAGCGACAAAGTCAGAAGCCCGAAGGGCTTCTCTTCACTACGTCAGGTGTGCCGGGGTACCCGGAATGGTGAATGTCCTAGATTTTACTCTTTGATCAGATCAACCGGGAATTGATCACAGGACCTCAGAAACAGCCATTTAAAACTTGATGCCTTTAGATAACGCTCAGACGCTCTTACACGCTGAGCCACTAAAACATTTTATAAAACAAACATAAACTGAGCGAATCCATAAATACTAATAAAGAAAATATGTCTCTATATGTTTTTATAATTACGTATTGTTTAAGCTGACTATTTTGTCAACTGAAGGGTCCAAATGATATATACCAAATCACATTCTGCTTTCACGATCCGAAAAGGGTAGTAATTACTCCAAAGGACACTATATAAAAATATATCTGAAGCATGTGTCTAATGAGAGTTTCCGGCATCAGAGTCATCTCTCCTGCTAACAATATCTAGCAAAATATTTTTCTTGGGTTTCCTTTTGCTCAAACTGCGAAATTCAGGTTATACGAATCTGTGATATTCGACAGTAGAAATGCATAATTTATTGAACAGGGGAGCGAATAGTGGGGTTAAAATACAGATGACTTCATTCAAACTTTTAAAATTTGCTTTTGGACTCTCAGAGTGGCTAGCTCATATGATTATCCATGATTTATTTTTGATTGCAGGGCTATGAGGCTGAAATAGAGCTATCAGCAGCTGAAATGATGGCGAAGATCGTTGAAATGAAGCACACTATCCGGGATTCATGCATAGAAATGACAAGAGCGATTCCTGGCTTTCATGAGGTACTGTTGCATGCATGCTTTAAATTGACCTATTAAACTGAGCAAAGAAGATATACTATATATATATATATATAATATATATATATAATTATATATATATATATATATATATATTATATATATAATAATATATATATAGATATAAAAATCTATATATAGTATATATATATATAGTATATATAATATATTCTAGATATATATATATTAATATATATATATATGATATCTATATATATATAGTATAGATATATATATCATATATATATATATATATTATATATATTATCTATATATAGTATATATTATATATTATATATATATATATATATATATATATATAATATATATATATATATCTAGTATATATATTCTATATATTATATATATATATATATAGACAGATATATATATATATATATATAGATATATATATATATATATAATATATATATATATAATATATTATATATATATAACTATATATATATATATATATATTATATATATTATATATATATATATATATATACATATATACTATATATATACTATATATATATATACTATATATATATATATATATATATATATATATATATATATAGATATATATATATATATATACGATACTATATAGATATACTATAATAATAATAATTATAATAATAATAATAAAGGTTTAACGTCCGTTTCCTCATCCAGGGATGATGTCAGGGACGTCCCCAATATCACACATCACTACAGATCAATTCACCCAGACCAATCTGCATAAGAAATGTGCTGAGGAGAAGGAATTATATAATATATATAATATATATATATAATTATATAATTAATATATATATAATTATATATACATAATTATATATAAATATTATATATATATATATATATATATATATATATATATATATATATATATATACTGTAATACTCGGTTATGTAGATGTAAAACTAATGTTAACGTCAGTGTCATGTTTTGACTTGTTAAACTAAGCAAAGAAGATATGGCAGATTTTAATTAATACGTTGAGATATAGGCCTATCTGATATTTTGGCATATTCGTAATATCATATCTAGGGAGGGAACATGGCGAAACCGGTCGAGTGTTCGCGTCAGATATTAGTGGCTTTGGTTCAATGAACAGATCAATCAAAGAATGATTGATATCCTCTTGGAACCATGGGAGATTATTCATGTGAGCTGAATGAGCTCACATGAATAATCATGAGCTTACCGCCAATTGGCGCAATTATTGGTAAAGATATGCTTAACTTAGACTTGTAGTCAAGTCCAAAACATCGAGACCAATACCAAGTCGGATCTACGAGACCTAGTCCAAGACCAATACCAAAAAACTTGCTTCAAGCTGTGATTATTATATGAAGAACATACAGCTACTTAATTTCATTTTTTTATCAAAATTATACTAAACATGTATACAGGGTGAGTAAAAAAAGTGATTACACATGCAAAAAGTTTGAATATCTCAGGCTATTGTTAGTATTTTCAAATCAAACTTCTGGCTGGCTTCAACAGGTTTCAGATGAGTTAAAGAATTGATGACAGGAAAGTTACTGTCAGAGCTAGTGCTTATCGGCTCACATTCATGTACGTTCAGACTTAGCCCCATACCCTTTCCCTCTACCATCAGCCTAGAGATGTCATCCACCACGGTAGCTTCCTCCCCTCCCACAGTAATGTCGTCCAAGTAGCCTATTTTCAACGCAGAGGTTAGTGACTGGAGTAGGGAGTGTATTGTCAAACTGAACAGAAGAGGGCCAAACAGGTCATCCTGCTGTACACCCTCAAAAGACATGATCACCTTATCACCAAAACGTAGTGCGCTTGGATCTCCATAAGACAGGCGACGGAAAGGACCCAGTTCAGGTAATGAAGCGTCTACAGCTTCCAACGCGGAATCTCTTTTCAAAGGCTTTGAGAAATCAAGTTTCGCCACCGCCCAATCATCTGGCATGCTGCTAATGAAACGGCGGGTGGCAGCTGCTTCACAACATCCTCTCACCATCACATCTACCTGAAGTGGTTGAAGATAGCCTGAGAACCTTGCTAGGGCGAAGGTATTTGCTCATTTAGCCGGGAATCTACGCCATGCGTAGCCAACTGCGATCGGTCTAAGCCCGCCAGACTTTTTCCTCAAAGCGATTAGGTTAGCTCCAAAAAGGATTAGCTTGACTTCCGGGTTGCATTTACCCTGTAGAAGTAGATTTACAAATCCTGTGATAGCTGTAAGAGCCTCACTGCACTTAATGGGGCACGACACCAACTGCAGTATGTGCTGTGGCCTAACACCATCCGGAGCACCAGAGGAGCCAGCGGGAAAGCTTCTTACAGCGTTCAATTCCTCCGATTCCGTGATTTGAAAAATGATCGCCTGAGGTATGGCAGAGCTGTGACTAGCATGAGGTGTTCAGTCTGCAGATGGATGTTTCTTGCTCAACTCTCTGTAAGTCTCAGTATTGCTCGGGGCCAACGTCGTTTATCGTTTAGTATCGTTTATTTGTTCATCACAGCACAGATTATATAAACAATAGGAACGTGCATGTAGTTAGATAAAAAAAAATGAATACAAAAGAGACGACCATAAAATTGCCGTAGCTCTGTTCGTCAATACCATAATTATTAGCTACAGCAGAACCTACTTGAGTCTGAAATACAAAAAATTCTATTACATTACCAATTACAATAAGACCATTGGTAGCCATAAAATTTAATATTTTCCAATTAGGAAATGACCAGTCACTGGCAAGTGAAAACTCAAAATAAATTTTTTTAAACATTTTATCTCCAATAATTGTCTCCAATAATTTATCTCTAAACTATTACAAATTAAATAAGTAAATTACGTTCATATTTCTAAAGAGCAAAAGACTAACTAAACTAAACTTTAGAGTGCGAAGAAAATACAATGAAACAAGAAAAGAAAATACAATGAAACAAATGTAGTGACTATTAACTAGTTAATTAACTAGCTAACTAACGTCTCTTCAGAGCAGAGGATTCTCACGGCTGCCCGCAGGTTCCCGTCCTCGATCTTTGACGTTACCACTGCTCGTAAGGATTCCTCAGGGGTACGCAACTTGAACGGTTTACGATTCTTCGCACTATCACAACAAAGGACAGGGTCGGTAATCCCAGACGCCCTTTTGCGAATCGGGGACGCCAAGTTGTGACTTTGCCCTGTTCGTTTAGGAGCCAGCAAAAGTCCTCGCCCATGGCGAGCGTTACAATAATATTGATTTTTTGGGCCCAGATAAAAAGTAATACTAGTAAGATGAATGAAATACTTTATGTAATTAAAAGAAAGATGAAAAGAAATATTTAAAATTATTCCTCTACGCTCTGGGAGGCCGCATTCGCCAATGTGCCACGAACGTAGACAGCAATAAAGCGCTGGAGTGCAATGGACCATAGAAGTGGACCATGGAGTGCAATGCTGCCATAGAAAGGCTCTTTCGCTTTGGTCGCCTGTAATAACACTGGTTCTTCCTACCAAATTCGTTTATGAAATCAGACGCGGTAGATTTGATCAGGCCCAAGGTCTCAAAAGCAATAAGCAGGAAGATGTAGCTGCTAGAGACTGCGGATTTTTAAGTGTTTTCATATTGGCAGCGGCTTCAGCAGCTGAGCCAGTAGCAGCGCATGAAAGGCTGAGATTGCTTTCTGAGAATGTGTCCGTCACGGTGACATCCCAGCTGATACACTTGCCTTCAGAAGTAATTTGTTATACACCGTCCGGTCGTTTCCTATCTGAGCGGCTCAATCCCTGGGGCTCTTTTAGAGCCGGAATATTTGCGCGAGTATTATTATTGTTGTTATTATCATATTATTATTATTATAATTATATAATAATAATAAAAATTTATTATTAATAATAACAATTTAGTGCCCAGGTGCAACGGTAAATGTGCCGTATGGGACGTCACGGTCATTGACACTATGGCAAACTCTTACCTGAATACGACTTCAGGCACAGCCGGTGGAGCTGTTGTTCATGCCGCCTCTAGGAAATAGGATAAATACCGTGATCTGTCCTTAGGATATGAAGTTGTTCCGGTGGCCATTGAAACCATGGGCCCGATGAATCCCGAAGGAGTTGACTTCTGCGATAAGCGAGAGACATCCTTTCTTTGCCAAAGGCATTCCATGACTTTGCAAAGATTTAATGCAGTCTGCTTCAAGAATTCTTTTAAGCCGAATGATGACCTCGAGTAGCCGGGCGGCGATTCAGTACTTATTGCTTGAATCGTTTTCAACCAAACCCCAGGTTCTTTACACCGTGGTAAAATAATAGTAATAATAATAATTATTATTATTATTATTATTATTAATATATTTTTTTACCCCGGTGTTGCCTAAGAGCCTCGTCGTAGTCTAACAGCCCCGCGGATGAGAGAAGCTCGGACTAGAGGATGTGCATAAGTTTAGGTGCACTACATGAAAAGCGAAGGATTGTCAAAGCATCATGAGCGGCTAGCGACTTCAAGCGCGATGCTGTATGTTTGAGATCCTCCAAGCCACTAGATAAAGTGGTGGTTAAAACTTGTTCTCCAGAGAGTGGCGCGCCGTGTAGAGTACTATGGGATAGGCCCATTGGCACAAAGGATGACAAAACGGAGTTGCCCAGAGATTTGCAATCTGATGATATGACTTCGCACTTGGTACGATTCAACTGAAGCCCAAATTCTTGGCCTCTGTCGATGATAGTCAGTACATCAATTGCAGTTGACGACTCGCAACGACCTAGAGTAATGTCATCTAGGTAACTCACAGTGTGAGCGCTAGAGAGTGAAATAAGGAGAGGGTGGATAGTCAAGCAAAACAGCATGGGCCCTAGGGGATTCCCTTTTTGGACTCCTTCCTGTGACTCAATGCACCAGTCTCCGAACTTCAACCAAGAAGGGCTTGAGTAAGCTAGATGGCAGAAACTATACAGCTCTGGTATCTTGTGAAGTATTTCGCTGAGCATTCGTGATCTACTCAAGCAATTAAAAGCATTACAGAAGTCTAGCTTTACCACGCAGTGATCAGCTGGCATTGACTCAGCGAAACGGCGAGTAGCGTGAACAGCTGCCTCGCAGCCACCTGGAATACCAGCTCCAAGTTGAATAGGGCTCAAGTAATCTCTGAGAGCAGACACTGCACATCGATTTGCGCATTTAGCGGCTAAATGACGCCAAGTGTAACCCACTGCAATGGGGCGAATGCCGCCAGATTTCTTATTGAGTGCAAAGAGTTTACCACCAAACAACACCGGTTGGACCTCAGGGGGGCAAACACCTCTAAGCAGGAGATTCACGAAAGAAGTCCAAGCAGGCAGAAAAGATGCGGCCGAATCTCTACAAGTCACAAGCTCCAGAAGAAGCTACGGGCGAAGGCCATCAGGCCCACCGGCGGCTGAGCCTGCTGGAAAGCTACGTACAGCTTTAACAACATCCTGGTCTGAGACTTGAATGGACGGAGTCTCCATTGAGTCCGGAAGGGGTGCTATTATACTGCTACTAGCTGCGGGTGGGTGCTTTGCCTTCAGGATATTGAAAGTATTTAAACTGCATTGCGCTAGGCTTTCATCTGAACAGAGGATGCGAACAGCAACCGAAACATTCCCATCTTCCATTTTGGACCTTACTGCTGAGGCAGTCGTGAGAACGATGAGCTCTTTTAATTCTATCTACGACCGGCTCAGTGGGAGCGCCAGTACCTAATCTCTCCAACCTTTTCTTAATTAACGAGCTTAGATTATGCCTTTTACCTGTGCGAGCAGGGACTTGCAAAACCGAGGATGCGAAAAGCAACAAATCTGACCAGTATGATAAAACTGAGGGATCGCTTTCGATCTTACGGAAGGCATCAATCGAGGCTTCGGAACACGCAGGTCTGGCTGATTTGGGAATGTATTTTATTGTAGGTCGCATCAAGCAGGGATGCTCAAGAATGAGCAGAAGAAAATGAATTGCGAGATAAATTAGCAGGATTGGGAGCAGCAGTGTGAGGAGAACTCTGTCTAGCCGAGCCAGAGTCGCAGCTCCGGTTCCTGTTCTTATTCCTACTGTCACAAAATGCTGGCCCTGGTTGCGAAGCTGCCGCCTGTGCGGAGATCTGCAAGGGAAGTTGGTTGGAACCCGGGCAACGATTATCCAATGGGCCATGAAAATGGACATTTCCGTCTCCTGAATGAAGCTGACGTTGAGCTAGGCACACCGAACAGATGCCAGTTTTCTTGCTGACAGTCTGAGACAGTGGACAAGTCTGTCTGGCAGGCATGTGACAAACACGGCATAGCAAACGAGATAAAAGAATTTCAACTGGATTGCTACTGCAAATAGCTGCAGTCCCATAGTCCAATGCAGGTGAAACACAAAGCAGATTTAATAAAAGATAAAATAAGCCGAATGCGCACAAAAAATGGAAATAAAAGGGCCTGGTCATACAGGGATACATATATATAAAAGCAGTATGCCAAAAGACAAAGTGAAAAAATTAGCAGAAGTGAAAAAAACGATAAAAAAACGATAAGAAAAATATAGGTGTGCGTAAACAAAGTAACCACCTCGAGCGCCTCTAGCGAATTAATTATAATATTACTTATTATAATAATTATAATTATTAATAATAATAAAAAAAGTAAACGCGCATTATAGTGAATAATAAACTATGTTGATATCTATCACTTTTTAATACCACATGTTTAATCCGTTAGGCAATTTAGACCACTTCTCCGTATAGCCAGTTCAGTGAATGTCCGAGATTTTACTCTCAGATCAGCGCGGCCGGGATTCGAACCCACGAGGGTTCAATTCACCTCAGGATTTGTCATTTAAAACTTCATGATGTTACCCCTACGCTATTTAGACATTCTAAATTATAATAATTATAATTATAATTATAATAATTAGAATTATAATAAATATAATTATTAGAATGATTATAATTATTAGTATTATTATTCAGAACATGTCTAATCAAATCAATTATCAATATCAGCAAAATGTAGCTTTGAAGAAACAGTTCCCGATATTAGTTCAATATGACATTAAATCATAGTACAAAAGTCTTCGGATATCGTCCAATACAACCGCATTCATCATGCTGAAGTCACTTAGCACTGCAATGCAAACAAATGTGAGAGATAATTAGAGAAAAGTTTGTAGACTTCTAAGGTATATTTGTTGAGCTGATGACCTTATGGAATTGCAGGTCATCGCTGCAATTCCATAAGGTCATCAGCTAAACAAATATACCTTAGAAGTCTACAAACTATTCTCTACAAGCAATCTCAGCTAAACCTTCTTATGCTCACAATCTGTCGTTCCTAAGCCCAGCTCTCCCTTGACCTCTTTGTTCATAAGAGCATTACCATTGCCATTCTTCTACGCCTCTGCTAAGTGCATCTCTGCGTCCATATCTTCCTTGCTCTTTTTGTTCTTAAGAAACCACCACCTCCATTTTGGTTTTCATGACGCCCACGTTTGTGCTCAAAGCGGCCTGTGTTACCAGTTCTCTGCTAGGTTCCCATGTGTTGCCGCTCCTAAAACCCGCAGTGGCAGTGACAGCTGCACATTTATATCTTCCACGATATCTACCAGTGTACAGTGTTACGATCTCCTTGACCAATAAATCGACCACGAGTTAAGCTGTTAGCTGCTACAATACCACGTTCATGATTTCCTGAAGCAAAAGCCTGAGGTCCGGTAAATCTTCTCTGTCGGTTTCCGCAGTATCCATCTAGTGGAAATGAGTTCCTGCGAGCAGTACTTACCGGTTACATTTATGTATGTTCAGACTTAGCCTTATCGACTTTCCTCTACCATCTGGTGTCGGGCGATCGACTCCTTTGATAATGATCGTCATTGGTTTACCGTCCACTTTCACTCCGTTGCACTGACTGACTGCCCGCTCGGCTACCTCAACGTTTTTGGTACGAAGATGCCACATGTCTTAGTTCTTCTCATCCGTTTCGTCTTCCACAGCTTCCGTTTGCACATCGGCCAAGTCGACGGTGTACTGGTTCTCAATGTAGGTTTCCTTCTGCGTCTTACTGGGTGTTGCTCAGTCATTTCCTTCCTGTTGCTCAGTTTGCTCTTCCGTCTGGATTTCAGGGAATGAGTTGATAATTTTCTTCTTCCTTGTCTCGTCCTTTTTCTTACTGAAATTCCTATCGGTTTGTATGCTCGCAATTCCTCTCTCTTGAAAAAGTAAAGTAAATAGGCATTATAGTGAAATGTTCATCGCACCTGGAATTCGAACTCACGAGTGTTCAAGTCACCCCAGGATCAGTTATTTTAAACTTAATGACGTTTTCACGACGCTATTAAGACATTCTAAGATCCAAGTTCAGATTTATCCAAGTCCTTCAAGTTTAGCTTTCTGCCTGTTTCTTCCACCTCCGTCAGTTTACGTGATAAATGACCTTGCACGAGTGATACGATTTCGCTGTTTGTTGAAGGTAGTGTTCATAGTGTTGGTGGGGTTACGGATCCGAAAAAACCATCTAAATTCTATTCGAGGCTCGTCGGGATACTCTACCAGCAATCTAGGTGATTCTGTATTTACACTTTTTGGTGTAACTTTTGCACTAATTGTTCAAAGTCTTCATTGGCGGTTGGCACTTTTAAAATGCATTCTTGATTGGTGTGTACTAGTTTTTCCATGTGATGCTCCTTGTTTATTTCCTTTCTTAGCTTCCAGAACTGCATTGTTCAAGACCTCTCTAGGGATTCTAATCCCGTGATTTTAAATTGGGACTCTGTTGGCGTAATCTGCCCAGTTGTTTTTACCATGCAATACTCTAGCTGTGCTATAAGAGTTTAATCTCTCAGCTTGAGTCACTTTTGTGTTCATTTTCTCGATCAGATAGGTCATGGTTGATTTTAGGTTCATGTTTGTATATAGTGCTGATACATCGGCTGTGAATAGGAGGGAGTTATTGGTGATGAGTGCGTTGTTAATGGTTTTGGCAAAATGGAAGGAGTCCTTAACGTATGCTGGGTGGGTTATGGAAAATGGGATTATAAAGTACTCTACAAGTTGGCTGATCCTGTAACTCTCCGAGTTGATGTCAGAGACGATGGGGCGTCCGGGGGACATGTTTTGTGATGGCCATTCCAGTCTGTCTTTATGTATTTTAGGTAGGATGTAAAATCGTCTAGGTCTAATTTCTGAAATTGGTGGGAGTAGGTATTTTAGTTGTTCCTGGCTGATGATGTCTTTGTTGTATAAGTCGTCGAGCACAGTTGTGAGTATTTTGTAGTTATCTTTGTAGATGGGTGAATTGATTGCTGAGTAAAATTTTGTGTTGTTCAATTGGCGTTGGATATCTTGATTGTAGTCCTTACGCTTCATTATTACTATTCCTCTACCTTTGTCTGCTGGTTTGATTAGGAACTCTTGCAGTTTCGTGATGTTTTGCTTTGTGGTATATTGGTTGTCTTGTTTTGTTGTGTGTATTGTCGTTATAATGTTGTTTCCTTGATATGTATTTCTCTGTCCATGTCTGTTTATGGTTTTTTGTGTTAATGACTGTGTCTGGTAGTTGTGTGTCTTGTGGTGTCCAGATGGGGTTGTGTTTGAATCTGTCACTAAATGTGGTTTCCTTGGGGCCGTATGTGTTTTGGTTGTTGTCGTCATCGTTGAAGAAATCAAACAGTTTAAGTCTTCTAATAAACCTTTGATTTGGCATAGGTTTTAGCGCTATTTACTGTGCAACGTTGATTACTTTCTACTGCCACTAATCGAGCCGATATAGCCTCTATGCAGATAAATGCAGATAATCCTAAAAGGCATTTGGAGAGCGCAAACAAAGGTTTTCCTCAGTGGCGGAAATCGCCAGTGCTGGTAAAACTTTTAAAGATATATGGTTAAATCCAACTGACAACACTAGAGATACGAGTTGAAATTGTTCTCCAGCCACGGACGATGTCGATAACAAATACGCATGACTATTTTACATCGCGCACATCATCGAAACACATGAAACCGAATCATTAAATCTCTGTTGCGCCATACACTGCCCATTGTTCTCTCGTATCTCATACCTTCAGGCCTACTCACTGATATCAGAGTAAAACTCTGCGGAAAACATTTTAGGAAAGACGCTTAGCCGTGCAAGTGTCCAAATGAAGTATGGACACCTCTGCGTGACAGCGGAAGTTGATGTCTTACATGGCCCAATTTCCGTAATGTTTATTTTACTTGTAATTGCTACATGTAGCTATTTAAAATCATTAGTTAGAGAATTTGATTTAAATAAGCGGTTTAATACACGTACAAGTGTGTCAATTGTTAGAATTACTATCTAGACTATACAGTGGTGCAATTATTTTATTTGGTAATTCCACTGCCTAACCCATTATTTAATTTTAGATTTACTTTTCTTTAATTGTCACTAAATATTTACAATCAAGAAATTGTAGTTTTAAATGATTCAAATTTATCATACTACAATCGAATTCAAAATTGCTATTGTAATGCAAATTATGTTTTGCATCTTTGCTCTCTGATCAGCTGTTAGATTTAGAGGAGATTTTGAAGAGAGGACTGGCGAGAGTGCTGCTCATCAAGATGTGGTGCCGCTATATTTATGATGTTATACCGCACGAGCAGACGATACAGCTCAGGGTGTCTCAGGGTCAGTTCTTCAATCTCGCCTCACCTGATTGTCCTCCGCTTCTCACTAAGCTACTTGAGCACTTGGTTCAGTTCCAATACAGGATCGCAAAGTATAAGCTGGACATAACCGAACTGGCTTTTCTAGTCGTCTTAACTCTCACGTACTATGGTACGTATAGGCGCCTTCCAACCGATTAAATTAGAGCGAGTTACATCTAGTCCCTTAAAGTTTTAGTATGCTCCAGAAATCTTACACAATGTACTTGAAATTGGGCTACTTGAATGTTCTTTAACGAAATGGTATATGAATAAAAACTTGATCTTAAAGGACTAATTTAGGAGAGAATGTTATATAAACTGACCTTCAAAAATTGAAAAGTTGCTCTGTTCTAAAGGTTTACAGTCAAACTTCAATTTAACAGTTTATCAGATTTATGACCATTTTCAGCTCTCCAGATGTGTAACAGCGATTTTTCAATTTTAAAAATTCAGTGGCGTTATAATAACATTGCATATATTTAGAAAATCAGGCAATTCTTCCTTCAGCGAGCATTCCGTTGACCAGAAATTCATAACGTCTATATGATTATTCACTAGCAGCCAACTCTCTCAGAGAGAAATTTCGTTTAAATATTTTCATAAAATTGAAATTGTAAATTTGCGAATGTGAGTAGGGTCAAATATAAAATTGCAGTAACAAATCCTAGGCTCGCCCTTCACTGACATCGCTTTCGAGTGAGGAAGCCGACGTTAACCTTAGCTTTACCAGCTTTACCAGCTTTATCAATATAAGAAAACTGGCATATCCATGCAACAACTGTAATATTCAATACTATTCATCATGATATGCATATAGGCCTAACTCTCATTACTCATATTCGTGATGCGGCTCACCTAAAAGAGCGCCTCATAGAGAAGTGGACTAAATTTGATCTGCTAATCATTGATGGTGCGATAAACAAGTGGCGCTAGACCCTGCCTGACGTGAATGCATGACTTTTCTGACATTTCTTACGATACAACAAGGAAGTCATAGCTAGTTGTAAAAGATACTATTTTATTTTAATATTCCTTGCGCACAAGCAAAATTGTTGTCTACAGCACAACGATGTTTTTTGTATTTTGATTTAGCTGATTATCCTGATATCTCTGAATTGAAAGACATCGATCGTCTAGTCGACATAAACTACCGCGTGCAAAAACTTTTCCAGACACATTTTGAAGCAAATCGTCCAAGCGATGAACCTAAAGGGTTTTGGTCCTGGGCTTTCTTAGATTTCAAAGAAGACGCTGTTGAATTCCTCGATCCACTGTACGATCTGCTTCCTGAGATAAGTGAGCTCTGAGGATTCTGAGTTCTGAGCATTCTAAGCTCTGAGCGTTCTGAGTTCTGAGGACTCTGAGTTCTGAGCATTCTGAGTTCTGACGATTCCGAGTTCTGACGATTTCGAGTTCTGACGATTTCGAGTTCTGACGATTCTGAGGATTCTGAGTTCTGAGGATTCCAAGTTCTGAGAATACTGAGTTCTGAGAATACTGAGCTCTGATGATTCCAAGTTCTGAGGATACTGAGCTCTGAGGATTCTGAGTTCTGACGATTCCAAGTTCTGAGGATACTGAGCTCTGAGGATTCTGAGTTCTGACGATTTCAAGTTCTGAGGATACTGAGTTCTGACGATTCCAAGTTCTGAGGATACTGAGTTCTGAGGATACTGAGTTCTGAAGATTCTGAGTTCTGGGCATTCTGAGTTCTGAGGATTCTGAGTTCTGAGGATTATGAGTTATGGCGATTATGAGATATGACGATTCTGCAGCTTATGAACTAGCTGAATTTTAATAGAATATTTAGTCTTACATTCGGATACTATAAAGAGTGATGTTATATTTGATATTTTATTGTCGTTTTTTAAGAAAATTGCCTTTGTGATTATGTACTGAATTGTACTGATTATTTCCAGGGTAATATTTGTATTTTTGCTTTGAAATGTTATTATAATTTGTTGTATATATGCAGCATTTCTGTATTTCTGTACAATTTTTATCGTTACGTGCACAAGATTAAAGGGTACTCTACTATGCTGATTTTTCCAAACCAGTGATAACTGTACATATTACGTCGTTGTGTTTGTATGAAAACGTTATCGCGTCCTCCTGTTTGAAGTAGTTCTTATTGCAGAAGTCGTTGAGATGATTTAGAACTGGACTAAGTTGACCGACAGCTGGGTTTATCATCTCTACTAATTAACTGCATGTAGTATAAATAGTACTTGCTGAGATACGCTCCAAAATTATTGATGGTTTGTGCATCACATCTGCGACTATATGAAGGAGTCTGTAACTGGTCTATGCTGCTATACTGAAATGTGTTTTGTATTACTTTAGTCTCTGTCTCTTGATTTGAGTCATAGGTTACCTTTAGCTATTAAGTCTCTGAGATGTAGGCCTACATGTTTTCGTTTCAAAATGAAGTTTCAGTATACTTTTTGTTACTTCTTTATTTGGACTTTGAAAAATATCCAAGAATTCTGTTTCATTAAGCTATCGACAAAATTTTTGTCAAGACTTTGGAAACGTGTTAATTGATAAGGTGCTCTTTAGTTATTCTGGCTGATCGCAAACTGTGAGTCAATATGAATATCTGACTGATCGTAAACTGTGAGTCGATATGTGTGTCTAATATAGCTTATTTGAGTAGGAAGGAAGATAGAGTGTGAGAGTAGAGAGAGAAATGTATATGTAAGGATCTCGCGTTTTTATATATAGTCTATGTGAATTTTATATGTTCTTGGACAAGCGTTAATGTCTTTTCTAAATTGATAATAAAGATATTTTGTAACAAAGCACATGACGAATTAATTACCTACTCATTTCTGTATTTTATTTCAAGCTATATCATGCTTGACGTTAAGACATTAGATTTTGTTTTAAATTTTTGTTGCAACTACCAGGAGACACATAATTGCAGCATTAAGAGAAATGACAGTTCAACATGCTTTTACTTCAGCTTTTTTCTTATTAATTTATGCATAAGTATAATATATGTTATATAATACAAGTACAATATATATTTACTGGACTTGAAATATTCCTATTTATGCTCTTTCATAAATTTAATAACACGCATCACATCCTAAAATGTCATCTGTACACTGTGTACAGGCAAGAAAAACAAAATGTTAGTATAACTCGAATGCTAAACTAACTCGCGAGGGACGCCAGCTAACGAAAAATAGACTTCCTGAGATACTGGGATCGATTTTCTGGTTATTTGTTTAGTTGTTATGGAGTAAAATCTCGGGTATTTACACGCTGGTAATATGGCTTGGGAATGTAACATCACTTCTTAGACGGTATTCTATCTGATTTCCTCATATTCCGTTTAATCGCCTTTCCATCACGTGCAATTTACGTCATGTGCAGTCTACATCACGTGCAATTTACGTCATGTGCTGTCTACATCACGTGCCATTTACGTCATGTGCAGTCTACATCACGTACAATTTACGTCATGTGCAGTCTACATCACGTGCAAATTTTCGTTAGGTGCAATTTATGTCATGTTATTCTATAGTGACACGGACGCAATGTTGATAGTCTAGATTAATTTTGAATTGTAGCTTAACTCGATTCTTTTAGGTGACAGAACCAAGGTAAATATTCCTATCATACATTCTGCTTTCAAGCTCCATAATGATCACTCAATACTGCAGATTGACAGGTTGATCCCTTCAACATAAGGCTAGGCCAGTAGATATATGGTACCTTCAGCACACAAACTCTAAAATTCCTAATTTTCGCTCACCACGCTCGCTCAAATTAGGAATTTTAGAGTTTCTCCACTGAAGGTACCATATATCTACTAAAGGCTCAATTTTTAGAGCCTAGTTGCCCCTTATTTTTCTCTCGAGCAAATATCTTGAAAAAATTAATTTTTAAATCGACCCAAATATTATAGGACTACTTTATGTTGCTCATTAATATTTCAGTGAATGTAATTTTGAGTACTAGATTTTTTCATTCATATAATTTTGTGTACTATAAATGGTACTAACAATTGAAGAGCTCCATAAACTAAAACCATTTTCTAATTTACAGTTAGATCGTAATCAGGTTGAAATAATTTTAACCCGTAAATTAACGGACAAAGAATGGAAATCATATACTAAAGACTATCGCAAAATATTTACTTCCATAGCTAAACAAGCAGCTAAATTATCAACCAAAAAAGGTTATTTAAGAAGTATTAACCCTGATCAGGAACTTAAAAATAAATACAAAACAATATTTTCTAAGATAGTCAACATAAAATTTAAAACTGATGAAGAACCTGATGATAAGTATCATTTCTTAAAACCTCTGTTTAAAACTGAAGATTCCGATGATGAATTTTCTATACGCAAAGTATATGAATACTACAATGAAATGTACAGAACAACACTAACCCATTGGAAAGTGTCTGGTACAGCTAATTTGTTCAATATACACAAAATAATAATTGAATTAGTTGCAAAGATGACAGAGTATTTACCCCAAAACATAAGAATTCAAGTTAGTATTCAAACACCTTCAGGCAAGGAACCCCATACGTGCTTACTATCAAAAGATAAAGTAGTCAATAATCTTACAGAATGGACCAATTACTTTATAGATTACTATGATATGAATATTGAAGAATTAACTTTTAAATTAACTGCAATTGAACTACCTCAAGGAACTGGAAGACCGAATGTTATATCTAATCTCGACGATAAACATTGTATAGTTCAAATCAAGAACACTGACACAATATGCTTAGTAAGAGCAATATTAGTTGGTTTAACTTATAATCTAGATAAACTACAGGAAGTTTTTAAAGATAAGTTAACTGTTGAGGAAATAAGAAATATAAATTTCCGGAGACAAGGTATCCATACCAAAATCAATGAAGGTATATTTTCAGACAATGAAGTAAAATATTTACGTCAAGGAGGTGAAAAAAAGTTACAAACAGTATTAGCTCAAGCTTTTCACAGAATATACTCTATTCCTATTAAGGAATCAGGAAATGATTTTAGTGATATAAAGATAATAGAAGAAAAACTAGATATAGAAGTACAAATATACAGTATGGACACTAGACAAATTTATGCTGGTTTACCCAAGCAAATTAAAATTTATTTAATTTTAAATAATAATCACTACAGTGTAATATCTAAACTTCCAGCGTTTCTAGGAACAAATGCTAGAAAATGGGAAGCAGCTGAAAAACTGAAATGTGAGGCGTGTAAAAATCCTACTCAATGTAATAAAGAAAATAAAATTAAATGCAAAACATGCGGAAAGGTATTTTATAGTCAATCATGTTACGATAGCCATATCAGAAATAAAAAATGCATTGAGCATTCATACGTATGTCAAAATTGCTATAAGTTTTTCAAAGGAAAAGATAGAAAACCTGAGGATCATAAATGTGGAGAAAAGTTCTGTTCAAACTGTAAAAAGTGGTATATTGGAGAACATAAATGTTTTATGCAAAGAAAGAAATTAAGGGAACCTAGCGAAAAGTACATATTCTATGATTTCGAAACTACTTTAGATAGTAATGGAAAACATATAGTAAATTACTGTATAGCTCAGTATTTTAACGGAGATGAGTTTATATTTCATAACGCCAATGATTTTTGTACATGGGTATTTACTAAAAAGCATAAAGATTATACTGTTATAGCTCACTATGGAAAAGGTTACGATTTTCAGATTGTACAAGAATGGCTCATATCTCATACACAAGTTGCAAAACCAAATGTAATATATAACGGACAAAAAATACTGCAACTTGAGGTGAAAAGAGGCTATAACATAAGGTTTATAGATAGCTTATCTTTTACGATGCAACCTTTGAGAGATTTTCCTGAAACCTTTGGATTAGTTGAATTAGCTAAAGGGTACTTTCCACATGAATTTAATAAAGAAGAAAATCAAAACTACATTGGAAAATATCCTGATAAGAAATACTATGGTTATGAACAAATGGTTAAGAAAGATAAAGAGGTGTTTGATAAATGGTATGAAAAAGATCAGGCCTTTGACTTTAAGAAAGAAATGTATAAATACTGTAAATCTGATGTAGATATACTAAGAAGGGGTTGCTTAAATTTAAGAGAACTATTTCTACAGATATCCGAAATAGATCCATTTCAGTACATGACGATAGCTTCTGTTTGTCAAGCTATTTTTAGAAATGAGTTCTTACCCCAAGATACTATTGGTGTTATAAACGAGCTTGAAACCGATAATTACTCAATAAAATCAATAAAATGGCTAAAGCATAAATCTTTAAAGCAGAATATAAATATTAAACATGCTTGTAATGGAGGGGAACATTGCATTGTAGTAAATAACGCTCAGAAACTAAAAGTAGATGGCTTTTGCGCAGAGAATAATACAATATATCAGTTTCACGGATGTTACTTTCACGGGTGTCCTAACTGTTACAATGAATTAACAATGAATAAAGTATCAGGTGAATATATGTATAAATTATATGAAAAAACTTGCAGAATTGATAAAGCAATACGAGAAGCTGGATATAATTTAGAAACTATTTGGGAACATGAATTTGATAATAAAGCTGAAATGAAAAACATATCTTTAAGTGAATATGATTTAATGGAGCCCCCAAACATAAGAGATAGTTTTTTTGGTGGTAGATGTGAACCGATAAAGCTACTTCATGATTGTAAAGCAAATACTGAACAAAGAGGAAGATATATAGATGTAGTAAGTTTGTATCCTACAGTTATGTATTACGATAAATATCCTACTGGTCATCCTACTAGAATAATTAAACCTCAAAAATATGATTACAATTGGTTTGGTTTTATATATTGTAAAGTTATACCTCCACGAAATTTATATCAACCTGTACTACCTTACAAGCAGAAAACTAAACAAGCTCATAAACTATTATTTGGGTTATGTAGAACATGCATGAATAGAATAGATTTAAAATGCATTCATCAAAAACCTGTAAAATGTAAATCAGATTGTAAAGGTAAAAAGTGCGCAGAATGTATATCTGTTAGAAAATTTAAGAAGCAAAACTGCAGTGAATGTTACAATATTAGAAATGGAGAATGCTTTCATACAGATGATGAAAGAGCTATTACAGGGATTTGGTGTACTAATGAAATTGAGAAAGCTCTAGAAAAAGGTTATAAGATTGAATACATTTATGAGGTACAACATTTTGAGAGCACTAGTAATGATTTGTTCAAAGGGTATATAAAAAAGTTCTTGAAAATTAAACTAGAAAGCAGTAAATTTGATTGTTCTGAAGAAGAGTACAGACAAAAAGCCCGGGACTTGGGTATTGAATTAGGTAAGTTAGAATATAATCCAGGTTTAAGATTTATAGCTAAAATATGTTTAAATTCATTATGGGGTAAATTTGGACAAGTACCTAAACATAGACAAAATAAATATATAGATAACGAGGTAGAATTCTATCAAACTGTACTGAATGATAAAATAGAAAGCTTGTCTCTATCATTCTTAAATGATTCCATAGTTTATGCATCCTATGAAACTAAAGATCAATTCGTAAAAACAAGTTATAATACTAATATTTACATCGCATGTTTTACTTCAGCTTGGGCTAGATTAAGATTATATGATATGATTGATAGATTGGGCAAAAGTGTATGTTACATGGATACAGATAGTGTTGTTTATATTGAAGATGAAACTAATAAGTACATATTTGAGAAGTACATAGGAGATTCCTTAGGAGAATGGACAGATGAATTGAAAGGCAAGTACATTGAATTTTGGGCTTGTGCTCAATCAAAAGATTACGGATATATATTAGATGATGGAAAATACAAAGGAAAAGTTAAAGGATTCAGAGTAACAGCTGAAACAGAGAATAAGATGAATCATCAAGCTAGAGTAGATCTTATTAAAGGTAGTATTTCTAATGTGGATATTAAATATACTCAATTTACTATTAAAAATAGTCAGATATTTACAAAGGATTTATTAAAGCAATGGGGATTTCAATTTGATAAAAGACGTATAGTAAGAGTGAGCGATAATGAAATATATACATTACCATATGGATATTGAAATTTTATTTTAATTATTTAATTACCTAATAAATGAGTGATCGTCTAACAGGTGATTTAATTAGAAGAGTGAAAAAGTATGATACAGAAGAGGAAAGACAGCAAGCAAAATTAAGAGCTTATAAGAAATATGCAGCTAAAAAATACTACTGTGAAATTTGCGATAAAACCATGACACTGTATAATTACTCAGACCATATTAAAACAATACTTCACGTTAAAAATTTTCTTTCATATATAGAATCCTCTAATAAATAAGAGGCACATAAAATGGACACCCGAGAGGAAGATATTTTAAGTTATTTAAGAATGATATCAGAAGAAGAAAGGTTAGGGTTTGGGTATTCTTCTTCTATATCTATAATCAAGACTCATCTTAATGAGAAGCTTAAACAAGTGCGTAGCTCAAAAGAAGTAATAACTTTAGAAGATATAGCTCTGAGTAAATTATTATTAATGAAAATTTATGGGGAAATATCAGTCGAAGACAATAAAAAATTAGAACACATGTTGAAATATGGAATTAATACCGATAAACTTACATTTGATACTTTCAATTTAATATATAGGATATATGGTCAAAATTTTCAATACCCAGTTTGGTACTGGAACAGTCATTGTAAAGGATGTACAAGATGTTTAGGAGACGTCATAGGATACACTCGGGAAAAGAGAGGTTGGTGTATACATTGCAACTGCAAAGAATTTATTGCTTTTAGGAGAGGAACCGTAGCAGCAAATGAGTAGCAAATTCTTTTGCAAGTAGTAAATGAATACATCCAATGTTACAGTTAAATCTTATCTACCTTCAGAAAAGGAGAGGGTAAGATCTAAATTGCAACAAGTTAAAGATAAACATAGATCTTTTACTCAGACTAATAAGCAAGGAATTCCTAAAGATTTTAATGAATTGAAATTAATAAAGTATAGGGAACATGCTATAACATTTTTAAATGAATACATGAATATAGATAAGAAAACTACTAAATCAGAATATTGTAAATCCAATCACATAAGTCATAATTCCCTAAATAATGCATTAAAATTCATGGGCCATGCAACTACTAGAAAAGCGCCTAAAGCTAAACCAATTAAGACCAAATCAAAGCAATCTAGACCTATAATAAAAGCTGGAAAAATTCTTAATGATGAAGAAATTAATGAAATAATTGAGAATAGTCTAGCCAATTTATCATTAGTAAATGGATCTGATACCTAGAGACGAAAAGCTTAAATGGAGTAATGAACTGAAACCAATTCTTTCAGAAATGAATAAATTATCTGATGCAGATAAAATACAAGGATTTAGAAATGAAGTTATTGATAAATATGTTGCATATAAAGCTCTAAACTATACTATGCAGCAATTGACTCTAGTGGATTGTGATAGAGAAATGTTAGAAAAAGAAGTAGAAGAGTTAAAATATAAACTTGAAAACTTAGGGAATTATGATGAAAATAGATTAATGGAATTTAGAAATAAAACTGTAATTGTTCCTTCTACTGATTGTGAAATAAATGATAGAGCTAAAAGAATATTTATGCGAAATCAAGCTAGAATAAAGAAATTGAATGAGAATATAAGTAAACAGTTAGCTAATAAATGAGCAGTGAAATAACGAAACTTGAGCGAAATATAGCATTATTGATAAAACAGAACAACCGTCAGAGATGGATATGTATCCTATTATTAATATCGAATATCATTACACTAGTTAGTTGGTTTTTCTTCAACAAAATTGGTTCAACAGTGAATCTGAAACATAATAAAGCCCTAAATCTATAAACATTAAATTTTTCTGCAATAATAACTCTAATTCTTCATTATTTCTATTTGGATCTAAATCCCTCACAAATTTTGAAATAAAGCGTCTAATTTTCATTAGAGGTGTACCATCTTCAGGTGTTGTAATTAATTTAGAGCGAACTAGATATAGTTTCAAATCCGTAAATATTTTTTTCGGTAGTTCTTCAATTATTGTTATAATTAAACACAATAAATCAGTGATATACATAGAAAGAATTCGTTCCACGTCAGAATGGATTTCTTCAGTATTATATAATTTATTATATTTAGAAGTAATATTCTGTAAATAAGTATATTTTTTATTAAATTCTTCAACATATTTAATAGGAAATTCTTCAGAATATTTCATTACCATGCTGTCCACAAGAAGACAAATGAACATTAGTTTCTTAGTATTAACATTATCACTCTTATTTAGAAGATATTTTTTCTTTGAATCTGTAACATTTTTCAACAGACTAAAATATTTTTCACAATATCCCTTACTAATACCATCTGTATCTGCTTCAGGATCTTTAACGTTAATTATACGATTATTATTCATGTTTAAACTACCAGTCATTGAATCTCCATTTTTACTTAGCTTTGAATTTAAAACAGGTTGCACAGTATCTTCTATATGTAGAGTGGCTAGTTGCACTGCAGCTAGAGTAGTTTCTTTTTTAATCTTGCTTTGCAAGTTGACAACTTCGTTGGCAATATCGGTAACAAACCCTTTTGTAGCTACATCGTTATCATTAATTGGTAATTTTACATTTGTTATTCTATTATCATTTAAACTGATATCTTCAGTAATATTTCGATCAAGTTTTGTATCTAAAGCAGCCTGAAAGGCTACATGGACTTTGTCCAGAATTCTAGATAAGGTTTTAATACTAGAATCATTTACCTTTTGTTTACCTATAGAACCAGATTTTAAAATAGAGTTGTTGTTCATTTACTATATTTTAAAACCAGTAAATCAGAACAAAGTTCTGCGACAACAAAGTTGGAGATGACTCAATACATAATCACGGAGTTAAACTTACACCTGGGCAGGCAACTAAAATTAAGCATGCTTATGATAATGGATGTGAAGTGGTAATAAGGTTACCTAAAGATCACTTAACGGGAGATATTATTCTTCCTTTATCGGCAACTCAATTAAATAAAATTAAAAAAGCTAAGGGTGGAGTGGAATTGAAACTTAGCAAATCTCAACTTAAGCATATGGAAAAAACTGGAGGTTTCTTACCACTACTTGCTGCAATTCCAGCAGTTCTAGGTGCTTTAGGTGCAGCAGGTGGGTTAGCTGGGGGTATAGCCAGTGCAGTAAATTCTAGTAAACAAGTATCTGAAACGGCGCGACATAATCGAGAAATGGAGAAAATAGAAAAAGATAAAATAGGGGTTAATGGAAAATCCATTTTTGGTCCAAGATCAATAAGTGGAGATTTATTATTGCAAGCCTTAAATAATTATGGTTTAGGAGGTAATACAAAAAGCCTTAGAGGTGCTGTCTGGGGTAACGGTTTATACTTAGAACGAGAAGGATCAGGAATTTTACTTAAAAAAACAAAACCCTGCAAGTGTTAACTTTTCCTAAATTTCTACGTAAATTTCCTTTACCCCTAAAGCCATTAAGTAATTTTGACATTATAGATAAATGTAAATCAATTAAAAATTTTAACGGAGTATTTATGAGAGATGAGTTAAAAGGAAAGATTAGCAATGACGAAAGCTTAATATGCAATATGGATGATACCAAGGGTCAAGGAACCCATTGGGTTAGTCTTTATAGTAAGGGTAAAAATTGTTATTACTTTGATAGTTTCGGATTTGAACCACCATTAGAAATTAAGAATTATTGCTCAGAAAAGAAAGGGTATTTTAGTACGTATAAAATTCAAGCTAGAGATGAAGTTATATGTGGTCATTACTCTATATATGTTATTAATGAACTTAACAAGAGGCAAAGTTTTCATGATATATTGCATGAATTATTCCAAATCTGTCGAAGACAGCTAGCAACTTCGTAGCTAGTAAATCACTAATGTCTCTAAAAACAGACTTTTCACAAATACTAATACCTCTATATGGTAATAAAAAACACAGTAAGCATGCTGATATTTTTCCTAAAAATGTATTTATGATAATAGCCGGTAGTACGGGGTGTGGAAAAACTAACCTGATGCTTAATTTCTTACTAAATAAAGTTCTGAAATATGATGACGTGATGATATACACCACAACCCCTTTTCAAGATGCTTACAGATATCTCCAGGACAGTAATGAGGAATTTAAGAAGCGCAATGGCATAACAAATGACATTATTACTTTGTACAATCCTAATGAGTCGAGTATTGTAAGCCCTGAAGAACTTGATAAAAATAAAACCCATATTGTAGTATTCGATGATGTTATGAGTGAGGATCAAAAAGTTATGACAGATTACTTTTGCAGAGGTAGACACAACAATGTAAATGCATTTTATTTATGCCAAAGCTTACATCAGTTAAAAAAGCATGGAATACGACAAAATGCTAATATATTTATTTTATTTCATCAAGATAAAAAGACATTGAAATATTTCTATGATACACATATTTCTGGGGATATGGGGTTAGAAGAGTTTGAAAAACTTTGTGATATTGCATGGTCTAAGAAGCATGGGTACATAGTTATCAATCTTTGGGAACCTCCTGAATGTGGTCGATATCTCTTAAATTATGATACTTTATATTTACCGACTAAAGTCTGTAAAGATCTTCCTTCATCAAAGATGAAGCAGAACGCAGTTCTGTATCGAAGATGAAGTATATATTCCAAACATATTCATAGAAATACATAGAAATACATAGAAGTACATAGAAGTACATAGAAGTACATAGAAATACATAGAAACATCTAGAAATACAAAAATAATATTATATAAATATGATGGTGAAATTTGATCCTACAACGTACAGTAAGGTTAAAAATGAGGTTAAGGAAATGTTCCGAGATGAAAAAGTTGGTAAGCAACAAACATACGAGAGTCAGTCAGAATTATTCAAACCAATCATAAATACTACTAAAGAAGCTATGCAAACAATTTCTGATGAGAAACAAAATTTAAATAAAATTTTAGCAATTCGAGATAACGCTGGACAAAGTCCAGGTAACCTTCCAGGTTACGATCAAAGACTTGCTTTAAGAGATGTGATACAAGAAATGTCAGGTCTTACTGATGTATTTAGTGAACCAAAGGAATCTACTCCAATTACTCCAAGAGTTAACTTAAATAAAGATTTTAATGAAACAGATATAGAAAATTTAGAAGACTTAAGCTTTCCAGTTCCAGGTGAGGTGTTTCATAACATTGATGAAATTCCTGAAATTCTAAAAGAAGTTACAACCAAAATAAAAAGTCTAGCACAAGAATTTCGAGATGATCGATTATCTAAGAAGTCTGATAGAGAGAAAGAGATATATAATTCACAAAGGATTACTTTAGATAAATATAAGAAAAGGTTAAAGTATATTCAGGAAAGTAAAGAGGTAGTTGGTGAGGGAAAAAAGAAAAAGAAACTTGTTAAGAAGAAATGTGGAAGAGGGAGACCTAAAACAAACTACGCTCTAGTATATAGTGATGCAAATGATTTACTTGAAAAATTAGAAGAATATATTGCATCATATCATGCAGGTAATAATGGAGTTTATAATACCATTATTACTATTCTAGATGAGTTATTGAACAATACAATTATCTGTAAGAATACCCACGATCAAATCTTAAAGAGTAATAACCTATAGTGACCTTTGGTCACGTCCTAAAGTACAGTTACATTACATGTAACGTCTTAACTGATTTAGAATCAGTAAATACAAATGGCAAAGCTAACGCTGTCTAGTAATACAACCGATTTTACCACAACTCTAAATCCTCCAATATTCCTCGATACAAGTAAAAAATATGAAGCAGCCTTTTTATCATTACACACCTATAATTCTGTACCAAATATTACAGAAACTAATAATAAATTTAAATACTCTACAGATAAGGGGGTTAGTTGGAAAACGATAACACTTGAAAGGGGTGCTTATGAACTGGCTGAAATTAATTCAAAAATAAAGCTCACAGAAGAAATTTCTGAAATTGAAATAGACTATTATAAACCAACGTTTAAAACAATACTTGTTATACCTAATGAAAACTATATGGTAGATTTTGGAGTAGAAAATTCGATAGGTAGAACTTTAGGATTTACAAATGAAAAGTTGGGTTTGGGTACTCATCAATCACCAAACATAATAGATATAGAAAAAGTAAACTCAATACTGGTACACTGTGATATCATTATTGGTACTTACGTTAATAGTTCTCGATCAAATGTTATATATAACTTTACACAAAGAGTAAGTCCAGGATATAAAGTAATAGAGAGACCAAGTCCTGAATTAATATTTCTTCCAGTTGTAGGAAGACCCGATATACAAAGTATTAGGATATGGTTAACAGATCAGGATAATAGACCTATTGACTTGATGGGAGAAAAAATTACTGTTGACATATTGATTAGAGAGGTCAGATCTTTTATATCTGTTTAAATAAAGATGATCGTAAAAAAGAAGAATCAAATGTATGTCCCTTCGGGGGTCCAGAACAAACTTCTGTACACCTCTAAAAGAAATATGATATATGGTTACGGTTTTGTAGATACACTAAAAGATATTGGTTCTTATATTACTCAAAATAAAGATCTGATTGCTAAACCTATGCTATCATCTTTAGGGGAAATAGGAGCTTTCGCTCTTACAGAAGGAAGTAAAGCTTTAATTAAGAAACTCTCTACTGATAAGAAGAAGCAGTTAGATGATAATTCAAAACAAATACTGGAAAGATTGGTAACTGGTAGTGGTATCAAGAGATTTTAATACCAGTAAATGCAGACAGAAATAGAAAATGACGCACTTATATTACAAAGTCAAGTACTTGTTGATAACAGTATTGAAAGAAAAGATTTTAAGACTTTTATTCCTCAAAGTAAAGCAGATTTTAATAACTTTGGACACACAATTGAAATTAGAATCCCAGCGAGTGATACTTATTATATTCCTTCTCAAAGTTATGTGGAAGTAAAAGGGCAGTTAGTTCGAAATGATAACGATAATGCTTATGCAGCTGATGCACAAATAGCTTTAATTAATAATGCTGTAATGTATATGTTTTCAAGTATTCAGTACAGATTAGGTGGGCAAATAATGGAAACTTTAAATTTTCCTGGACAAACTACATCAATGTTAGGTTATCTAATTTATCCGGATGATTTTAACAGTAGTTCAGGTCTTAAACAATGTTGGAGTAAAGATACATCTCCTAGTGCAGATAGTAACGAAATTAGTGCATCGGTTAATATACCTGCAGCAGGTTATAGGCCTACTAGAAATAATAATTTTAATCAGGGTTTTGATGTGCGCAGGAAACTTATTATGAGTTCTGATCCTAGAGGAAACTTTTCATTCATTATACCATTTTCTCATATTTTTGGATTCTCAGAATATGACAAGGTCTTATATAATATGGAGCACATTTTAAAATTCACAAGAGGTAGTGACGATTTACCAATACATAGAGCAAATGGCGTTCCTAATGGCAAAATATTACTGAATGATATTAGATGGATTATTCCACAAGTAATACCGTCTCCAATTAAAAGAACTCAACTATTAGAATTAGTGAAAAATAAAGCACTTATTCCATTACATTTTTCTGCAAGAAGTGATGAGCATGTCACTGTAAATCAAAATGTTCGTAGCTTTGACTGGATGTTAAATAGTTCAGCGGGTGTAGAAAAGCCTAGATGGATAATACTTTCATTTCAAACTGATAAGATTCGTACCCAAGAACAAAATCCAGCTATATTCGATCATGTTAATTTAAGCTCAGCTTGTGTTAAGTTAAATGGAGATAGATATCCATCAGATTATATAGATGTAGATTACGCAAAAAATGATTTCGTTAAACTTTATGAAATGGCTGAAAATTTCAAGAAAGATTATTATGGAATAAATAATTTAATAGGTGGTAATCAAATAAATTTACTTAGTTACAAGGAGTTATATCCTATTATAGTATTTGACGTGAGGCATCAGAGTGAACAAGTAAGATCTAATGTAATGAGTATTAGTCTAGAACTAAAATTTAATCAGCCTATACCTGCTGAAACTCATCTCTATGCTATAATACTATCAGATAGATTATTTAGACTAACGTCTGATGGACAGACACCCAGAATGGAAAGTTATTAGGAAATAAATACTGACATTCTGTCAGATCTTTTATATCTTTTAAATAAAGATATAAAATATGTACTGTTTAAAATGTAGAGCAGTAACTGATTCAACAAATATACAAGAAAGAATTTCTAAAAATAACAGAAAAATTTTAATTGCTGTATGTGCACTATGTGGTAAGCAAAAATGTAAATTTATCGCAAGCAAAAATGGTCAAGGTGTATTTAATAATGTTCTATCAAAAATCGGAAATACTATTGGTGAATTACACTTGCCATCAAATGAAGGAGAATATGTAAAAAATGGGTCCTTTAATAATCAAAATAAGTATTCTTATTGCGGTCCTGGTACTAAGTACACACAAAGAAATAGAGAGGGGTACAAGGGGATTAATGAGTTGGATAAAATGTGTAAGTTACATGATCAATTTTATACAGAAAATACTGATACGTCTAGTAGAAATATTAGTGACGAGGCTTTAGCACATAGGGCCTATGAAATTTCTAATGATTCTAAATTTGACAGTACTCAAAGAAATATGGCAAAACTAGTGTATTATATTATGAAAAATAAAGCAAGGTTTGGACTCGGTCATTCAAAAAACTTAAAGAAGGGTTCAATTTAAATTTTTGTAATCGAAAACAAAAATTTAAATCTGGACCCTTTGAAGATCTTGCAGAAGAATTACATAAACCTGTTAGAAGAAAGTTCGAGAAAAGGAAAGTAGAAGTGTACACTGTAGATGATATTTGGGGTGCAGATTTAGTTGACATGAAGGAATGGAGACAGATAAATTATGGATATAAATACATGTTAAATGTTATTGACGTATATTCAAAATATGCATGGAGTGTACCGTTGAAAGATAAGAGGGGTGACACTGTCACTGAAGCCTTTAAATATATAGTTAAGGAATCGGGTAGGTGTCCTAGACATATATGGGTAGACCAAGGTTTAGAATTTTATAATAAAAATATGGATCAGTGGTTAGAGGAAAATAACATTAATAGATATTCTACTTATGGAGAACATAAATCGTGTGTTGTTGAACGGTTTAATAGAACGTTAAAAGAAAAGATGTGGAAAAGGTTTACAGCTGAAAATACTAGGAACTGGGTTGATATGTTTGATAGATTAATTACTGAATATAATAATACGGTTCATAGTACTACAGGTATGACTCCTGCTAAATGCAGTAAATTGAAAAGTGTAGAAATTTGTACACAAGAGAAACCTGTCAAGAAACCTAAATTTAAAGTTGGGGATAGAGTAAGAATTAGTCGAATAAAAGGTGACTTTGAAAAAGGTTATATACCAAATTGGTCTGAAGCTATATACGTAGTACATGTAGTAAAACAAACTAGGCCTATAACTTATGTTTTAAAAGATATGAGGGATGAGGTATTAGAGGGTAGTTTTTATGAACAAGAACTACAGAAAACTAATCAAGAAACTTACAGAATAGAAAAAGTACTACAAAAGAAAAAAATTAAGGGTGTTGAACACGCTTTAGTTAAGTGGATGGGTTATAGCGATAAGTTTAACGAGTGGATACCAGTTAAGAATTTACATAAGCTAAGTACATAACTAATATACTCACAGCGTAATAGAAAGTCTAAATTGTTTACTTAGCCGCTAATTTTAATTATGATCACGTAGTTTCGCATGGCTGGTGTCATGGTGTTGCTATAAACAAATTTAGTAATCCTTTGCAGTTTTAGGAAAGTTCCGCATTTGTCGTTTGTGCTGCATAGAAATTGGACGTGTCATTACAAAAGTAAGTAATTTTATATTTTGCTATTTCTTAGTTTTATATTTACTGTATGGCAGTGTGGCAATATTTTTAAAATTGAAATGTATCCAATCTGTACACATATATATCTCAGCTAAAGTTGTGTTAAAATGTAGCAATTATATACAAAAGTGTTTAAATAAACCTTAAGCATAAAAAGTAGTATTAGACTATTAAAACTCTTTTTACTAAATATTGTACTCTAAGTTATATATGTTTATTTCAGGTTATAACATATTGAAAAATGGCTCGCAATTTAGCGCTTCAACTACAGGAGGCGATGGAACTGAGTGGACAGACAGATGATCCAAATCCTAAATATCTGTCATTTATTCCCCAGCAGTTGCGATCAAATGTCCTGTTGATGACCTCACAACCACTCCGCACAGATGCTATGACTACTCTCTTTTTAGGAACTCTAAGACTAAACTACAGAGAAGATCTGTGGAATGAGGATCTACAGAAGTGGATGCAGAAACTTGGCCCCCAACCTTATTACGAAATTAAAATGCTACCTATTAACATAGCTCCCTATCGTGAGCTGGATGCTGCAGACGCTACTTCAAAAATTGAAACTGCTCTGAGCCATATGAATCAGATTGCAGACAACGCGCCCATTCGTATTATTTGCTTGGGAACTGGATACGCGGCATTTCTGTACCAAGCCATAACGTATTTACTGAAAGAATGGAGACAAGCTGATGGAAACCCGCGAACCAACAGATACTTGCAGTTCTATACTTCAGGCGACTCTGGAGCAAATGATTTGTTTACCTTTTGCAAATGGCTGTGTATTTCAGGAACTTGTGAAACCGTTGAGTTTTATAACACTCAGGATTATCGACCCTTTGGATACTGTAGTGCTGAATATCACTAAACTTAACTATACAGAGAAGAAAACTTATTGCAGATATTTGAATATAAACATTGATACCTGAACTGTTCCGTAATTTCTCAATAACTTCAACTAATGGACTGTATGCACTAGCATCATGATTTTAATTTTATGTGTCATGTGTCACAAAAAAGAATAGAACGATTTTCTGAATATTGTGTGGATATAGAAAACTTTTTGTAGAGACTATTCTTATCGATGTTGTGTCCATTATATTTTAATGTATTTAATCGCTATATTTTAGCCTAGGGCCTAAATACTGACTGTAGTAGATATTTGGTATTAGAGATTATTCTTATCGATGTTGTGTGTCATAGTAGTAGTATGTTAAAAATTTTGCATATGTTTAACATCAATAAAATGTTTTCAGATCAGTTCTCTAACTAATTTCTGCAGTTTTTTTGATATAACCAACCGAGTGACCGCCGACCACTTTTAACAGTTTAACATACAAACAATATAACACGATTGCTGTAAGCTTGCAAAGGTTGAGCGCAACATTACGCATTCCGTAGTCTAGGTACCTAGAATAGGGTATGCATGAAATGCGGATAATCATAGAACATATCTATAAAGTTGCTCTATACAAATAATTAACAAAGCGGATTTTTCTGTTAATTGTTTTGTTAAGAGATCTTGTAATATAAAACTTGTAATATAATGGGTAAATAATATATTATAATAATAAGTTATTAGTACATTTCTAATCAAGAGATGTCACTAACAACTTCCATTAAAAAAGTGTTACCCATATTTGAATGATACTCGTTATACAATTTTTTCAAGATATTTGCTCGAGAGAAAAAATAAGGGGCAACTAGGCTCTAAAAATTGAGCCTTTAGTAGATATATGGTACCTTCAGTGGAGAAACTCTAAAATTCCTAATTTGAGCGAGCGTGGTGAGCGAAAATTAGGAATTTTAGAGTTTGTGTGCTGAAGGTACCATATATCTACTTAGGCCTTATTTTTACCTTGTGTAATATATGGCATTGGAATGACGTGGTTTCGCTGTGCATTTCTCGGATGTTTATAGTTGCTAACTATATATCTAACTAGTCATCGACAATGACATCATGCACTTACTGTCAAGAACCTAATCAAATGTATCGATCTCGTTCATTGATTAATTAATTATTTATTGCTTCATTTGTTAATTCGTTACTTTATTTAGCACTTCATCCCATCCCATTAAAAATAATAATACGCATAATAGTGCAATGATCAACCATATTGATATTTATCACTTTAATACGTCATGTTTAGACAATTTAGTCCATTTTCCGTATAACCTACGAACGTCCAAGATTTTACTCTCAGATCAGCGCGGCTGGAAATCGAGCCCACGAGAGTTCCATTCACCTCAGGATATGTCATATGGAGCTTCGTGACTTAACCTGACGCCTCAAACCACTGCTCTATTGAGACAATGTAATAGAAATAATAGCATAATATAATAGAAATATTATAATAACCATAATAATATAATATTAATATTTTATATACAAGTATATATTACTAATACTTAATTTATATTATATAAGTTTACTAATAATATGATAATTTTATAATATGATAGTAAATAAAAGCTGATGAAGCTACTGTTAACGTCAGTTCCCTCACTCGAAAGAGATGTCAGTAACGGGCGGGCCCAAGATTTGAATCCCGCACATACTGATCCGCGGTCGAATATCTTACCGACATCGCCACTGGATCCAGCCAAAAAAATCCATCATTAACCTAAACCCTAATCTTAGCACTAATCCTAGGCCATGCCTATACTTTATTTAGTTCAAGTTAAACATTTAAAAAGAATGAAGAAGATGTGCAAACAAGCGGAGAGATTTCTTATTGAAACAGTAGAGAAAAGGCTAAAAGAGCTAAATTTAACTTTGGGACATTAAAAGAAATTAAGAATTGAGGGACAAAGTAATTAAAATATTTAAATTATGTCGGAGATTATTTAACATCGCTCTCTATCTCTCTCTCTCTCTTCCTCTCTCTCTCTCTCTCTCTCTCTCTCTCTCTCTAATGCTCTGCCAAGTGGCAGGTCCAAGGTACATATTCTTACTGACATGCTGCTTTTCATGCTTCATAATCAGCACTCCGTCGATCAACGAATTAATACCTCCGCAAAGAGCTATGCCTTGTCCATACCTTAATGTAGCCTATACCACATGTGCTATTAACGATTGGTCTATTCTTCAGTGTAAAACTCGGGAACTATTTAATATTATATAGCATAACAACAATTAGAGTGCCACTGTCGTCTATGATAAGATCGAACACAATTAAAGCAAATCCAAGCCAGTGAGCAAAAAGAAGTTGCAAAGCGATGCAAATTCCCAAATCCAGAAAACCAGTGCAAAGATAAAGGGAATTAGGGGAAAGGAGGTTTACGTGCTGGTCGCAACTCATAGATATGGGTGAAAAAGAGAGATGGAAAAGGTAGGTCTTCAACTGTTCATAGGAAGGCAAAGACCGATGTGATTTAAACGAAGACTTCCGAAGAGTGGATGATAGAAAATTCCAGATCTGCGGTGCAGCATGCTGAAAAGAACGATTAGATGGCTTAGAGCGCAAAGGTAAGCTATGAATTACAAGAGCAATTAATTTCAAAAACCAAGTAACAGAAGGCTGCTTCACTTTAATACAGTGAGACATAAATTTTGTCCAGGGTTGGTGTTAGACGTAGGCGTGTAGGTTAAAGATGTAGTCTGGTAAATGGTACGCTCTTTAATCTTTATCCAGTTACAAAACATTAAATATGTGCAACATGTAGTATAAGATTAATTTGCGGAATTTATCTGATATAAATTATGTATTATTTGTGCAAAATCGGGTTCCTACGATTTATTTTCTCGGAATATGTAAGTGCCTCAAGAAGGCCTTTGTTTCCTTTCATACTCTTTTCTCTTTTAGTGTTAAAGATTTATCATGCAACTCATATGAAATGCGTGTGATAAATGAATAAATACATACATGTGTGTACTTGGAATTACAACAAATTACTCGCATAAGAGAATTCTGAAAAAGCTGCAACTAATCAATTCCATAGCCAGGAAGATTATAAGACAGGGAATTGCTGTAGTCCAGGCTGGATTGCAAAAAAGCTACACCAATTGTAATATTAATATATTTACAAGTGATTCATCTTTATACTAGATTTGAGCTTATATGCATTATGATTCATATCTATTCTATCTAATCCAATTCAGAGCATCTAATTCTATGAAGTATCTCTTAATAAGAGAGAACTTAAAACTATTCAGTCAGAGGAAAGCCAGATAGATAGGTGGGTGGAAACATATGGGAAGGTGATAAATAAACTAGCCTATATAATTGTCTAAATAGCTCAGTGTGCATATTGTCAGACTACAAAGTGAAGTTTTAAATGACTGTCCGTGATGTGTTGTTTCGATAAACCGACAGTCAATTGGACATTTACAGATTTGGTAACATGGAAAATTGACAAGGTCAAATGGTTTAGCATGCGCTAGACCGCAGTTCTGAAAACAGAATTTCAAAATTCGTAAGGTTTTTACGGGTAAAAACTTGACAGCGTCATAAATATTGTTTACTAAATAATAATGATGGAACCGTTAAATTAGCGCTTAGAGTAAATATAAATATTTTACTATACCTTTAGGAATTAACGTCTTATTCTTAGATGTGGTAATCGACGTACAACAATATCATGATTATTTAGACTGTCTGTCTATGTTTATATATATATATGCAGTGTATATATATATATATATATATATATATATATATATATTTGCACTATTATATACTCTCTCTCTCTCTTAGTGCACTGCCTACTGGCAGGTCCATGGTACATAACGCCTCCACTCTTCTCTGTCTTCCGCTTTCCTCTTCATTTCCACATATGAGTGGTCTTTAAATCATTTAACATACCTAATCTCGGCCTGCCCCTGCCTCTTTTTCCTTCCATTCTACCTTCTATGACCTCTTTTAATAGACCTTCCCCCCTTAGAATGTGTCCTATCCATCTCTTCTTCCTATTTCTTAATACATTTATCAACTGTCTATCTGTGCCAACTCTCTCCAGGACTTCCTCATTTGTAATCTTTTGAGTCCAGCTAGTCCTCTTCATTCTTCTCCAAATCCTCATTTCCAATGCCTCCAGTTTCCTAATATCTTCCTTCCTTAAGGTCCATGTTTCACTTAAATGCAATAGCGTGGTCCAAACCAAAGTTTTCACTATCTTTATTTTTGTGTCTTTCTTTAAACTTTTTTTAATAGTTCTTTTCTACTATTATATACAATATACGATATATAAACATGTATATATACACATGTATATATATATATATATATATATATATATATATATATATATATATATATATATATATATATATATATATATACATTCATCTATATACATGTATATACATATACATATGCATATACATATGTTTGTACCTATGGGTATATATATAAGAACTAAGTTAGTTTTAACGAGCCACTATATGCCATTTATGGGGTCGACACGGAGAGGTCTAGATAGGAAATAATACCTGAAGGTCGGCCATACTTCGGCCTGACACCATCAAGTGCACACGACTATGTTTTTATTCTCCCCTGGGAAGAGGAAAACACAACAAAATAATTAGAGTGCTACAGTCATCAATGACAACATCGAGCACTATTGAGACAAAATCAAGCCAGCGTTCAAAAAGAAGGTTCATAAACAGTGTAAATTTCGAAGTCCAGAAAATCAATCCAAAGTAAAGGGAATTTTAAAAAGAGGTTAAGGCGCTGGTCGCAACTCTATAACACTAGATGGAAAAGAGAGTTGAAAAATATAGGTCTTCAACTGCCTATGGAACTGCTCTTAGGAAAGCAAAGGCCGATGTGATTCAAACGAAGACTTCCAAAGATTTGATGGTAGAGAATTTTAGATCTGCGGTGCAGCATGCTGGAAAGAACGATTAGAAAGCTTAAAGCGTGAAGGTAAGCTAGGTCTCACAAGAGAAGATAATTTAGAAGACCGAGTAATAGCAGGCTGCGTCACTTTAATCAAGTGAGACACATACGTTTGTCCAGGGATGGTAATGGACTTTTAGGTTAACGAAGCTATTTTGTAAATGATACTCTCTTTTTGTGTTGTGCTCGGGTGTGGTTGGACCACTGCAGAATAGGGCAACCGCAAACAATCTGCCACGTGTACGTAAGAGGCGACTAAAGGCAGGAGCTGAGGAAGGCAAGAGGGGACCCACCTCACCATGAAATATTTTCCCCCAGGATTAAATGGTAATAATCCACCTAACTGAGAAAGGCAACGGGAAACCACCTCAGAAGCCATGTTTTTCCCAAGCTGTAGGCTGCATGATGTATGGATAAGGCATGGACTTTGTGAGGGGATTAGCTTGTTGATCTGGGGGGTGCTCTTGTGGGGCGAGAGGGCAGACTTTGAGTGTGAATATGTACCTTGAACCTGCCACTTGGCAGTGCACTGAAGAGACTCTCTTTAATCTTTAGCCAGTGCAATGACTTTAAAATAGGCGTAACGTGTGAGTACTTGGAAGTTGGAACTACAAAAAATTGCTAGCGCAAGAGAATTCTGAATAAACTGCAACCATCAATCTCAGAGCCTGCGAGATTTAAAAACAGGGAATTGCAGTAGTCCAACTTGGATTGCACAAGAGCAGCACAAATTGTAGCAGCTGTCTTACGTGACAAATATGGACGTACTCGACGAATATCACGAATAAGGAAGAATCATGCATGTGCAGTTTTAGTTATGTGTTCATGGAAGGTTAGGTGTTTATCAAGGATAATACAGAGATGTTTCACTGAATAAACAGATGATATTGTGATACCCGAAGATAGTAAAAGATTTTTCACATTCTTTAATAAATAAATAAATGTAAATAATTTTTTAAAAATGAAACAAAACCCACGTCGCACCACAGTCTCGAATTCACGACCTCACATTCGCCAGGCGAGCTCCTTACCACTGCGTCATTTTTTTATATTTATTTAGCGTATGCGTTAATCCAGATAGTTGCTTCACTTGTAAGGCAACTTAGCGCAGGCTAGAGAGCACTCCTCAACGATATGTTTCATGGTTTGAGATTGGCCGCAGTCACAATGCGGCGAATCATGAATACCCCAGCGAAACTCAGTTTATCTGCATCTGCCATGACCCGTACGGAAACGATTCAAATGGCACCAACTTCCTCTGCAGAGATTCATTCCCAGTATCGCTTGCGACGGATCCTGAACCAGACATTGGATCCTGGTTTCTGACATCAACGACTGACCACTCTAATCTCCACTGGGACAGAGACGCCAAGGGATCATATCGTTGCAGCATCACCAAAACAGGGTATCGAGATTTGAGTCTCTTCGGAGGAGGATTAGCTAGTGATAATGGGAGGGCATGATTTTCACGGATTCTCTGAAATTGCTTGTGTGTTATCTCTATACGAAGGACATGAGTGGGCAGTAAGTTGCAAAGAACTGGGAGCCACGGCGTTGGATTTGATTTGATTGTCCCAGAAACTACACGTATGGAGTCATTGAGACAGACGTATATCAACGAGTTTTGTATGAGGCGAACGTTCCCATGATAGACAACAGTATTCAGCCACCCAATAGCACAGAGCAATCGCTGATATTCTAATGCGACTGCATCCGCGCCCCAGGTGGTTCCCGCCAATTTCTGCGACAGATTATTCCTTGACTTTATTTTTGCTGCAGTTTTACTCAAAAGTTCTTTGCACGACAGCGTACGATCCAACGTTACACCACGATAAACCGGTTGATGATCAATTGGCAGCTGTATACCATCCATAGACACATTGAGCTTGCAGTTAGCTTTAGCACTATGGAGATGAAACACACTTGTGACTGTTTTTGTGGAGCTTGGAATGAGACTACATTTCTTTAGATACGTACTTAGTCATCATCAAAAGATCGTTATTTAATGTACGCTCATTTTCCCCAAATGTTCGACCTTGGACAGCGCAACAAATGTCGTCCGCGTAAACGAACTGTCGTTCAATAGGCGGAGGCAGGTCACTGCTGTTGAACACGTTAAATAGGATAAGAGATAAAACAGATCCCTCTGGGAGACCGCTCATTTGATTCCTCCATGGACTTTTTCCCGTCGTTCATGTGAACTCTGAACCGTCTTTTATTCTTTTTCGTCTTTATAGTTCCATACCTTTAGGTATGCACTATATCTGTAAACCATTGCGGCATACACTTTGAGAGCTTTACTAGCAGACCCTTGTGCCATACGGTGTCATACGCAACTGGTACTGCGTCACTAGTCGTTCTCTCTATATATATATAGAGGGTGAGTAAAAAAAAGTGATAACACGTGCAAAAAGTTTGAATATCTCAGGCTATTGTTAATATTTTCAAATCAAATTTTTACCAATTACTAAAGGACTACTTTTTGATTGGGTGGCCAATTTGCATCCATTTTAATCTATAGATAGGCCAGTTATACAAGTTTCAGCAGTGCAACCCCCATCTTTTTCCTAAAAATGGCGTTTGCTACAACGGTAAGGGAAAATTGCACTTCATTGGCGAGTAGAAAAAGGTGAACGCTGAGTATTACGTCAATACTTTATTTCCCTAGCTGTATGTTGATTGCAATGCTCTTCCATCAAATGGTTTCATATTTCAACAGGATTGTGCTCCGGCCATGCATCTCGTCATGCACAGGAATGGATCAGCGAGAGAAATCCGCATTTCATCAAAAAGAGTGAATGGCCTCCAAATTCTCCCGATCAAAATCCTCTTGACTACCATGTCTGGGGAACCATGTGCATCTCTATCAGAAACACCAGTTGAAGCCTAAAAACAAGACAGAACTGCAGGAAGTGCTACCTACCATCAGTTTGGGAGAGACTGTCCCAAGCTGGAATCAACAAGGCTCTCCTAGCGTTCCGAAAGCTGCTGCAGTCCTGAAAAGCAGCTGGAGGAAAGCATATCGAATAGACAGTAATGCTAGCAGATACAACTGGTTCTTTCTGAACCACCACAACGACACTTTTCAGGGTTAAAAAATGAAGTTAAATATAATTTTTATTTACATTCAAAATTTTTATTTGTAGATTCAAAAAGGGAGGGTTGCTCTGCTGAAACTTTCATAACTGGCCAATCTACGTATTAAAATGGATAAAAATTGGCCAACTCATCCAAAATTAGTCCGTTAGTAATTGTTAAAAGTTTGATTTGAAAATATTATCAATAGCCTGAGATATTCAAACTTTTTGCAGGTGCTATCACTTTTTTTACTCACCCAGTATATATACTGTCCTCTCTCTCTCTCTCTCTCTCTCTCGCTCTCTCTTTCTTAGTGAACTGCCTACTGTCAGGTCCATTGTATATAACACCTCTGCTCCTCAATGTCTTTCGTTTTCCTTCATGACCACTTATGAGTGGATCTTTAAATCATGTAACATTCCTAATCCCGGTCTGCCTCAGCCTCTTTTTCCTTCCGTTCTACATTCTATGGCCTCTTTTAAGACTTTCCCTTCAGAATGTGTCCTATCAAACTCTTCTTCCTATTTCTTAATACATTTATCAACTGTCTATCTGAACCAACTCAATCCGTAACATTCCCATTTGTAACCTTTGAGCTCAGCTAATCCTTTCCATTATTCTCCATATCCACATTGCCCATGCCACTAGTTTTCTTATATCTTTCTTCCGTAAGGTTATTATTATGGGACAATCTCATCAGTTTTGTCCTCTTGCTATTAATCTTTATGCCAAATTTCAATGCTTTATCATTCAGACTATCCATTATATTCTGCAGTCCAGTTTCGCTGCCCGCTACCATTTCTTGGTCATCTGCAAAAATCTTATATCTTGTAAAAAATTTCCTCCTACTGTTTTCTTTTTCCTATCGTTCCTTCTTCCATATCTTCTACGGCTTCCTCCATCATTTCTATCACTTCAGAGCAGTAGTCAAAATCCTACAAGAATACTAAGAGGAAGGTGAAATAGGAAGTGGAGTAAGACAAGGTTGTAGCATTTCGCCGCTGCTGTTTGATATTTATGCTGAGGCAATCTGCCTTAGCATAAATTTGTTGTCTTACAGCGACATGGCAAGTTACTTGCCATGTCGCTGTAAGAGTGAAGAGTCTCAGCTCCTAAGTAGTATTAGAGAAAGACGCCGGACCAACAACGTACCCTTGAATGACACTATCTAAAATATTTGTTAGTGAATGCCTTCAAATGTGGCGAAAGGGATAAAAATGCAAAAAGTAATTCTAATTGTTTCGGATACTGGCCTTCACGTCTTAAGCAAATCTATCTTCGTTTCTTTTTGTATTTGATTTATGCATGATCACAAATTATATAGCAATCAGCTAATTGTGTGGCATAATGCCATGGTCCTGCAAGTGTTACCACAGTAGATATATTAACAATGCTGTCGAAATAGAGGCATTTGAACAGTCCGCTAACAATATGCACAATCATTGTAACGTTTAATGGAAGACAAAACAATTAAACGTTATACCGAGAGACAGATCGCCAGATCAAGTGTTTTATGTAGAATCAATTGTACAGATCATCAGGTTAAGTGGTTTATGTAGAAGCAATTATACAGATCATCAGACCAAGTGTTTGGTACAGAATAAATTTCACGGAACGATCATACGCGTATAATTGCTGATATAAGCTCCAATGCCATTGTGATAACTCTTCTAAACCCTGTTTACTGACTGCTGTAGCACTTGCATATTCACTCTTGATCTCTAGCACTGCATTTATTTGTGTAACAAAACTGTGATATAATTTTGAGTAAGATAAAATGGCTGACGATATTATGCGCCGGAGTGCTAGACGTGACAAACATTCGTCTGAAGGTGGAGCGAAGCCTGAAGAGAGGAATACTGAGAGCGCAGGGAGGACTAGTCAAATCTCAGGACCTCGCTCTTCCGCCACTGTGCGATATCAACCAACCAAAACCCGGCGAGAAAAGCAAGAAAGTGTTCAGGTACTGAATCTACAGAACGTGGATCTCTTATCCTTGATCACGGCTCCAGAATATTCGAGAATAAACTGTGATACTTGTAATTGTAAAACCAGGATTTTGCCAATATTTCAAGTGGTAAATTGTGGATATAAAAACTTATAATGACTGTAAGACTTGCAAGTACACTTGTCATAGTTATTATATAATTACAGGTAGTTTATTGTAGACTATTATTAAATTTCAATTCTGAATTTCGGTGGTATCGGAATTTATGCGTAAGACTATTGATTGTACCGGCCGGAGATTTCAGTTTCAGCCCTAATAAATTGAGCACACTTGATGAGACACTTGAAAAGTGTGTTAAAATGACTAAAATAATATTGTATATGTAATAGAAATGTAGTAATATTGTATATGACCTAGAGGATTCGCTTGCTTTAGGAATTAATTATGTGAATTTAACCGCTTGTAATATTTAATTTTCTATTGTTTGTGTTCTATGATTCTATTTAATTTCGAGTCTATTTCTTAACATTTAAATAATCATAATTGCCGCAAATTAAATTGTCAAGCCACTCTGTTTCAGGCTCAGCTCTGCTTTAGAGATACATTAACTTAAGGTGTTGTGGTGTTGTCGCCAGCTTCTACGAGTTTCATTTTTAAGTCAAAATGCAGTCCTTGAAATAATTATGAGGCCACAATACGTTAGTGAATATAATGTTCAAGCATTTTATCACCATTTGATCAGATGACTAGAGGCAAGGAATAGAACATCATGCTAGGTATGGGCCCTATGTAGGTTAATGGAAGAGTTTTACCAGTAGCGGGATTTAAGCATAATTTTTTTCAGGATTAACCATTTGATTGAGAAAGTTTGTTAGAGTAATCATCAGAGGTCGTGTAGGACCTGCTGTCACAATATGACAAAATAACTTGCTGTTTTAAAGTTTATAGGTTACTTATTGGGTGATTAATTAATTAACTGATCCAGTTGTTTGTTGATTCTAGATTTCTGGAAATAAAACCAGTTCAGCTAATAAAGATTCGGTTCAACAGAAACAAGATTCAAAGAAAATGTCGAGTTCAAATCAAGAACCAGTTCCAGTTGCAGGAGCGTCGAAAAAATCCAGTCCCTCTCAAAATAAACCCCAACTAACTCCTGCCACTCAATCCTCTATTCCCTCTGCACAAGCTACACTGAACGATGCAGCAATCTCCAATAATACTGCCAGTCAAAGCGGACCAGTTACCCCTGCCTCTCGAGCCATCATGTCCTCTCCCAATCTCCCGGTGACTCCAATCTCTGCTGGACATCCGCTCGCCAATAGATCAGCTTCGGTTGATACGAAGTCAACCCCTGCTGGTATGATTTCCGCTTCTAAGTCTAGTCACAATCTTTTAACAACGTAGACTCAAAAACTAATATTCATTATAGTACTGGGGTGGTTCTTCTTTAGCGCATTGGTTAAGCGTGCACGTCATATACAAAGTTAACTACCGTCGGACTTGGTTAGTAATTAGTTGGGTGAAGCTTTTGGAAGATGAGAAAATAAAGAAAGCTACCAAAGCAGCCGCTAAGTAAGGAAACTATATAAAAGTGTGTGATGTGTCATGTGCAACCCAAATAGTACATTCATTTCTTAGATTTTGCAGAATAAGCAATAAGCAATGAGGCCATAACATGTTACGCTATTTTATAATTTTATCTACTTGTATGTCTTGGGTAGTTACCACATTTTTTCTGACACTGTATATACTTTATATATGATTGTGCCTATAATATAAATATTCACGCGCAGTATAAAACTTTAGACTTGGATAAAACACAAATCACTGCAAATATTACTTAGAAATATGACGCTGCAAGTACGTATGACATCACGTTTTATGTGATTATCATATGCTACAGATGGAAGTCATTTTTCCATTCGGTCAGAGAGCCGCTTCCCCTCAACGCCTCCGCACGTCCAGCAGTCCACAGAGGCGACCCCGGGCCCTCGTGTGCGCAAGGGCTCTCTCGCCTTCGCTACTGCCATCTCAAACGTCGAGGAGAAACTCATTGAGGTATCTCAGTGACGATTGCATAGTTGATTTATTAAGCTTTCTGTATACTCCAATAATGATCTACAATAAAATTATGACAAAATAAAAAGTAGCAAAATACTATTATCGAAAGGTGGGCAAGGAATCTGAATAAACCTATGCGTTTTCCTATGTATATCTACTATCTAATCTTCTTGTAAGTATGTTACGAAATATCTTGTCCTTGTAGTACACAAGCCCCAACTAGATTAATTATTCATGGACCTATGGTTCCATTTAACTTTATTTATTTAAATCGTTGAATTTCTTAACGATGAATTTTTTTAATAAGATAGAAGCGTATATTAGATTGGTCACTTAATAAAATTACTAGTCTACTAAGCGGAAGACACATTACATTTCATTGTATAATGGCTTCATGTATTTGGGAGAAATCTTATCATATTTATATTTGATATTTGGTACTTAATGCAATGCAATGTACAGTATCCTGCCTGATCGAATTATATTTTATGTGTTCTAAATTATTTTAATATACCTCAGTTAATGCAAATAAAGTTCACTGTCAACTTAAAAGTCATGCGGAAATTCCTTTATGCTTACCACATGCTTCTTAAGAATTCAAGCCAGAAAGCATTTTATTGATCACAGTTTATGATAAAGTGTGTCTCTAACTACATAATGATGGTTTGTATGTATATGCCCTTTATAAACATATTTATTATTATTTTATATTAATTATTATTTTATGTTGTATGTGTATTTTGAATTTTGCGTACATTGAACTGCTTTTAGAATAACTGAGACTTAATGGGCCTTCGTTGGAGCCTTCGGAACTGCATAATTATATATGTTGAAATTCAAGTTCGTTCTTTATAAACTGTATGAAATATGTGTAATTTTTGTAAAAGTAAAATATATATATTCAAAATTTTGTGCTATAAAGTGGTGAAGTATAGCTACGAAAGCAAAAAGCATATTATAGTTTTGTGCAATTTTTTGCATTTAAAACGTCTAATTCGATTGAGTTCTATTGCAATGTAGTGTGAAGAATGTTAGTATATTTTATACTTCTGTAATTATGTAAATTACCCTGCTATATTGCAAAGAAGTAGAGTGTAAAGTATCCCACTGTATTTGTATCGCGCGCGGTGTGGTGTCAGCTTGAGGAGAGAGAGGAGGACCATGAAAACGCCCTCTTTGACGAGAATGTGGCGGTTCTGGGCGCTAAGGTGAACAGCGCTGGTACAAGTTGGACCCAAGGCTTGATGAGTGATGATGACGATGATGACGACAATGATGATTTCTCTGTTGAAGACGACGACGTATCCCACGATTCTGTACCAATGGCAGGCATGGTGACCGTGTCTGCCCCTCAGATGTCGAGCAATCTAGCGACATCCATACAAGATATGCAACACGGTCTGCTTTTCTAGTCAATTATTTGATTGCATGACTGCCTGTTATCATTACTTATCTTCCAATTAGCCTAGCATATTTAATAACTGTAGTTCAAATTAGTTAGACTTTGCGCCGGATGAACGGACAACTCTGATGGCTATTTTTATGGGTTAATATCTAGAGAGGTTGAAATTAAGCACTTGACTTTTAATCATGCGATAATACTTCAAGTTAACGGCAAGTCTTTTAATCTCCAGCATTACTACTATTGTATTATCTGTAAAAAAGCTAATAATGTTAATGTTAACGTTAGTTTCCTCACTCGAAAGCGATATCAGTGACTGGTGAGCCCAGGATTTGAACCCCGTACATACTGATCCGCTGTTGACTATCTTACCAACATCACCACTGGCTCCAGCCAGTGTTATATGCGGTACTAGTATATGCTTGATTCTGATCTGCTTTTTGAAAAGATGAATAAATGATAAAAGATGAAGATCTTCTCTTTTCCCACCCCACGGAAAGGAATGGAGAAGGTCAATTCGTATCCCAAACCTAGCTAAACTGGGATTCAAGGGAAGATTATGATGATGATGTTAAACTTAATTCTTAAATTTGTTCACTTATGTTCACCTTAGGTCATACTTATTTTGTGTTTTGCTTGTTGAATTCTGTATGCTAGATTGTCTGTGATGTTTGTGAACTGTATACAGTTCACAAACATCACAGACTTTCACAAACATCACAGACTTTCACAAACATCACAGGCTTTCACTATCGACATATCAAGTATGAGCATTCAATCAGTATGCTTTCACTCAGAAGAATTAGGAATTAATTATTAGTTAACTTTTTCGATCGTTATATTGATTCCATCAAGAAAAACTAGATCAAAATTGAACCAAATCATGGACTTCTGCACAAGAAACTATTCCTTCTAAGATAATTTTCCTTTGAATTGCTCATCTTCAGCTTTATTTTCTCTTACGACACGTAATATATGTCGGCTCTGGAGCCAATATATTTATATTGTTATATAATATATTAATATTATTTGTTATTTATCCGGATATAAAATCGAAAGATGATTATTATCATTTCATTTTAAAATCTGCGTTTAATTCATTTTCTAAATTTAGCTAACGAATAAGTAACAAATAATAAAATAAATAAAATAATTGAATAAGCTTTACAAATTATACAGCAATTGTTTTACTGCTGATTAAGATACAAGTTTCTTATTCAGTTAATGTTTATGTAGCAATTTTACAAATATTATAGTAAATAGCAGGCACAGGTGTATTTTCTTTACTGCTCTCACAGCCTTCCTCATGTTTATTAACTCTGGTTTATTAATTTTTTAAAAATTAGTAGTATTTCGGTAGCTTTGAAGTTGTTAATACTTTTAACGTGTTCCTTTTTTGACTATGATAAATGGGTGTACTATATTCTATTTATAATATATTTATATACAACCTACTGAATCTTAGAATGTTTGTTGTGCATTTAAAAAGATAAGCCAAAGGAAGCTTCTGAAATGCCGACATCACTACGACACACTCTCAAGGGACCTGAGAAAGTTAGCTTCAAATTTAATTTTACGTTATAAATAAAGCGGCTTATTATTTACTTCAATATGATTCATGATAAAAGCTAAAAATCTAAGGTTAACGTCAGTTTCCTTACTCGAAAGCGATGTCAGTGACGGGCGAGCCCAGGATTTGAACCCGCACATACTGATCCGCGGTCGAGTGTCTTACCGACTTCGCCACTGGCACTGAAAGAAAAGCGGGATAGATACATATTATAAGGGTGATGGTTTGCTAAAGGATGTAATAGAAGGACGAATGCAAGGGAAACGAGTTAGAGGAAGACCGATACATGGGATGCTGGATGATCTGATAACAAATTCATATATAGGGATGAAAAGGAAGGTTGAGGATATAATTGGTTGGAAGAGTTATATGCCATGAACCAGCCGTTAGGCAGTGCACTAGAATAATAAATTTGCCACAATTTTTGAGTTTCTTGCTACCTTGAAGATCTTGTGAAACTCCTACTTTGAGACATCCTTCAATAAATTATCTCTTGAACGCTGATTTCTTATTCAAAGATGAGCAGAAAAAAATTTCCTGGACTAACCCCCTTTCATTGATCGAAGTTCGGCTGGATATACTTGCATATGCCGGTATATAATTGACTAAAAGTAGACAGAGGCGTGTCTGTGTGCACTTGTGAGCAGAGGGTCTGGATTCAGGTGACGGTGAAAAGACTGGGTCAGGTAAACACTGAGCGGAGGTGCTTCAGTGGAGAGTTCATCATCAGGGCCATGTGGAGAGAGCCTGCCCTCGATCACACATTCACTTCAGAAGGGGTTCGTATTATTCAGTTTATCGCCCGATTATAATTCAATTAGAAGCAGCTTACGATATATTTCATTTATTACTACTTAGGCTTTACATACTTAAATGGCAAAGAGAACTAAACAAATGAAGAAGTTCTTGAGAGAGCGTTACAAAGAGAATGTTAATTGATGTGAGAAGAACTTGAAAGAAAAGCTGGATAGGGCATAGTATAAGGGGATAGGGCATAGTATAAGGGGGCTAGGGCATAGTATAAGGGGGCTAGGACATAGTATAAGGGGCTAGGGCATAGTATAAGGGGACTAGGACATAGTATAAGGGGATAGGACATAGTATACGGGGGCTAGGGCATAGTATAAGGGGGCTAGGACATAGTATAAGGGGATAGGACATAGTATAAGGGGACTAGGACATAGTATAAGGGACTAGGACATAGTATCAGGGGATAGGACATAGTATAAGGGGCTAGGGCATAGTATAAGGGGGCTAGGACATAGTATAAGGGGCTAGGGCATAGTATAAGGGGACTAGGACATAGTATAAGGGGGCTAGGACATAGTATAAGGGGATATGACATAGTATAAGGGGATAGGACATAGTATAAGGGGACTAGGGAATAGTATAAGGGGACTAGGATATAGTATAAGGGGATAGGACATAGTATAAGGGGGATAGGACATAGTATAAGGGGATAGGACACAGTATAAGGGGATAGCACATAGTATAAGGGGACTAGGGCATATTTTAAGGGGGCTAGGACATAGTATAAGGGGACTAGGGCATAGTATAAGTGTGCTGAAGGATGTAATAGAAGGAGGATTGCAGGCGAAAAGTGTTAAGAGGCAGACCAAGACGACTTGGAATGTTGGATGATTTAATAACAAATTGTAATATGGAGCTTAAAAGAAAACTGAGGATAGAATTGGTTGAAAGAGTTATATGCCATGGACGTGCCGTTAGGCAGTGCACTAGAATATGAAGAGGCTTCTACATAGAATAATTTTCTAGGTACACGTATTATTATAACCTTTTACGATTTATTATTATCTGTTATTATTATAACGCTTTTATAACCTTAAGCTTATGACATTACTTTTATTTGTTTGACTAACTTTATCATTGTAGTTTTTGACATTTTCAGTACAGGCAATGATATCATCTGTATAAGTTATGACGTAATCATTATGACTGTAACATCATATTTCATTCTTTCATTTGAACGATAAACGTTTGACATTACTATTACCTACATTTTTGTGAAAGTTTTAATGGGCAGTGACTGAAACTAACAACAACTAAACTGTAACAACTAAACTGTAATGCTAAGGTTAATGTCCGCTTCTGTACACATGTGTATTGTCACAGACGGTCCCACGAAATTTCGAAACCCTTAGCATCATATTCAACAAGCAGCAAATGTGCTGCTAACTCGGCCACTACATGGCGTATATGTGCTACAATATTGAAAATTTTCTACAGGAAGAGGTTGGATTGCCCAGTGAAGTGGAAAAAGTTGCAATCAACAACCTATCGGCTTTCTGGAACCCAGACGTGTTCGTTCTCAACACGCTTGGAATAACAAAGACACAGCGGTTCATATTTTTATATTTGATTTAAAACTTACAATTAGTTATCTGAAAATTACACGGAAATGTTAGTGTTACAAATTAGATGAGCTGAGGTAAACTGAGGAACAGTCGATGGGATTTACTATTAATTCAGACATAACTCCGGCATTCTGAGCTTGTGGCACACGTTTATTTAATATTCTATGCACTGTGCTTTATTTTCTTCTGGAGATGATGAGTGTTGATAGACAGAAGAGAAGATGCTGTGTTCAGATGACTGACGTAGTATTCGAGCCTATTTGCAAAACTGTAGGGCCTCTGCTTCAGACGACAGTCCAACCAGTTACGGTCGAGGAGAGCCCGTGATGCAAGGTTTACCCTGGCTCTTGGTGGAATATGGGTGATTGATATCGACTTCATTAAATAATTAATAAATAATTAAATTAAATAATTAAATAAATAAAGTAAAATAATTTAAATAAATACATTAAATAAATAAATAAATACATTAAATAATTTAATTAGGCAGAGGCAGATATTGGAGACAGTAGCTTTATCGAGGGAGGGATTCTAGGAAGCATTTTCATCAATGCCGCTGGCTATTTAGTTTTCTGTTGATTGACGTTTTCACTTAGTTAGCTACGGTTTTCTTAATCACAGTATATTTCATTAATGTCGCTTTCTTTGAAATAGGATTTTTTCTCTTCTCAGAGCCTAATCAAAAAACTGTCATTGTTCCATTGAATATACATCTACACACCTTAGGCTTACTTTTTACAATTACGAATTTTATATCAAATTTTATAATTTGATATAAAATTCACACCTGATCATTATTGACAGATTTACTGAGATACAGAAGCAGCTATTAGGTTTATCTAACCTCAGTTATTTAAAGAATTTTATTAAGACTTTTAATTGAAGCAGAGAACTAACAAGGCGTCTGTATTCACTTTATTCAGACGCTAATGCTTTCTTTTGTTGCTGCTGCTACATTGACTATTTCTTCTGTATAAGGCCTCTCATGGAATTCATTTGATGTGTAATTATTAACAGTGATTTTCTGCGATTTCTTGATGTTTTCAACTTGATATTGATTTCTTTTCTATGAAATACAATTACTTAAATACTGTTTAATCAAACTTTCTTACATGACCTTTTTGAGTGTTTGTTCTTTGTATGTTTTTTATTTCTTTTTGCAGAAGGCCAATGTGCTAATATTTTACCCAGCCTTAGTTATAGTACATTGCAATATTTAATCTTATAGGTATGTGTATTTTAATACCACAGAACGTTACAGTTTGACAGGAACTCAGATGGAAAAGCTTTTATATGTGAACATCAGAGCATTACAGCTGAATTTAGCATGTTTATGTTTCTCTGCTCTTTTCCTTTTGACATACAGGTGCGTTTCAGTTACTGATAAATTAAGAAATTTTATTTACATCGTCTGTAATGCCTATAATATTAAGCGTAAGCAATATAATGCTAGCTAGCAGACGTCAGTTAAAAGCATAGCCTGCGTAGGCTATATTAAGTTAAAAGAGTAAAACTAAAGCCAAGTTTAACGTCAGTTTCTTACTCGATAGCATGTCAGAGACGGGGACGGCAGCGGATTTGAACCTAGCACCTTGTGATCCACATTCTAAATTTAGGCCATGCCAACAAGCCACCTGCTCAGCATAATTACAATCGTATTATATTTTTCTTCATAATATTATTCAAATAATTAAATGTTTAGTATATATGATATCGAAAAGTGTAGATTTATATAGCTTATTTCGTGAAATAAGACAAATCATTGTAATTAAATTTTTACGGACAAAATGAGTTAATCAGAATTATTAAATGAGTTTATTTATTGCTGAATTGAGAGAATGTTTGATTACTACCACTAGATTTTATGATCCAGTCAATTCATTCATCTATAGATGGGCTGATTGATATTTATAAATTAATTACTGAACAGGTGAACTGCATGCAATTAATTTTCTGAAAGCAGAACCTCAAGTTGTTCATAAAGTGCGGAGCTCAGACGCTGGACGATAGCATAGAGGTCGTATCAGACCCTTCTGAGAACCATCGGTTCCTCGGCGAGCCCTCGTCTAACTCGATCAACGAGCAGCAGCAGGACCAGGCCTTCTACGTCTACCGGTTCATCGAGCATTCCCTTCAGGTCTTCAACAAACCGGGGTCGGGTCCGGGAGGCCAGGGATGGCGAGTATCGCGCTGGAGAGAGAATTCTGGCGGGACTGAGACTGAGTCTCGTTCACGTGGTAACACCCTCGTCATCACCTTCAGAGCATCGCGAAGATCTGCCTACTACGTACTCAACGGCTTCTTCATATTGGTGAGTCTAATATCCTATTACAAACTCAAAGGCTTCTTCAGATTGGTGAGTCTGATATCCTATTACTTACTCAACGGCTTCTTCATATTGCTGGGTCTGATATCCTATTACATGCTCAAAGTCTTCTTCATATTGTTGGGTCTGATATCCTATTACATGCTAAATGGCTTCTTCATATTGGTAGGTCTGATATCCTATTACTTACTCAACGGCTTCTTCATATTGGTGAGTCTGATATCCTATTACTTACTCAACGGCTTCTTCATATTGGTGGGTCTGATATCCTATTACTTACTCAACGGCTTCTTCATATTGGTGGGTCTGATATCCTATTACTTACTCAACGGCTTCTTCATATTGCTGGGTCTGATATCCTATTACATGCTCAAAGTCTTCTTCATATTGTTGGGTCTGATATCCTATTACGTGCTCAACAGTTCTTCATAGTGGTGGGTCTGATATCCTATTGCATGCTAAATGGCTTCTTCATATTGGTAGGTCTGATATCCTATTACATGCTCAAAGTCTTCTTCTTATTGCTGGCTCTGCATGGTATCCTTAGCTTAATGCACGGTCGGACTCGTGTTGAATCTGGATCACTGCAGCAGAATTGATAAAGCATTAAGTGCGTGTAAATTAACAGTGCGTGAAACTTTGCAAACTCTGAATAAATCTATTATACAAAACTCAAGGACTGTTGTTCTTTAAGGGGTAAATTAAGTTTTGGTGCAGACACAGCATGAATTCACCTTATTTCGAGGAATTTATATGCTTGAACAGTGATTTGATTTGTGCGAAACAATTCCCTACTGATGTTTGAATATCTGTAATTTTCATTGTACATGAATGTGTGTGTATCAGCAATTTTCAATGTGTGAGACTGTATGTATGTAAAATTTTCACTCTGTGTGCCTGTGTGTATGTGTAGTTCTCACTGTGCGTGACTGTGTGTAGACTATGTGCATTTTTCACTCTGCGTGACTATCTGTGTATGTGTAGTTTTCACTTTGCGTGACTATCTGTGTATGTGTAGTTATCACTGTGCGTGACTGTGTGTATGTGTAGTCTTCACTGTGCGTGACTGTGTGTATGTGTAGTTTTCACTCTGCGTGACTGTGTGTATGTGTAGTTTTCACTGTGCGTGACTATCTGTGTATGTGTAGTTTTCACTCTGCGTGACTGTGTGTATGTGTAGTTTTCATTGTACGTGAATGTGTGTATGTGTAGTTTTCGCTGTGCGTGGCTTCCATAGCTACATTTCTCATGGATTACGATTTGACTCCTCCTCGAGTTATCTTTCCACTCGCCATGTTCCTGGCGGTCGTGTCGTACCGGAGTGTCCTCAACGCCATATCTCCTCCCATATCCTGCATGTCCTACCTCGTAACGCAACATCTTTATTATGTTTATATTTTGCTGTACTTATTATATCAAAATCCTATGGATAATCTTACCTTCTGTTTTCACTAAAAACAAGTACACGAACGGACGTCGGACGCTCAGGCGACGTTTCGAACCCATCACTCCCTGCTCATCTGGCAAGGAAACTGTCAACTCGATCACCATTATTTTGATTATTAGAATGAACTATATTGTAATTTATCGGTGAATGTCTATTAAAAATGTCTAAACTTTACTAGTTTATTGAAGGGTTATGATAATTTTCAAAATACAGAGTATTTATATTTCGGCATAAATATATGAATCTCTCTCACTCTCTTAGCGCACTGCCTACTGGCAGGTCCATGGTACATAACGCCTCCACTCTTCTCTGTCTTCCGCTTTCCTCTTCATTTCCACATATGAGTGGGTCTTTAAATCATCCAACGCACCTAATCTCGGCCTGCCCCTGCCTCTTTTTCTTTTCATTCTACCTTCTATGACCTCTTTTAATAGACCTTCCCCCTTAGAATGTGTCCTATCCAACTCTCCAAATATATGAATATAAAAGGCTAAAGCCTGTAGTAAAGAAAATTTCATATCCTAAGTGATATCAGAGACGGTCAAGCTCAAAATGGTAACCCCGCACATCCTGATCCGTAATTGGGTATGTTACCGATATCGCTATGGAGTCGTATGGACTTACGCCTGTCTTGGATCCACTAAATCTACTGATACACGAAGTCCCGCTCAGTGAAATATGAAAATTAAAAAATCGACCCTCAAAATATAAAAGTGTGGTTAAATTCAGTTAGATATCAAAGTTACAAATTGGATATTACCAGAGACTATATGTACAAATTAACAATATATACCCCATCAAATTTTATAGGATTTATAACGAAACAAACAATTATAAAGTTTATTTCTAAGCTTTATATTGCACAAGAAACTAGCAACAAGATGAGGCATAGGCTAGGGAAAGCTAAAAGCTAAAGCTAAGGTTAACGTCAGTTTCCTCACTCGAAAGCGATGTAAGTGACGAGCGAGCGCAGGATTTGAACCCGCACCATCTGATCCGCGGTCGAGTATCTTACCGACTTCGCCACTGGCTCCAGCCATATAGAAGGAAATGTAGGGGTGTTACTTTGCTTAAACAGGTAATATAATGAAGAATGTATGTAGAAAAGATAAGAGGAATACTGAGAGTAAAAATATATAATGATTTTACATTTAGTTGTATATCAAATTCAAGTTAGCGATGAAGAGCACAATAAAGGTTTGAGAAGAATGTAAGAGCTTTTTATGGGATGGCTCTACATCGCAATATATTATTTAAAACCTAATAGAATATATCTGATAGAAACACACCTACAGCATAATATTATACTCTACTTTAAAAAGTATAGTATGCAGCTTCTTACTGTGGCGATGTCGACAAGATATTCGACCGAGGATCAGTATGTGCAGGGTTCAAATCCTGGGCTCGCCCGTCACTGATATCGCTTTCAAGTGAGGAAACTGACGTTAACATAAGCTTTACTAGCTTTTTAAACTCTCTTATGCACATAGATCGACATAATTTGATTTGTTTTCTGTTATTTTTCTTACTGTCAAATGTTGACGAATAAAGAAGTAGATATATATAATATCTATATCTACGCTGTATCGTATGTGCTCAGAGTCGCTACACGCTCTTCGCTATCATCTTCCTCATATCAGTGACGTTCTGGCACAGTGTGGAGCAGCGTCTCATCTACCTCCGACACAACGCTGTCACCCTCGACATGGTGGGAGGCATCGTCTTCACCGTCGTTCTCCTCGCTTTCACTGGGCAAATGACGGCAGAGATCTTCATGAAGGTTTTCATTGATTTGTTTTATTTAACTAATTTATATTCATATATATTTTGTGAGTTTGAAAGCGAACTGGAAATAGAAAAATGTACAATTTAAATTTTGCCGTTTAGTGAAACACTAGAAAATGAATCAATGCAGAGAAATCGAATGACTAACCTGAAATTATAGTCATTTAGATGAGCTATTGGTATTTCAGGTAAACCACTAACCTGTGTGCCAAGACATGGTTGTGTGATATGTTGGTATATGAACTCTACATTTCAGTGTAACGCGATGTGATATGATGTCATATCATGTTTTGTCATTCATATGCGTTGTGTTTTGATATGACATAAATTAATGCACATCTGTTTACAGATAAAGTAAGAAAAACAGCTTATTTTAAGTCTCGTCAATTTCTACTTACCAAACATTTTCACAAGAAAAAGCTTTGTGAGTTCTTTATGTGAGTGTAATAAATGAGATTCAATGTGTCAAGATGCTGCAAGAGAAAATGATTTATTGTGACGTGAAGTGATAAGATGCAAAAAGATGTGACGATAAATGCTCGAGATATGATGAGCATACATGTGATAAGGTTTTCAAACATCATGCGCCTTTAGTGAACTAAGATGTAAAGCATGAAATGTGTTCTGATGTTGTTGAGCACGCATGACTGGGGGTGATGTGACATATGTGTGCAAACATGTGATGTGATGTATAGAAGATGATGTGAGATATGATGTGTAAACATGTGATGTGTATAAGATGATGTGAGATATGATGTGTAAACATGTGATGTGTATAAGATGATGTGAGATATGATGTGTAAACATGTGATGTATAGAAGATGTGAGATATGATGTGTAAACATGTGATGTGTAGATGATGATGTGAGATATGATGTGTAAACATGTGATGTGCAGAAGATGATGTGAGACATGATGGGTAAACATGTGATGTGTAGAAGATGATATGAGATATTATGTGTTAACATGTGATGTGTAGAAGATGTGAGACATGATGTGTAAACATGTGTTGTGTAAATGATGTGAGATATTATGTGTAAACATGTGATGTGTTGAAGATGTGAGATATGATGTGTAAACATGTGTTGTGTAAATGATGTGAGATATGATGTGTAAACATGTGATGTGTAGAAGATGTGAGATATGATGTGTAAACATGTAATGTATAGAAGATGTGAGATATGATGTGTAAACATGTGATGTGTTGAAGTTGATGTGAGATATGATGTGTAAAAGATGATGTGAGATATGATAATTTTCTACACATGTAATGTGTATAAAATGATGTGAGATATGATGTGTAAATATGTACTGTGTAGAAAGTGATGTAGATATGATGTGAATGATGTGCAATGACGTGTAATTATGTGACATGTTTGATGTTGTTGTTGCTCACATGTAACAGAAGGTGATGTTGGACAGAGAGTTGAGGCAGCAGGAGCAGCTGTGGGTGGAGCACGAGAGAGCCCAGTGGGCTCGAGTCTCTGTCATACGCAGAGCAAACATCCAGAGCAACTTTATGAATCGCTAGCTCCGATACCGTGTCCAACAACTTCCTAATAATTACATTTAGTTAACAGAAACATTGCAATTTAATAGCTAATAATTATTAATGCTCTCCGGCAGTTTGACTAAGCTAATAATCGTTGCTCGGCTAAGCAACGGAATATTTTCAATGAATTGAACATAAGTGAACTCATTGGAGACTTTACCATTATTAACCTCTTATTAGAGATTTCTCGTGAGCTAATTTAATGACTCAGCCTGCAAAATGTAGAGGAATGGATTTCGTTCTCTGCAGTTTTTTTAGGATTGTTTTCTTGCCGATAATTTCTACTGCTAGACTTCAACTAGACGTGAACTTCCTCTTCATCAATGAATCCAATTCTGCAAGGATACTATTTCAGTAGCAATATAGCAATATTCTTAAAATGGAATATTTATTAGCTGCCAAGCAATTAAAAAAGCTTCAATGTTGATTTTTACAATTATATATATATACATGTATATATAGGCCCTATATATATATATATATATATATATATATATATATATATATATATATATATATATATATATATATGTATATATATATGTATATATATCACACAACCATGTCTTGGCACACAGGTTAGTGGTTTACCTGAAATACCAATAGCTCATCTAAATGACTATAATTTCAGGTTAGTCATTCGATTTCTCTGCATTGATTCATTTTCTAGTGTTTCACTAAACGGCAAAATTTAAATTGTACATTTTTCTATTTTCAGTTCGCTTTCAAACTCACAAAATATATATGAATATAAATTAGTTAAATAAAACAAATCAATGAAAACCTTCATGAAGATCTCTGCCGTCATTTGCCCAGTGAAAGCGAGGAGAACGACGGTGAAGACGATGCCTCCCACCATGTCGAGGGTGACAGCGTTGTGTCGGAGGTAGATGAGACGCTGCTCCACACTGTGCCAGAACGTCACTGATATGAGGAAGATGATAGCGAAGAGCGTGTAGCGACTCTGAGCACATACGATACAGCGTAGAAATAGATATTATATATATCTACTTCTTTATTCGTCAACATTTGACAGTAAGAAAAATAACAGAAAACAAATCAAATTATGTCGATCTATGTGCATAAGAGAGTTTAAAAAGCTAGTAAAGCTTATGTTAACGTCAGTTTCCTCACTTGAAAGCGATATCAGTGACGGGCGAGCCCAGGATTTGAACCCTGCACATACTGATCCTCGGTCGAATATCTTGTCGACATCGCCACAGTAAGAAGCTGCATACTATATATATATATATATATATATATATATATATATATATATATATATATATATATACCCATTTATATATACATGTATATATAAAAATGTATATATATAATGTATATATATATACCCCTTGTTGTGCTCGGGTGTGGTTGAACCACTGCAGAAAAGGGCAATCGCATACAATCTGCTGCGGTTAATAAATATATATATAAATATATATATTTATATATACAGGCTGCGCATTAAAAAATATCCCCTAGCACAATTACGATAGCTTAGCCAATTATTGATATTTCGCCTTGAAATTTTAAGGTTCTCTTGTGGAGGAATTTCGCCACAAGTTGACCAACTTTTGTAAATATATTTTAAAGGAACCGAAGTTATCCAAGTTTTGCGAAAAAATTTGATTTTTTTCATTTTGCACGCAACGCAAAGCGTCAATTACAATCAATTCCATTTGGAAAATGTGCTGGCCCTGGAAAAGGCCGTTAGATGATGACGACTCTGATTTTGTGCTACAATGTGTGCTCGAAATGAACGCCCAGGGCTTTAATGCCGACCAGAAGTCTTTTCTTGCACATAAAATTGCGCTGTCTATGGTCTGTTGTGGAAGGTCTTTCCAGATCTCTTGAAGAACAGCCTTTAATTCCATTGTATCCATTTAATTCCAGTGTATCTGGGTTTGGGCCTGAAAGCACGAGACTTTTCCAACATGGTTCACCAGACAAAAAAATCAAGTGGATTGAAATCTGGAGAATTAGGAAGCCAATCATCCATTTTTATTAAATCTAGGCTATATTGTACAAGAAAGTATTGTGCAAGACGTGAAGTGTGAGCCGGCGCGCCGTCTTGTTGAAAAATGAAATCATTTGGCTTTAACTTGTTACAGTCTTCAATTAGTTTCGGCAGAATAGTGTAAGTGTAATACATTGTAGCACAATATCAGAGACGTCATCATCTAACGGCCCTTTTCAGGGCCAGCACATTTTCAAAAAGGAATTGATTCTAACTGACGTTTTACGTTGCGTGTTAAATTAAAAAAATCAAATTTTTCGCAAAACTTGGATTACTCTGGTTCCTTTAAAATATTTTTACAGAATTTGGTCAGCTTGTGTCAACATTCCTCCACAAGAGCACCTGAAAATTTCAAGACGAAAATTCAATAATTGGCTAAGCTATCGTAATTGTGCTAGGGGGATATCTTTTATGCGTAGCCTGTAGATATATATATATATATATATATATATATATATATATATATATATATATATATATATATATATATATATATATATTCCCCATGTTTTGTCCGGGTTGTTTGAAGAATTGACCAACCGGTGAGTGCACGTGTCGTAGAAGGCGACTAAAGCACTAAGATCCATACCAACGTCAGAAAGGGCATTCGGTTGGTGATCGCCTAGGCTCCAGAAATTGCTACAAAAATTTAAACGAATGGAAAAGTCTCAAATAGGGGATTGGCTGGTGGTGTGGTGTAGGGCAGAGAGGATTTGAGACAGTCTATTCGTATCCCGACCCTAGTTAACTGGGATTCAAGGGAGGATGATGATGATGATGATGAGGATGATATATATATATATATATATATATATATATATATATATATATATATATATATATATATATATATATATATATATGTCTGAGCCCGTGGCTTGAGCCGCTTGACCGACTACGTGAGGGGTTCAAATTCAGAGCTCCCTGGTCCCTCGTATCCTATCGAGAGATTAAACTAGCGTCAACTTTGGCTTTAGCCGCTAAACCTCAATATACAGTACATGTATATAACGAAATTTCGGATATAAAAGTTTCTTTGAAAGACAGGTTATTGAAGGAAAATGTTGGAATTGATAAGAAACAAATTTCTGTCAACATAACGAGCGTCAGTCGTTTAATAGTAGCATGTTACACCGCTGATTTTATGTTGCTTTGTGTTTTGTTAGATTGACAAGGTCATCGTTTTATATGTCGGTCCCCTTTCTGTCGTCAGAGCTCTGCTGAAAGACGACTAGCCCTGAACATTTGTTTACCGCTGTGCTTTAGAATATTTAGTCTCAATATAGACCAAGTATGAAAATGGATAAGCGTCATAATACTCATATCTTAGTAATAAGTAAAAGTCCAGGTGCCCACTCCTCTATCTCTCTCTCTCCACTCTCTCTCTCTCTCTCTCTCTCTCTCTCTTTCCGGTATTCTGGCCAATCGACAGATTCAAAATAGCCTACATTTTCTCACTTAATCTGCTTATACGCGATTAAAGAGCACTTCAACAACAACAACGTTCATTCAAATAAAGACATCACTAAATTTGGCGAAGATATAGTCACTTAATATACTCTTTTTGATCTCGTCATTCTACAATAATTCGAGAAATAGTTAAACTTTTGACCAGTCTGTTCCAGGCTGCGACAGCTACTTTTAAAAGCTAAGATCCAGTGCCCCTAGCGTGCTAGGCTCAAATGCACGCTGGTGCACACAGCACACTACAGAGGCCCGAGTGCACATTAGTGCACAATACACGCTACATAGGCCAGAGGCGACACAAAGCAAACAGGTGTGTTAATCAACTGACTGGCGGCTAAATTTCGCTCTTTCACTTAAATAGCTCTATTATAGGCACATTTTCAGTACATCGGCATTAAATAATTTGATATTATTTTACAAAATTTTTGTAAATAATAATTATAGTAATACTAATATTAATAACAATAACAATAATGATACTAATTATATTTATTATTATTAATATTACTATTATTATTATTATTATTATTATTATTATTTTTACTATTCATAATAATAATATTAATAATAGACGCAATAGAAATAATAATAATATTATAATAATAATAATAATAATATTATTATTATTATTAATTATTAATTAATAAATAATACTAATTATTTTCAATAATATTATTATTAAAATATTGATAAGATACTTTAGTAATAATAATAATAATAATAATAGCGATGATGATGATGATGATGACGACGACGACGACGACGACGACGACGACGACGACGAAGTCGAAGACGACGACGACGACGAAGTCGAAGACGACCACGACGAAGACTAAGACGAAGACTAAGACGAAGACAACGACGGCAACGATGACGATGGTAACAATACTAATATGCACATTCTGCGCTCTAGTCCGAGATTTTCTAATCCGCGGCTTTTAGGCTACGATCTTAGGCAATGCTTGCGCGCCGTTATCAATGCACATTTGTCTGATTTGCAGTGGCAGTAAGCCAGTGTACCGGTGAGCAAGGGTGGTATTGGAATTCGTCTTGTTTCCCATATCGCGCCTTCATCCTTCTTGGCATCAGCGATGGGAACGAGGCAGTTGCAAGACGCCATCCTTCATAAGTGCTCCCTTTCTGCCGATAGATCCATTGACGTTGCGTTGTCAGTTTGGTCCAAAAGCCTCATCTCCAGTGCTCCACCTTCTACCTCAGTCAGTAACCAGAAATCATGGGACCGTCCTATAGTGGATCGGATTTATAACAGTCTGATAGAATCCCAGTCCAGTGCAGTAGACAGAACACGACTACTAGCTCTATCAACCAAAAGAAGCAGCGACTGACTTCTCGCTCTCCCTGTTGCTTCTTGTGGGCTTTTGTTAGACAATGAGGCGATTCGAGTAGCCGTTAGTTTCCGTTTAGGGGCGAAAACTTGCGAGCCTCACATGTGCCCTGCGGTCATGAAGTCGACGTTTTAGGTCTCCACGGCCTCTCCTGCAAACGAAGCTCAGGTAGAATGTCTCGCCATCACAATTTAAATGACATAATATGGCGAGCACTTTCGAGCGCAGGCATCCCTTCCTATAAGGAACCAAGTGGGTTGTCCAGATCAGACGGCAAGCGTCCGGACGGCATGACTTTAGTGCCCTGGTGAAACGGTAAATGTGCCGTATGGGACGTCACGGTCATTGACACTATGGCAAACTCCTACCTGAATACGACTTCAGTCACAGCCGGTGGAGCTGCTGTTCATGCCGCCTCTAGGAAGTTGGATAAATACCGTGATCTGTCCTTAGGATATGAAGTTGTTCCGGTGGCCTTTGAAACCATGGGCCCGTTGAATCCCGAAGGAGTTGACTTTATTAATGGCATAGCAAATATTATTTGACTTATTGCAGAGCAAACCAGCGAGAAGACATATTTTCTTTGGCGAAGGCTTTCCATGACTTTGCAATGATTTAATGCAGTCTGCTTCAGCAATTCTTTTAAGTAGATTGATGACCTCGTGTAGCCGGGCGGCGATTCAGCACTTATTGTTCGAATCGTTTTTATCAAACCCCAGGTTCTTTACAAGGGGTAAAAATTTTAATTAAAAACTAAAAACTAAAAAAAGAAAATAATAATACTACTAGTAATAATATTATTATTATTGTTAGTAGTATTCTTATTTAATAATAATAATAATAATAACAATAATATTATTATTATTAGTATTATTTATTATTATCATTATCATTACGATTATTATTATTATTATTATTATTATTATTATTATTTTAAATATTTTTTTAATGTCCTGGGCTGTAAAGGGCTCTGGGATAGAAAATTAAGATAAAAGAGGCTTTATTTAATTAAAAGTTTAAAAAAGAAGCGATTAAAGTAATTCTTCTACACTCTGGGAAGCCGCATTAGCCAAAGTGCCACTGAAACAGACTGCATTGAATCGCTGGAGAGCAATAGACAGTCGCTGCCAAAGAAAAGCTTTTTCGCGCTTATCACCAGTAATGGCGCTTGTCCTCCTGCCTATTTCGTCAATAAAGTCTGATGCGACAGAGTTGACGGGGCCCAGGGTCTCAAAGGTAATAGGCATGAAGATATAGCTGCTAGAGATTTCGGTATACTTCAGAGTTTTCCTATTAGCCGCAGCCTCTGCAGCAGCAACAGCAGCAACAGCAGCAGCGCAAGATAGGCCAAGATTGCTTACTGAGAAAGTGTCCGTAACGGTGACGTCCCGGATAACACACTTGCTCTCTGCCCATGGAATTTGTGAGACACCGTCCGGACGCTTCCCATCAATGCGGATCAACCCCAAGGACTCTTTAACGGCTGGGATATTCGCTCGACCAAGGGCGCGACAGATCAAATCGTTATTAATATTAATATTAATATTATTATTATTATTATTGCTCTTATTAGTATTACGATTATTATTAATCAATAATAATAATCATAATAATCTATTGCTCTCAGGCGTTTCAATGCTGTGTATTTCCGTGGAACTTAGGCTAATGCGGCTTCCCAGAGTGTAGAGGATTTATTTTAACCGCTTCATTTGTTAGTTTATAATTAAATAAAGTCTCTTTTTGTATTTTTTTAGCCCAGGGCTCCATTCAGCCTAGGGCATTAAAAATAATTATAATTATAATTACAATTCTAATAATTTGTGGAGCTTTTGGTGATGTCGGTGGTAAGACATACGACAGCGGATCAGTACGTGCGGGATTCAAATACTGGGTTCACCAGTCACTGATATCACTTTAGAGAGTTGAAACTTACACCTGATTTAAACTTTAAAGTAATAATGCTAATATTTATAGTAATATCTTTTTATATATTAACAATAATATAAATATTTTTATATATTAACAATAATAAAAATATTTTTATATATCAAAGTTAATAATAAAGTAAGTGTTAATAATAGTAATATTTTAGATTATTTTATATAATTATGCAATATGGCCGTATGTTATATAATGTAAATAATATGTTATATAAAGAAATACTAATGCCATACATGCATGATAGATAATATGTTATATGAAGTAGTATGTTATAAAAGTAATAAATAATGATAATTAACTTTCTCTCTCTCTCTCTCTCTCTCTCTGTCTCTGTCTCTGTCTGTCTGTCTGTCTGTCTCTCTCTCTCTCTTTCTCTATCTCTCTCTCTCTCTCTAGTGTTCTGACAAATGACAGGTTGTATGTACTGTTTATATTCACACTCTATGGATCAACAAATAAATCTATTCACGAAGTCTAGGCCTTATCCATACCTCTTGTAGTCTATAGTTTGCGAAAATTTGGCTTTTGGGGTGTTCTCGTTGCTTTCCTCAGTTTTTCCTTATCTCCTCTTACTGCAAGTGCAGTTAACGGTTTATTTATTTTTGAGAGTTTCACATACCACACGTGAAAGTGATAATTATTAGGATTCATATATAGCTAATCTAAGTCACTTTTCTAGTAGAAACCAACGTCGAAAATTCACAATATTTATATTATTATCTATAATTATTAGTTGAGCCACCAAAATGTGAAAAGCAAAATTGAAGCATGGAGGCACTCGAGGAACTGGAGGCACTGGAGGGACTGGAGGCACTTGGAGGCACTGGAGGAACTTGAGGGACTGGAGGCACTGGAGGCACAGGAAGCACTGATGGCACCGGAGGCACTGGAGTCACTGGAGGGACTGGAGGAACTGGAGGCACTGGAGGCACTGATGGCACTGGAGGCACTGGACGGACTGGAGGCACTAGAGACACTGGAGGCACTGGAGGCACTAGATTCACTGGAAGCACTGGAGGCACTGGAGGCACTAGAGGCACTGGAGGCACTGGAGGCACTGGAGGCACTGGAGGCACTGGAGAAAGGGGTTGAATCATTTGTGGAAGTTTGTGTCTCGCATCAGGCAACAGTTATAAATAAACTCTACATAATGGAAAATTTTAAATTCTTGCAATGATTGTAGGCTACCTTGTTAATATGTTAACTACTGTAACAGGGCTGGGTAATGGCAAATCACGACGCTTGTTTACTAACAGTTACTCATTGGAAGTCTCATGACTATAGTCGCGGAATACTTACGATCATTCTCTGCAGTTGCTATGCTTATTTCTATTCATTTTACTTAGTAAGCACTCAGCAGATAATACTATGAAAAGATTAAAATCAAAATAAGACAATAATAAAACAACAGTAAATTTATGCCAACATAATTAGAATGCTACTGTTGTCCATGACAACATTGAGCGCTCTGGAACCAAAACCAACCGATGAGCAGAGTGTGCTGTCCAAAGCGGTGTGAACCAAAATTTGAGATAATAAGTCGTACATTAATCACATTTAACATTTCGCATTGTTAATCTTTTTCCTATAATAATGGTAGACTCATTTCTATAATACTGTTGAAATGACATTAAATAAGCGAAAATTATTAATTGTCAATATTATAAACAATAACACAAATATATAATAACAGATTCATGCACGTTGTGTATGCACGTTCTTCCTTTCATATGAAGTTAATCCAATCAAATATAAAAGCTAAAAAATCTAACTCTAAGTTTAACGTCAGTTTTTCTACCCGATAGTATGTCAGTGGCGGTGATAATACTGGAATTGAAAAGCGAGACGTAAGATAAGAAATGACTATTCAAAATATAGCTGCTGATAATGCGTAGGCCTATATGCTATGGGAGCAACAAAATTTTATAAAATTCATTTATCGAGCGACAAATAGTGGAAAATCTTGATAACGATCAAACGAGTCGTGTTGTTAGGTGCGTGACGCATTAATCCACACAGTGTTACCATGACCGTGATGTTTGTTTAATGTTGTGCCAAGCCGATAAATGCACGGTCATGTGCTAACTGGCCTTGTTTATCGGTTATCTTTTTAAAATATTTCTATCAGCATGAACAAAGCTTTCAGCTAAGTTCAATATTACTTCAGTGTTAATACCAGCAATTGAAGTGGACTTAAGAGATATCAATGGAATAAAAAATAAGACAATACCGTAGTAACAGAGCTTTTTATATCTCACTGTCACCATAATAATAAATGTATCAATAGTGGGAAATGATCAATCCATTAAAATTGAACTTCTATTTTCTAGCTTGGTTCGTAGCGCAATTTTCCAGGAATACATAATTTGAATATACGCAAATCAATAAACTTTTCTATCAGCATTGACAAAGCTCTCAACTACTTTCAATATTACTTCATTGTCAATAGCAACAGTTGAAGTGGACTTATGAGATATCAGTGGTATAAAAATCGAGACAATATCATAATGACAGAACTTTCTATATCTTACACTAGACAAATATTATTGAATTAAACAGGCATATTTGGCTTTAGAGTTGTCACCAGAAGCACAAAGCTCTCAACTAATTTCAATATTATTTCCTTGTCAATAGCAACACCTGAAGTGGGCTTTTGATATATCAATGGTATAAAAAATTAGACAATATCATAATGACAGAACTTTCTATATCTTACACTAGGCTCATATTGAAGTACAAACGTATATTTGGCTTTAGAGTTGTCACTAGAAGCAAAGGTTTTCGCGATGAATGGTATGACTGGAGGAGCAAGGTTGATTACTGCACTGCTTGGCTTGCAGGCTATAGCTCTTCTAGTAAGCTACCTGGCTAAGCTAACCAGCTAGCCTTGTGACAACAGAGCTCGTAGTTTTGTGGACTAAATAAAAGTGGTAACATTATTCATATTGTGATTTACTCCAGTTCTCTTATATGCCTATAGTCACGTCACATGAAATATGCGTTCTAGTTTGCGTATTGTGTATCGCGCCAAAATAAGGTAAAATACCTAAGCTGATGTGCATGTAATATGTGAAATTATCTTAGTAATATAATCTCTAATTCTCAATTCGTATATGCTGGTAAATAACACTAGCCTCGTGACGGATATGATAATGGTGTACCAATGAAACAGTTGTATAATTTGCAAGCAACGTGGCTAGATATTTATTACTAAGCTCTTGATATAATTATTGATGCTAGTAGCTAGCTTACTGATAAATGAATAGTCTCAACACGGATTATTAAGAGATTTACGGCATTCTTGTGTTGAGGAGACGAGGTGGGACAGGAACCAGAGTCCCCTGTTCTCAGACTTCTACAAAAACTTAAGAGGTAGTAACTGTTTAAGTTCGAGTATTTAATTACTGGAATATCAGGATATTTGCATATCATACCTTGGATAAACTTTAGCCATGGCATTTTTTCATTAAATTTTGTAACTATTACCCCTATGTAGTTTAATTTAAATTATTTAAATAACTGTTTGTTTGTTGCTTTAAAACTGTAATAATCAGATGTGTGACTCTGTGTGTCTTACATTATGATAGCGATTTAAAATAGGCTATGTTTGATGTTAGTGATAGGCAAAGAGGTGACGACCGTGACATGAATAAGAGGTCAGAGGTAAACGTGTTTGAAAGTAGATATACTATTGAAAAACCAGCGATTGGACTGATTTAATGATTAATTATAATCATTACTGCTATTTGTGTAATGACTGGATCAATTTATTGAGTAGTTAGTTTATAGTAAAGCTGCTATTGCTATATATTTGCAACCAGAGTGTGTAATTTAGGTCCAGGTGAAACTAAGTAGCTAAGAACTAATAAGCTTAAGTACAAATAAAAGCCAAGTACAAATAAGCTTAAGTACAAATAAACTAACTATAAATAAGCTAAGTAAAAAATAAGCTAAATGCAAGTAAAATTGCAAAAAGGAAACATCTGTTTTCATAATGCAAGGGATACTGTCAGTGTCAGGAACAGTCCAAGTTCTGAGATTTAAACCTATGGCGTCCTGCTAATCAGACGAGCACGCTATCCATTCAAACAACCAAATAACAGTTAAATACTGATTTATTGGCTACAAACAATGAAAGGAAGCAGCTACTAATAACTAGTAATATTACTTGTATGGATACAACATATCTTGTTCATGTACTTACTCTTGTTTTATCCCAGTCAGTCAGTTAATATTAGATTCAAAAAATATGGGAGTAGAAACTATATTTGGATCTAAGGGGACCAATGAGAAATCACCAAGAAGCTATATTTCTCCTAGGGAATCCCGTTCACATTAAGGGTTGATGAAGGCTTAATGAAGAAGCTCAATCCATTGTTTTATGTGTGTTCTCTGAAGTTAGTGTGAAAGAGATTGTGATTTAGGACATGTATCTTTAATCTGCCACTTTGTAGGGTAGGACATTAAGACAAGAGATAGAGAGAGAGAGAGAGAGAGAGAGAGAAAGAGAGAGAGAGAGAGCAAAGAATGAGATAGGGAGAGAGAAACAGAGTTTGCAGCAATCAATAGGAATTATTGTCAGGTTCCTAAGTGAGGATACTATTTGACAGACAAGCGATTTCGTGCTAGATCATTTATGACACTTTTATGGTGGGGATGATAAAATTTACTTAATTTAAGTAGGGTTGATTTATTTATTTTCCTAGTTAAACTGGGATTTAAGGAAGATGATGATGATTATGAGTATGGTTGATTTGATTAGAATATTGTCCTGTTTAATTTGTTGGATTGGATTGAGATATCCGTTAGAGGCATGTAAATGATCAGCATGCTCACTACCACTAAGACAGAAACTTGAACGTTTTTATTTGCTCTCAGTTCAGTTTCATTCATTACATATAGGCCTATAGTGATTTGTTTGATTGAATATGAGTTTTCTTGTGATAATTTCTAAATACTATATTTTAGAGTCTATTAAGACTTGATAGTTAATAAATACTGAGAGTTTAACAACATCTCTTAGTCTACATCGAGAGAGTTTTAAAGACTGATCTCTCTCTTTCTCTCTCTCTCTCTCTCTCTCTCTTAGTGCACTACCTACTGGCAGGTCCATGGTGCATAACGAGTTGACAAATGTAACTTGAAATTAAGGAATCGCTTTTCTTCTTTACATGTAATTTTTGAACTAATTTCTCAATATTTGTCAGTATACACCTCAACTCATTCCTATAATTCTCTAATTGGGGGGGGGGGTTATAAATAATACTAGCAGGAGCTCCCGGTAAGCTGAAAATCAAAGTTGATCCTTGCTGCAAGTCATCCTTGCTATTCTTAAATTTAACCTGATGACCGAGCGGAAACAGTGTGGCTGGTGACTTCTATTGAATGGAATCGGGTTTAAATTAGAGATGGGAATCGAACCGAACCCGAACCGAACCGAACCCAAAAATCAGGAATTTTGACCGAACCGAACCCGAACACAGACTCTGGCCGAACCCGAACCCAGACTCTGGCCGAACCGAACCGAACCCGAACCCAGACTCTGACCGAACCCGAACCGTACCCGAACCCTGTCTTCGTCCAAACCGAACTGAACCAAAATCTTGAAGTTCCTTTCTCCTTCGCCAGCCTGACATTATATAAAGATAGTAAAAATAATACAAATATATATTAGTTTTTTTGCATTTACATGTCTTACAGTGTCCAACAGCATATATTCAGGTAAGGCTGGTTCCGACACAAATTTAAAAATTAATAACAGATAGCGATACAAAGGAATGGTAGCGTTACAAAAGAATGGTAGCGGGAAGCGAGACTGGTCTACAGAAGATAATGGATAATCTGAATTATATGGCATTGAAATATGGAATGAAGATTAACATCAAAGAGTCAAAAGTAGTGAGAGTATCCCAGAATAGTGATGAAGTCAATACTATAATAAATGTTACGAAATTGGAACAGATATTCAGAGTTTCAGATATTTAAGTCATAGTCATGCTATAATAGATGATGGGAAATGTGAGACTGAAATATATAGTAGGATTGCATAAGCAAAAAAACTTTTGATAATAGGAAACTTTTAATAAAAATCCTAAAGAAAGACACTAAGATAAAGACAGCGAAAACCTTGGTATGGACCACGCTATTATATGGATCTGAAACAAGGACATCAAGGAAAGAAAAGATTAGGAAACTAGAGGTATTGGAAATATGGATATGGAGAAGAATGGAAAGGATTAGTTGGACTCAAAAGGTTACAAGTGAGGAAGTTCTGGAGAGTTGGTAAAGATAGACATTTGATAAATGTATTAAGATATAGGAACAAGAGTTGGATAGGACTCATTCTAAGAGGGGAAAGTCTATTTAAAAAGGTCATAGAAGGCAGAATGGAAGGTAAAAGAAGCAGAGGCAGACCAAGATTATAAATGTTAGATGATTTAAGATCCACTCATATGTGGACATGAAGAGGAAAGCGAAAGACCGAGAAACGTGGAGGCTTTATATACCATGGACCTGTAATAGGCAGTTCACTAATAGAGAGAGAGAGAGAGAGAGAGAGAGAGAGAGAGAAAGAAAGAGAGAGAGAGAGAGAGAGAGAGCATTACAAAAATCACTGGTATTTCAGACACTTATGGCTTATTACTGGTTCAGTTGATAGCAAAAGGTATATATTATGATCATTTTTGTGTGGAAGTAAATGTGTTTACAAAATCGTCCTCTTTGCACATTTTATGTTAATAAATTGAACTTTGTCTCTGAAATATTGCCTCAAATTATAGCCGAGATATTTCAATTTAATTATAAACGTTTCTAATATATAGGCCTAGTGACAAAATTTTATTTTTAAATGGATGAAGCATTCTACTTTCTGGTTATAATCAAGGAGAATATTAAATATACGGTAAAGAAGCTAAATATTTATTTTATGAACATTCGTTTGTCAACTTGCAGTATTTTAAGAAATGTACAGGAATAAATACCATTTCTCTTATTTTTTCATTGTCATATTTTTACTCAGGTGAAAAATGTGTCAGATACTATGACTTCATGTATTTCTTTAAGCATATTTACCATAAACCATTTTAAACATGTTTATCATAACCATGATTATATCAATATAAGCAATGTTGAACAATTGCAACATTATCCAAACCATTTAGACCTGGAATCGAACTCTTGCTAGATGGAAAGCAAGCCGAACCCGAACCGAACCCGAACCCTTGTTCTAACCGAAGCCGAACCGAACCGAACCGAACTTCCATTTTCAACAAACCGAACCGAACCCGAACTCTGAAAATTCATAAAATTTCCATCTCTAGTTTAAATAGTGACACGTAACAAAAATCATTAAAAAAACAACGAACAGTGCATCAACTTTCCTTTATCAAGTTTGTGTATGCTCGTTAAGGCAAGTAATTCAAAACTACTCGTCTCTCTTTAGACGATCCTGATTTTAAATATAGGCCTATCTAAACGATTTGATAGGTTTTAACAGTTATCAATGATTGAAGTTTTAACAGTAAGTAATGAAACTTAGCGTGCAAATATGATATACAGTAATTATGAATACGACTGTAATTATAATTACGACTGTAATTGATTGCAGGGGTACCTAACTTACAATGGGCGGGGAGCTATGGGGCCTGGCAGGTATCGCTGGAATGATCGGCATCGCGGTTTTATTCATCGTCTTCCTCTGTTTGTGTAAACATCGCTTCAATGCCAGAAAGACTCAACAGCGCCAACAGAATATAACTGACTTTCCGGGCGTTACTACCCGGGAGCCACCGCCGCGCTATACCCCCCCCGAAAACCAGACCGCCCCCGATGTATTGACCCTATCCATCCTACCCCCGCCCTACTACTCCACCTCGTCCATGTTCCACAACATGTCCGCATTCGACGAGTCCTACGACTCGCCGCCGGCCTACGAGTCTCGTATCGACATGTCGTCTGACTGCAGCGCCATCGTCCCTCCTCAGGGTCGATACTCAAAACCCGACACAGAGGACAGACTGCCTAGCGCTGGGGCAGCGAGTGAACCCGTGGCGAGGCGAAACGTTCACAACGCAACGATCTACAGCATGGACAGTTTTAACGAGGGCCCGAGTATGTCTGAGATCCTCCTGACGAGCAGCAGGTCGTCGATACAGGTCAGCCCGTCGCTGATGAGCAGCGGTCAGTGCGGCAGCGACCCCAGGGCTCGCAGGAGCAGGCTGACCGACAGTGCGCGGGGCGACTCGCTCAGCACTAACGCTAGTGACTGTGACGAGATCGTCGCTGCGCCCAGCAGACTGCGGGACGCTGAGCGGGGCGGGCGGGGCCCGTACAGCGCTGACGTGGCGGGAGCGGTCGTCAGTCTCGTCCCTGAGTACGGGCTGAGGAAGAAGGTCGCATCATCCGGTGAGAAGTCTAGACACCACAGTAGCAAGAGACTCGATAAGTCGCACAGGTCGACGCCAAGCTTCTTTCCTCAGAGCATCGACGAGGAGGAGGACAACAGCGTCGACTTCGTTACTGTCGTCCACTCCTCCAGGGGTTCGGTCAACTCCAGGAACGTTGCTAGTACCCGCCGCTCACACGCTAGGGACGACCCTGACCACTCGCGCCGCTCACATTCTACAGATATATATAATCCCTCGTCACGATCTCGCTCACAAGAGAGCACAAAAAGATCAAAGCACAAAGCCGACACGTCACACAGATCTGATAGTGGCAGGAGCAGCTACCAGCAGACGTCCGTCTCGTCAGCCGACGATGACTCGACAGAGTATCGCCGCGGAGAGAGAAGAAGCAGGTCAGTGGAGAAGTACGAGGACGAGTGGGGAAGAGAGTCGAGTTCTAGGCGGAGACACAGGAGTGGTGGAGAGAGAGTGGAGGCAGTGTCTGGAAGAAGAAAGAGTAAACGAGTTGCTAGCAGTGAGACCGCACGACACAGCATGCCCCACCTAGCTACTCTTACCGAGGAGTCCAGGTGGGGTGCCGCAGCGGTCAGCGATCTCGACTCCAGTGTCGTGTAGCCTTAGATACACGAATGATGGTTTTGATCTTCATAAAAATCTTAAAAGAGTTTAAGCTAAATTTTAAGCATGATTTAGTATTCAAAAACTTTCTTAGCTTTCTCCGCTGTGTTTCGATGTCATTGCCTCGTAAAGGTAGCAGGTGTATACTAATAAGATATCTAAAAGATAATTGGTCAAGTAATTTAATTTGTAAGTAATTTCGGTAAAAAGCTAAAAATAGCTAATGTAAAGGTAATGTTAACGTCAGTTTCCTCAATCGAAAGCGATGTCAATGACGGACGAGCCCAGGATTTGGACACCGCACATACTGATTGGCGGTCGAATATTTTACCGACATCGCCACTGGCTCCAGCTAGTACATTAGTAAGTCAGTACATATCACAACTTTCGATACATTGTATCGAAAATTGCTATATGTATTTAATTCAGGAGGCGATAATTATAGAGTAGTTTAGGAATGATCTCTTAACCATAAATACACAAAGCTATAAATACACGTAGTTATGTTAAACATTAATTACTTACAAAATACTAGCCTTTCATTATTCAGTGTTACTGTCCCACAGGAATGTCACCCTCGATTCAATGAAATCAGTCACAGTGCTTAAATTGGGAATTACTGCTTGCCATTGTTTTGCATCGGTTGACTGTGCGATACTGACTTTAGTAAAGAATTCATTGGTTAGGAAGAGCTGTTGAATGTGCTCCTGATGTGAAACCTGAATGTCGTGTTGATACCGAACGATTGAGCATCTGATTATGCAGTGGATATGAAATATGATTTTCACACTTATATCTAATCGAGCAAACTGCAAGTCTACTCTCTTTGGCTGATTGTGGCATCATTTTGGAATCAGCACATGCAGTTCTTTTAAATGGATTGATCAACGTCTAGGCCCAAGTGATTGACCACCGTAATACCAGTGATATAGTGGATTTAGCGCTGCCCATCTTTATAGCTTTTTTAATTCTATAATGTTCGGATGAGGAATAAAATTCATTTTGACGGACACGCGTTATTCAATATATATATATATCTCACTAATTCTGTTCAACAATCTGGATAAATCGACCTCATACTGGCTGACTTAATTATCATCATCATCATCATCTTCCCTTAAATCCTAGTTTAACCAGGGTTGGGATACTAATAGATTTTCTTAAGTTTATCCATTCGTTATAATTTTTTGTTGCAATTTCTGAAGCTGAAGTGCTCACCAACCGAATGCCCTTCTTGACATTGGTTTAGATCTTGTTTTTATGTGGCCTTTTAGGACACGCGCATATTTACGCGGTTGGTCTATTCTTCAAGCTACCCGGACACTACACGGGGAATACTAGTTGACATAATAGTAAAAATATGTCTATTCCTGCATTGCATGTCATTTCGTACTTACTAAACCTATCGAGTCGCCTCGCGTCCACTGAATACGTGTTCCGAATTATTTAGTTACCTGATGTGTTGTACATTTGGAGACATGCTTTTAGTTAATTTTAAATTTAACGACATGCTTTTATTTAATTTTCAAAATTCCTTACTTTCATTATTATGTCGCTATTTCACCATTCAGTGAAGTTTATGTGTCTCGAATCAGCGAAAGATCTGCTTTTTATGTTTAATAGTCTAAATAATGGGTTAGTGTAATCTCTCTCTCACGCTTTCTCTCTCTCTTAGTGCACTGCCTATCTGCAGGTCCATGGCATATAACTCCTTCACATTATTCTATCCTCTATTGTGTAATATACTGGTGAAACTGAGATAAATAAAGAGTGGAGTTAACGGTATTATTTGGCAATTCAACCGTAATATCAGAAATCGTCTGTCTGGATTTTGAACCAGTGGCCGCTTATTTATTGAGATAAGCGGGTAACCGACTAGGCTAATAATGTCATGTAGTACTTTTACATAGAATTTCCTATATCTGTGGGGCATTTCTTACATTTATTGCATTTCGTCATTCCCGTTGTGTGTTGCCAAAGAATGTGTAATGTGTAAATGTGATTGTGATAAGGATCTTAATTTTAATTGTTTGAGGGTGTTTGAATGTTGACATGTCAATAGGTTTTCCAGGTGTGCTTATTTGAAAGGCCACAAAGATATTGTACGAATTTGATTATCTAAAAGTTGATTTTGAGTTATGATATTAATCTGTCTTAGAAATCTCATAGGGTTTGGGGGTAAACACCCAATGGCATCTGCCCATTTAAATTTTCCTGCCAATTTTCAGAGTAGGAAAAATGTCGAGACCATACGTCGTATGAGGTCTAAAGCGCTCTCTCAATCCCTAAAATAACTTTTGAAAACACTTTTCGCTATCGTAAAATATGTATAAGTCCAACTTTAGCTAGATCATGAATATGAGGAGTCATATTCTTTTGAGCCCTGTGTAGCATATTGACTTAGTACTTATTTATGTATGCATCGGATATTGTTTCACATGTTTATTTTATTTTACATGCATTGTGCAATTGTGCATGACAATGTTATAATATATATATATATATATATATATATATATATATATATATATATATATATATACATATACATATATATATATATAATTATACAGTATATATATATATATATATATATATATATTATATATATATACTGGCCAACATAGAGAGAGAGAGAGAGAGAGAATAAAGGATTTAAATTAAAGAAGTCTACATAGAAGGTAGGCCTTAATTAATATATATAATATATAGTATGTATATATATTCATATATAATATACATATATATACGTATATACTGTATATATATTGTATATATTAAATATGTTTATAATGTATATAATATATATTTTCTACGTAGAACTTCATAAATGTAACCAGTGTGGTATAGTCGAATGATAGTAATTTAACTTAGTATAAAGAAAGTATCGAATGGAGGAGTGTTCGGTAGAATATCACATCGTTTGTAGAAGTTAGAAGTTATTGTGAATACATCACTGCAGGGCTCATATTACGGAGCCCAGGCTACGGCTATTGTTCTGCGCTACCGTGTGCTTCTCCTACAGTGATTCTGTTGGACATTTTTCGTATTTATTGCCAACAGATTTCGTAATGAGAGTTTTCGCTTCACACTCTTCAATAAACGTGTCGATTAGCTTATATAGCTTGCAAGTAATGACCAAAGTTGTGTAATTATATAAATCATTTGTTTGGTTAAGACCTTGTATAAATATATAAATTTTGGTTCATATAGTCGTATCATAATCTTAGTCGAAACTGCTGCAAAATATAAAATCTAGATTTTATAAATTGGGCATGGCATAAGTTTCAATAGAGAATATTACAGATGAAGCTGTTTAAATAATAATTAATAAAATAATCCTTTATAAAATCTCTTCCATAGAACACTATTTTCAATTAAAAATTGCCCGTATATGTTTAGGTAAATTTGTTTTGGTGCGCCTTCCATTGTTAATATAAAAAAATTTCTAACAAAACAGTATTAATTGCACTATCAAATTTTTACTGTTATTATTTTGTATTAATGAATAATATACATTAGGAGTTTATTTCGGCGCCACTCATCGTAATAAAGCTAGCTAAGTATGAGTGCCATTCCCCACATCTTAACATTCAGGTTCGATTTCCAGATTTGCGAAGGAATATTCAAGTGGCCTTAGTGACTTAAGTGACCTTTATGACCTTAGTGTCATGCAATGGTATGAGATTTGTTCTGATATAGGCCTACAGTGTAAGCTGTTAGGATCTTTATAATATGTTGTTTGGAAATAGTGCAGCTCTTTAACGATGATATTAACTAATTTTTTTCTGTAGTTTTATATTAGTGTTAAACAGTGCTAATTCATTCATTACTTATATTATTGTACAGATATTATATTTTTTTTATTTTTTTCTATAAAGCAATTTCGACGAATAGAATAATGCAAAGGCTCTGCCTCTGATTTGTAGCTAGAAGTTCTAATTGAATTAACTGCTGAGACTAGGCCTATTTAAGACATCTTTTATTTTTAACAGAGAGCAAAATCCAACTTTCGTTCGGTTTGGGTTGCACTGCTTCTTGCTGTTACATCTGTACAAGACAGTTGTCTTTTATAATACATTTATGTACCCTGTCGAAAAGCAAGCCTTCTACAATCCTATGAATAGTTTAAAAACTTCACTATCTGTATAATACACTGTTTAATATACTTTTGCATTTTTATGCTTGTAATATACATATATGTACATATTATTTATGTATATATGCTACTTTTAAACTGTGGCAGAGAAAAATTGTAATTTAAGGTTAGGATTCTGTAGTAGTTTATTTGACAAGTTGCTCTTTGGTGATAAGAAAAAAGACCACAAAATTGGTATAACTCGACGCATTTAATCCTCTAATACTGCTTCCATGTTACAACTAGAGAATGGCATGGGGGGAGGGGGATTGAGTGTCCGCCTCCGCCCCGTTCTTAAAGAGAAAAAACCGTTATCACCCCTCGGTAAAAGTTAAATTTTGAATCCGTTCCCGTGGAGTCCCATAGAGACTAAAACCATTACCGCGTAATTACCTCGAATTCTCTATCTCTCTCTATCGCTCTCTCTCTCTCTCGCTCTTAGTGCACTGCCTATTGGCAGGTCCATGGTATATAACTCCTCCATATATTTATATCTTCTTTCTCTTCATGTCAACACATGAATTAGAAAGAAGTAATCAAGCATCACAAGACTCTGTCTTTCTCTAACCTTTTTTCCTTCCATTCTTACTTCAGTTACCTCTTTTAGTAAACCATTGCTCGGATTACCGTGGTAATATATGCTGATGTTATAAGAGAGATTATTATCAAATAAATTTAAATTGGATTTCTTTAAAGTAGTGGAATACTTTTTATTAAAGTGGAATATTCATCTATAATTAAAATATAATACGAACTTAGAGCTGATCCTTGATGTACCCCAGTCTTCACCTCAAAACTTTCCGAGTGTCCACTCTGCACTCTCACATTAGTTCTCGCTCTGTAATTTCATCACGGATCAAAACCTGACACCTACTTTGTTGCTTTGGTACTGTGTTGTTACTTTGGTACTGTGTTGTTACTTACATAGCTTTTACGCCTTATACTTTGATGTTAGGTATAGGTGCATAACAGCTAGCCTCTTTGAATTTTGTGGAAAGGAAGTGTCAAGGCCCGTTTGACGACGTTTAGCGTCATTTTCGGCATGGAAAATGTGTCGGTTGCGCTCTTACTTGCAGGATGATTTAGCCATTTTTATTATAACGATATGTAATGTAGGGATGTAGACATTTTTTGTCATTATATAGCCTATTCGATGTGCACATGTGCACATATTGTCTTTTGCTATATTTAAGACTTCAGATCTTGCTCCTTGTTCTAGATCATGCATTGCCGTAGATCAACAATGCCCTGCTGTATAGATCAAGCTTTTATTTAGGTTTATCAGAAAAACTAAGAAGGCTCTGTGTCCACATTTTTAACAATATATTTCTACGAAGCTCTTGAATTAACTTAATGCTTTAGTGATTCTGGTGGGGCTCTTACATGCAGACTAGTTGTGTTTATGTATTTCTATCCAAGAGAAGGTGATATCATTGGGTATCTAATCCGTGCCTCCTTCATGGATGTTTGAGATATAAAGTGGGTCTGACGTGTTTGTTAACTGTGTAAGATAATCATATGTAAAAATGATATTTTGTTGCACTTGTATATAGTGAACATATCTGCATAGATTTCATTGTATAATAAAATGGCGCTTTTCAATGTTATTATCGACTTTTTTACTTAAGTTAAATACTTTTATTAATTTTGTATTGCACTTGTATATGTGCATGTTGAGTTGAATCCATATTAAACTTACAACCCCGACTTGATTTTATATGTTAGATGTTGTCACGGACGACTATCGCTTATTCATCTCTGGTTAGGGGCTCCAATTTTGATGCAATTAATTCGCTCAATATAAACAATGGCTTCCCTTACAAGTCTATAATAAATGTGAATAATAGGCCTACTGTCATAAATAATAAATGTGATTATGTGAATAATAAATGTAACTCATAAATAATAAATATGAATAATACAATCATAAAAATGAATAATACAATAATACAGATGTGAATAATAAAGCTAAGTGACCTATGTCAAAATCTGTGTTCAAGATTTGAAATGCGGTGAGGGAGGAAGAAGGACTAAGCAAAAAGACAGCAGTTTTTTATCAATTGCTCGGTTCACACTATTTAGTAAAACCTTCCGTTTTTGCTCATCCGCTTTGAGAATTGGATCATTTGTTAGGCGATAGCGTATCAATACTGCATATTACGCTAGACTAGATAAACAATTTAGCTCTAGATAATAGGATTATACTTCAATCAATCAATAAGAATTTGACGCCCGAGTCTCGCCGTAAGGCAATATCATGGACGTCTCTTGCAGACTCTGCGCAAACAGACGCTAAAACACCACGCGATGACGACTGAGTATACTTTATTACAAGAGAAAGCGAGTTCAAGTCAGTGCAAGTCCGAGATCCAAGGCAAGAGGGTCAAAATTTAGACCTATGGCGGAAAGAAATGGGTGATTTGCTTGCCCAGGAAAATACCAATACAACTACGGAATCGAAGAACCTGTGGTAGACAATTCTCTATTGTCGGAGCAGAAAACAAAGGAGCGTCTGCCATCGCAGATTTACTGTTTGGTACAGTGAGCAGAGTTTTACTGAAGGAGCGAAGACTACGATAGGGTTAATAGATTGATAAAAGGTCAGATTGATAGGATGATTTACCATGATTAAGTCCTTTGACAGCTAAAGTAATTATCTTTAATTTTATTCGTTATTAAGGAGCGAAGAAGTGTGAGATTCGAATATTTTTACATTACAGACGACACGAGAAAGTGTATTTAGTACCTGTTGGAGACGAAATTAGAGAGGTTTCCGGGAGATTGTTCAACAGGAAGTTACAATAATCAAGTTTAGAATGGTGCATTAGGTAATATAGTGGCAGAATTGATATCAAGGGACCTAAGAATTTGACTTAATTGTTGGATATGGAAAAAAGAAGAACGACAGACTGATGAAATATGTGTTTTAAAGTTTAAATTTGAATAAAAAAATTACACCAAGCTTACGTGCAGAATATGTGGGTATTAAATGGATATTTTTAAATGTTATGGTCTAGCGAATTATTTTATTAAGCTGCTGTGGGATGCCAATGAGAAGGTATTCGTTTTTGAAGGATTGACAACTAGCCGATTAGCGCAAAACCAGGAGTGAACTAGATCAAGCTTAGATAAAAAATGATGCTTGGACAGAGCATTAAAAGAATCGGGACTTGAGAACAGGATGTTAACATGGGTATCATCAGCGTGAAAGTGAAATTTAGGCTCTGAATCGGTTAGCAAGTGACTTAAGAGAGCCTGACGTGTTTTTCTCTAGTATATAATGTAAAAAACAGTGTTATTTTCTTTGACTAAAATTAAAACAAAGACTAGAAAGAATTGGACTCGTCGACGAAAACTAAAACTGAGACTAATAAAATTGTGAGACTAAATTAAGACTAAAACTAAAAAGAATTAAAAGCAGAACGACAAAAACGAGACTAAATTGAAAAGAAGGGGACCAAGTTACAATATCACTAGAGCATCAATTTATGACATGTCAGTGAAAATGAGACAGTACAAAAATAAAATAATTTATTACTAAAGTTGGATAAAAAGATTAAATTATGCTATTTTGCAATCTCTTGAAACGAACTGCCAAAAGAACTCTTTGAGTTTAGTAGAGTTTCGTTGAAAGAGAAATCAGCTGATAAATCAGCATACGCTTAAGCCTTATAATTCAAGACAACGAAGCCTGAAGGCTGAATGACTGAAACTGTACAACGCACTGAGCACAGCGTAGTTAACAACGATGACGATTGACGAAATTTTGATTGAAATTGTTTTTGCTTTAATCAAAAACATCAATCGTCATTTGCTTTATCATATATGTTAATGAAAATGTCATGACAATATCGACTCTAAATGTACTTATCAATAATTAAATTTGATTGTGTTCACGCGGCATATTATATCTAGTTGTAGTTAACTGTGCACAAATAAAAGCAATTTACACACCAAGCAGTAAGAGCACAACACGAATGAGCAGGGGATGGGAATGGGGGCAGAGCTGCTGCAGACTTGACATACATCTAGTCGAACTTTATACTTTGAGAAATTAACTCAATAATAATAAAATAATAACTCAATATTCCCCATTATATACATTTATCACTATAGGCCCTATTAGTATATTTATTGAATACGTAACTCCTCAACATTTTCTAGCTCAATGATAAAAATTCTCAACCTCCCACCCCCCTCCCCCAAATTTTTTAGGTGGAGCAAGTTGCACAAGATTATACACTGTCATTGTGCGATCTGTTTAAAAACCCTACTCATTTGTACAAAAAAACTTCCTTTTATCTGATGCAAAATGCCTTAGTAGCCAACAAATTGCTAACCAAAAAATTACTAACATTTTATTTATTGGATGCTTCATATTACTGCAAAGGTTTGTAGGGTCGAAAGTCATTTATGAGCCGATTTAGATGGAAAAGGTGGCCCCTGGATTTAATAACATGTAAAGTTATTAAATCCAGGGGCCACTAGTTATTAAATCATAATCGCTATCGCATAGTCAAATACTAAAGCCAGTTTCCTACCAATACACGTCAGTGGCGGACGAGCACTGGATTTGAACTCTGTACCCACTAATCTACAATATGCTACCGGCTCAGACCACAAAGTCGTAGTTAAAGCTGTAAAAACAAACACATATTATGTTTGCACAATTTTAAACCCTCTACGATTAGAGTCAAATCCCATCTCATTGGTGTGACCTGAAACTTTGACTCAAATTGTGGGATTTGACTCGCAATCAGTAGGGGTTTCAATATTTGGGGTTTTGAACCAGTAGCTTTTTAGGCAAGCGTTCTACTGACGCGGCCACCAACAGGTTATATCTTATGTAATTTTGTAACTTATATCAAGTTAAAATGAAAGGGTGACGAGTTGAAAGCTTCTCGTTAGATGTAGACGTTGATGTATCCAAACTGACTCATAAAAGCGATAAGACGAGAATTATAGACTGACAAGCTTTATATTAACGGCAATCATACATTCAGTATAATTACAATCATTCAATCAAAACAAAGTACATAGCAATAGAATATCAGCAAACAGTTTCGTAGCACATAACTATAGTTACACGGACAACATTTTAACAACAGCGCAGGAGAAGCGCGTGAATTAGAAAGAGAATTAACGTCGCTTTTTTCATCCACACTAGGCTAGGGAGAGGAGAAGCAATGTAGACGTTTGTATTATATAAATAAACTACTACGCTGTATATCAAACGTCAGCTTACTTATTTGAACGATGAAATGGACACTAAATCCATACCTATAGTTAAATTCTTTATTACAGAAAAATAATCACTTCAGTGATAGAGTAACCAACAGTAGAAACCAACAGTAGCCTAAATAATGCAGACCAGACAAACCAAAACAGACCAAACCAGCAAACCAGACGATCCATCAGACAGCAAGCACAGATTCAAAAACAACACAGCACTAGAACCCGCCCATCAACATCATCACAGCAGGTACTAGCCCGCCTATCAAGAATCCGCTATCGCATCGTCATAGCACTAGAACCCCCGCTCATCATTATGACAACTCTACTACCCACCCACCATCATAATCACAGCAATAGAACACCCATCGACATAACCATAGCAAGTCCTTATTCCCACCAATCAGCATCATCATAGCACGTCCTAATACCTGCCAATCAACATCTTCATAGCACGCCCTAATACCAGCCAATCAACATCATCATAGCACGTCCTAATACCCACAAATCAACATCATAGCTCGTCCTAATACCCACCAATCAATTTCCAAATATATAATTTCAATACAGTCTCTATACCGAAACTTAAGTCTGTAAGAAAAGTGCTAGTGCTTGCGTCTACTGTAGGCAAGTTACACTTGTGCAAATAATGGCTGACTATGGGTCTATTACTGCCCTGATTATTGAACGACGTGACCGTACTAAACCACGATTCCACGAGTAGAAACATTTAAATAATTCAGGTCGTAATATATTTATATAGAAAAACTTACAAAATAATGTTACCAATAAGAACAATGAGTGCACAGTTACCGCCTTAGTCTTGAAACAATTCCAACATTGAATTTACACTAACACTATAGAGAACACGAAAAAGTAAAAAAAGCATCCAAGATGAGTCTAAAGGGGAAGTGATAATGTAGACTTCTAGTTTTACACTTGAAACGTGCTCACTCTGGAAATCATAAATTCTACAGCTTGCACGTCTTAATGGCTCATTAATAATTATCCCTTTTCTTTCCAAAGGGAACTAACAAAATGGTTGATACAAAGTAAAATTATCATAGCATATCGTTCATTAAATATCACTTCACAACCAAATTGACTCCATAACAAAGACATTTCAATTTATCTCACATACTATGATGCTATTCTGCACGATAAAATACGCTTTCACATGTGATTAATCACTGCCTTCCACAGTATAGTAGGGCATAACAATAAATATCAGATTCACCAGGTTACTAGACTGATAAATCGATATACACAAATCGAGGAGCTCAATCTGTATTTAGTACCAATCTCCTCACAAAAGGAACCCTAGCTTGGTATGACTATGTGGTAACAATTAGCAGCAGATTATATGATTAATTTTCTCATCTCAGGAAGACGTTAATGACAACATCGAGCAGCAGACATAGGAGAGACTGGCCTATAGTGCCTCTAAAGAAATGTAAAACTTAATATGTTCACACACAAGTGCCCACAAAGCATTTAGAGCATTAATGGGTAAACCGTATTTGCTAGGTGAAGCTAGCCTAGAAATTGCACAAAGCTACCAAAAGTTCAGAAAGTCGATGTATCTGCAAAAGTTGAACATATCCATTAATTTGTTTTAAATTAAGTCTCAATGATAAATAGTTACATTTCTCAACTTCGATAATTACAAAAACTGCAGCTGCTATACGACTCACATAACTGCATCTGTTATGCACTGATTCTATTCCAGACTTATAGGCAGAAACTGATTCCTACTGATAGATAAATATAGAGATAGATAACTAAATAGCAACTACTGATAAGTTATCAAATTCACATGCAAAGCCCGTATAAAACTCTGCCAATATCTCTCATCCATATTCAATTTGAAAACTTGAACATGGGTATGCTTTATAAAACACATATATTACCACCGCTCTTCTATCTTGTGCATACTTGACCCGAGTCATTAAAACACTTAGAACTGTTATGACATGAACATTTTAGGTGCAGGCAAATCTATCAACAATAGATTTGCCCGCAGTCAACGACACACAGCCAGAGACAAGCTCTTCGTGATGGGGTATTAGTTAGATAAGCAGTATAAAGTGAATTAAAATTATTATGGCATTTTAAATACATATTTATTAATTAGTACAACTTGTAGATCTATACTCAATTCAAGAACTTATCATTAGAATTTTTCTATCAATAAAACCCCATACATCTAGTCCTAAAAAACTAACGATTAAAATACTCATAAATATTCAAAATTTATTCTTTATGCACCTAATCTAGAGATAATGAACTACCAACACACACACTCATATCTCATACACTGTACAAATAAAGCAAAATCAACAGCATGACGACTTAATTACATTCCTACTTCATGCACAATTCCAAGAAACTTTGATAGAGCTACACCAAAACTCCTCTAGATTTATAGCTATATACAAATATCAACTAAGTTCCAGGCTCAGTAGTAGCGCTGTTGTAATTTCACTTTAATTCTGCAGGAGTCCTTGGTGTTAAAACCACATGACAAGCATAAACAATGATTATATAGCATGAGGTCAACTAACACAAACACCATCTAATCCCGAGATAGGACAGTACACCATCACTAAAACTTCACGTCATATACTTGAACAATCACAGTCATACTATATTCTCTTTACATCAAACTAGAAAATACATAATGGCATTTTAGTCAGTGCATTAGTTACAAGTTGTTGAACTGTGGTTGAAGGTAGAGATGAATAGAGAGAACTGTCTATGAAGTCAATCTATCCATCATTCAGTTCAGCATATTTATAACACGCTGCTTAGAGGATGAAAAATTAAGTCAAGTTGAAAAGCAAAGTAATATGGACCACATTATACTAAGAGCTAATATTGCAGTAGCTTAGTTAATAAATTAATTGTGCATTAAGTAAACCTAATTGGTTTACAGACAACGTTACATGAACTAGCTGACAAACACTACTCTCTTGCAGTATCAGCTCACACTAAACACATGTAGTAGTCGTCTATATCTTCTCACATATCTATACCTGTGTATAGATCTAACGATTCGCCTGGTAGTACACAGACAAACCCAGCGGACTGGACAAACATAAACAACGAAACCAAACGACTCATAACACACGTAACAACAATAGTCTAATCAATAGATTTCTTACAATGCACTCTATGACATCCCATACATCTAAATAAAAGAGTAAGAAAAAGTGCGTACTAGTTTTCGTCAATGAACCAATTAATACATGCAAGTATGTTAAATATACAATGGCTTTAATAATACTTATATATAATTATACAACCTGATTAGTTTAATTGTTAGTAATCAAGTAATCGGTTAACATTACACCCTTCACTTCTGCATCGGCAGTGCTGCTTGTAACACAATTCTTCATTAAGCTAATGTAGTAAGAGTTTGCCTGAGAACAGACATCTACGGTATCTCGTCTAGTGTTACCAACATCAACCATGCGGAATATAGAATCTGAACAGTTACTAGTAACTGACACGCACTTACATAGGTTAACATACACATACACTTTATATATATATCTATATACATGTATACAGACACGAGGCAGTAAGATAATTAATGACACAGTATTGAACAATAGAGTCAACCATATTCATTTAGTCAGATATAATGTAAATGTCTATGCTCTCTAAGGTAACAGATATATATATGTAATGACATTTATATATAAGCACTTATTTATAGGATTAATAATAATATACCCTAAGGCTATAATAAAACTAACAATAGGCTAGAGTTTGTGGAGTTTGTGGTTGCAATAGTTGTAGTATAAATATTAAGATGAGTACATTATCAGAACTTAAACCAAAGACTGTGTAAAACAGCCCACAGCGTCAGCAAATAAGAAACTAAAGTAATTAACAGATTAACTACACAGTGTCAAAACTACCGGGGGAGGGCCCACATCCCAGCTCCTATGTGACCATATTAAAAATGGCTAAATGCTGAAAATCCCACTATCATCTCAAACCACTATCACAATCCCACATCATCACGACGTCCCTGACATTACCTTATGGCGAGGAACCAGACGTTAAATTCTTACTGATTGATTGATCATCTTACACCAAATAATTCACTTGTGAATTGTGGGTTGTGAGATGATATCATCAACAGCTGTAATCATCATGCAAGGAAATAAGGTTAATACGTGCTTTTCCACATCTAAGTTAGACACTGAAGTCTGTGACTCACACCTATGATAACTCGTAATCAGACAAGTGTGCTATGGACTTAGCCACTGAACTATTTCAAAACAATGACTAACCAAACGATCTTTACTAAGATTCTGCACCAAGTATCAAGGTACCAGTAACTGAGAAATCTATGAAAATGTCATTCAATAAAATAGGCTCGCTAAAAAAAAAAGAAAATAACAATTGTAATACAGTAAATAAGAAGTACAGTTACACTGTAAAAATAGATACATACAAGAATATCAATGTTGAGGATGCAATGCTTTAAATCTACGCTCAACAAACTGGCAGTCTTTTGCCATGACTTATTAGCAGAACACAACAAGAAACGACTAGACTTGCACCTCTCAACAATGTATATGCCATGGACCTGCACATTAAATCATCCCAATAGGATCATACACGGTTACTTAAACCATCTAGGGAAGACGTAAACCACAGCACACCACATAGAATTAATCGAGAATTGAGGTATAGGTTGTTACAGAACAGAGTTGCTCCATCCCAAACAGTATGGGTTCAACCTTAGAATTTCTAGCTACAACAAATTATCAACAATACACAGATCACATAACCACGCAATAGTATAACAGCAACTTAGCTAGTTTCCAATATGGCAAGGTTTTATTGAACTAGATGAAGATAAATAAGATATATATATTTATATATCTATATATACAGTATACATACATGTATATGTAGATATAGAAGCTAAACACTCGGATTTCTACAATTGATGTCAGGGATTTAGAAATATTCAAAGACTAGATTGACACAACTGTAAAATCTATTTTAAAATGGATCTGAATGCCGGTTTCATCACGGATGAATGAAAATAGTGAAAAAAGAAGACACTGGTATCAGAAAGAGACTCAACTGGACAGAGTACCAGCATGGTCTCCTAAACACACAAGTGTGCGCCATCAACTACATCAGAAACCACACAGAGGTGACAGAGGCAGCCCTGCACTAACACTTCCGAAAGAGCACAGTTATACATCTATTTATCACACGTTTACTATGGAATAGCAGTTTCTTATGTTAGCAGTCAGAAAGTCTGTCACACATGCAAGCAGCCTCATATATTTGAAGGAATGAGAAACAGAATACGACGAGGTTAGGGTGCTATTGGAATTACCCAATCAACTCAGCAAACAATTCTAGGTACCTTCAGTTATTAACAATAACAACCTCAACTACACAACTTCACTATGTTAACTAGCGCTGTACAAATCTATCCTATCACAATAATACAGCTCATACTTCCGAGACATAGCAAATAGTGGGATATCTAGCAACACATTGAACAGATCAACGTAGAATAGTCCAAAATGTGCTTCTGAGCTATCCGACATCTACGAGCTGTCCAGACTATCACTAGTGCGTAGGGTAGCTCTCTAGCTATAAAATAGCCACATGCTCACCATACAGATTTTTACTGCCACACGACTTTGCACACAGAGGAAGATGATCTGGACAATCATAAGGAGACAGCTACAATACAGCTAAAATATGAATGTCTCTTCATGGCTCAGTGAATAAGTGCACAGGTAACGGCAGGAAAGTTTTAAATGGCTGTTCCTGAGGTCCAGGGATAAATTCCCGATAGAGCTGATCAAGGAATTAAATTCATTCATTCACCTTTCAGGTTAAAATTGTACAACTGATGTCTTGAAAAGAAGCCTTTCAGGCTTATGGCCTTGACATTTAACCCACATTATAAAAAATCAGCTAAACCTTAGAACCCGCAGGAGACAGCTCAACAATATCTACACTACCACTGCTCTATGCTCAATAACGTCTAGCAAGAGTTCCAGGCACACTAGAGACATACAATAGAAATACTGACAAAGAGACACATAAAGCCAAACAAGAGCTTAGAGAAATGAATGGAAGGGATAGAGGTACGGCATGAGACAGCTACACAAGAACGAGAGAGAGACAGTGAGAGAGAGAGAATAAAATAAATACATCAGACAGAAAATAAAGAGGCACACTCTTATTTCAGTAGTCTCTGCTATTAATAATATTAGAAATACAAAAGCACAACGCTTACAATGCAACCATTCCTAAAGTAAAAACGATACTAGTTCCAATCATAGAAAGCTACATTGCACGATGTAGTGTACGCAGGCGATGGAGGGAGAGAGCGAGAGAGAGCCTCACACCAGATTATACTCCTTCAGGTTTAGCTGAAGTATCGTATCCTTCACTGCCGCAAACACAAACCTTATGTTCTCTGTATCTGAAGTGCACAAAACAAACGGATACATTAAGATATGGTTGTAACTGTGATTTGATATTGTGGGCTCCTGCTTTTCAAGTAAGTTGCGTAAGTTGGCTGAAACTTTGTCATCCACCCTGCATGATGCAAATATCACTTTTTCATCAGTATTCAGAAGTAGATTACAGCTACATGAGGCTATCATATACCAACACACACAAACAATACTTTCTCTTACACATACTTCATTAATAGAACAACATAAGTAGAGAATAACAAAGCTGAAGCAGATTTTAGAAACAAAATATTTATAAAACAGACCTCTAAAAAAATTGAAGACAACTTAAAACAGTAAAGACACTGCCATTACTTAAAAGACCCACAACTTCAGGATAGAATAAATTTCCACCTGAATATTTAAAGCGTAGCTGATAAAGAAACATTAAATGCATCATGTAGAAATGATAAGATACATTGCATTTTGAAACATTGCTATGAATCATATTATTCGAACCAGTGATTCAGAGCTCATAACATATCATCTCATTCACAGGAGAGGAGAAATAAGTGTTATATAACTGTATAAAAGATATTGCATATTAGCTATGAAGCATTGACGACTGTTCAGGTATGCCTGCCCCTACAATGAAACTGCACAAACCTGCAGTGGATCGCTTTTTAAAGAGAAAACTGAATAAAAATAGTGACAACAGATGATCAATGTGGATTACAGATAGAGCACAAATATGATATGAGTATATATTAAGGCTTCCTCACATATAGAGTAGGGCTCTCACTTCAGTAATGTAAGAAATGAAGTTTATAACTATTTAGCTGGTTAAAATTCATAATATAGATCATAAAAGGCATACTCAAAACAAGAATAAGTGCTGGTGGCATTTCACACTTAAAAGAAAACTATCCAGTCAAAATAAATCTCTTTTAAATTTTTAACATAGAGAACTCTGTACAACGCAAATCCACATAATTTAGATTCTAGTTTTCTGATAGGTAAAGAATCTTAAACATTATATAAGCATATAATAAAACATTAGCAGACAATGTTTCTAAATATGAACCGAAGGACATCATATGCTGTCCTTATGTAGAACATACTATTATTTGTTATCACCGGACTGACACCATTTAGGATCTTTTTCTTCAGTACATATTCTTTCAGATCGTTTGGGGAGAATTGATTTGCAGTGACATGTGGCGGGGGTCGTACCTGACATCATCCTTGTATGAGGAAAAGAAGGATGTTAAACCTTTACTATTATTATTATACATATTATATTAATGGCCCAACATGTTTATTTAGAAATTTAGAGCACTTAATAAAATGAATCAATTAACATTCCATGTTGCTCTTTATCTCATAATGAAATTAATATTAAAGACAAAATATTACAGTTAGTTAAATAGATTCCTATACCTGTATGACGACAGGACTATTTATTAAAATAGAACGACCAGTGTTTGAAATCGACCAGCATTAAAATTGAACCTACGCTAGTTGCCACCAGATGGAGCCGGTTGTGATGTCGGTAAGATATCCAATAGAGAATCAATATGTGCGGGGTTCAAAGTTCAAACCCTGGCTCGCCAGTCACTGAAATATCTTTCGAGAGATGAAATGAACGTTAATATCAGCTTTATATACCCCATGTACTAAAATTCCAGCAGCAGATGTTACAGGAATATTCCCCAAGTAATTTCAGAAATATGCAGTTGAACCAACTACCATTCTGTTGGTCGAAGCTTATGATATAAGAATCACAACACAGTGAATGTAAACCTGTGGCACAAGTGAAGTGAGAGTAGATGATCTTGTCAGGGTCAGGATTTAAATCTACGAACATCTTTAGAATGTATTCTCTTGCGGCCTGTGCATCCTTCTGCGGACCTGTACATCAAACCACATCAGCACTTCAACAAGAGATCTAGATAAATACCATGACTATATATCTGTACATCATTAACAACAAATCACATCAGCACTTTAACAACAGATCTAGATAAATACCATGACTATATATCTGTACATCATTAACAACAAATCACATCAGCACTTTAACAACAGATCTAGATAAATACCATGTCGATAAACCTGTACATCATCAACATAGCACATCAAGCACTTCAACAACAGATCTAGATAAATACCATGTCGATAAACCTGTACATCATCAACATAGCACATCAAGCACTTTAACAACAGATCTAGATAAATACCATGTCGATAAACCTGTACATCATCAACATAGCACATCAAGCACTTCAACAACAGATCTAGATAAATACCATGTCGATAAACCTGTACATCATCAACATAGCACATCAAGCACTTTAACAACAGATCTAGATAAATACCATGTCGATAAACCTGTACATCATCAACATAGCACATCAAGCACTTCAACAACAGATCTAGATAAATACCATGTTGATAAACCTGTACATCATTAACATACCATGTCGATACTTCAACAGCAGATCTAGATAAACACCACATAGATCTATGACCCTATACATCGTCAGCACTTCAACACAGATCTAGATAAATACCACATAGATCTATGCATACCACATACATCGTCAGCACATCAACACTGATCTAAACGAATACCCTAACTAGGGTCGGGATACAAATAGACGTTCACCACTCCTCTATGTCCACCAAAAGGCAACACCATTAAAACTTTTCAACTTGATTTATAAAGTTTTGTAGCAACTTCTGAGGCCTAGGTACTCATTGACCTTTCACTGACCTGTTGGCTTGGATCTAACTACTTTGTCGCCTTTTACAATGCATGCAGTTCACGATTGGTCTACTCTTCAGCAACACACACCAATATCAGAAAGGCAACCCAATAAAAAAATCAGAAATTAGAATATATATGTAAATGAAAAATATGAAATAAACTAATAGCTAGCACACTGGTTATCTATGTACAAACATACGAGAGAATTTAGATAATGAGCAGAAGTTATTGAAGCAAACCATCGAATTCAGGGAAGTAGTCTACTAGATGAGAGTAGAGGATCTTCTCCTCCAGAAGGTCTTTCTTGTTGAGGAACAGTATAACGGACGAGTTCTGAAACCACGGGTACGTTATTATCGTCCTAAATAACGCTTTTGACTCTTCCATCCGGTTCTATCAAACAACATTGCAATCAACTCCATTTTATCTCTAAGGCATCTATACGAATTAATTGTTAAGACATATATACAAGTATAACTGATCATATATAATATTTCTCTATAATCTCAAATAACTAAACCTATAATACGTAATGTCTCTAACAATATCTTAATGTTGACCCAATAATAGTAATATTAAATAGTGGTAAAGCTGGTAAAGCTAACGTTAAAATCAGTTTCCTAACTCGAAAGTCAGTGATGGGCGAGCCAAGGATATGAACCCCACACATTCTGATCTGCAGTCGAATATATATCTTACCGACATAGCCATTGGCTCCAGACAGGCCAGACTTGTGATAATGAGATATATCAGGCTTATTCTAAGTCCATTATAAGGGTGTATTCTGTTTCTTTCTATCTATATTTACAAAGTTTCTGATGCTAGGGTTATTGACATACAGAAAATTATATACTGCTTATTCCTATACAAAAAATATAGAAAATATGTACTGCCTGCAGACGATAGTCCACAGTGCACCGTTCAATATTAACGTTATTTAAATCCAGCGTGAAATCTCATGCTCGCATGCCCTAGTACACGTTGAAGCACAAATATCACATATGCATGCACAGATTGGTCACAAGGGAACAAACCTCGTTGTCAGACTCAACAAGAACCTGATCATATTCACTTAAGGCGACTAGGAACATAATGGATGTAACATTCTCAAAGCAGTGAATCCACTTCCTTCTCTCCGACCTCTGACCTCCAACATCCACCATTCTTAACAAATCATTTATAACAAATGCCAATATAATATTTATAAGCTGAACTATATAGCCTTTTCTCCAATATATGGGCTAAACAACAAAGTCATAATGTTGAAAATAACTCTGATAATATAATTAAGAAAATTAAGATCAAGATTAGAAACAATGTTGTATCAATATTATTCTATAAAATCATCAACGTTCTATAAAGAATGAGGATTAAACATATAGCTCCTCATTGTAGTACGAAAACATAGTAAAACATAAAGCACTATCATAATTGTATCATTGTATTGCAATAATAGTGATAACTGCTACAATATTGACAGAAGATTGTCGTACTGCATCCAAGAATAATCAAGAAACAATCAAGAAACAATCAAGAATAATCAAGAAACAACCAAGAAACAATCAAGAAACAATCAAGAAATAATCAAGAAACAATCAAGAAACAATCAAGAATAATCAAGAAACAATCAAGAAACAATCAAGAATAATCAAGAAACAATCAAGAAACAATCAAGAATTATCAAGAAACAATTAAGAAACAATCAAGAAACAATCAAGAATAATCAAGAAACAATCAAGAAACAATCAAGAAACAATCAAGGTGGACCACCCAATATCAAACTTCGAACTCAGGTGACCTACACAACATCAACCTTAGAAATCAGGTGGACTACCCAACGTTAACCTTAGAACTCAGGTGATCTACCCAATGTTAACCTTAGAACACAGGTGGACTACAGAACATTAACCTTAGAACTCTGTAGGACTACACAACGTAACCATAATAAATAATAAAGGTTTAACGTCCATTTCCTCATACAAGGATGTTGTCAGGGACGTGAACCGCCTTAGAAGTCAGGAGAACTACACCACATCAACCTTAGAAGTCAGGTGGACTACACCACATCAACCTTAGAAGCAAGGTAGACTACACCACATCAACCTTAGAAGTCAGGTGGACTACACCACATCAACCTTAGAAGTCAGGTGGACTACACCACGTCAACCTTAGAACTCGGGTGGACTACACCACATCAACCTTAGAACTCAGGTTCCGCTTGTGTCCGCAACCCAGACACAACACAGGTAACACCCTGTAATAATATCTAAATGAATAAATAAGCAATAGCCCTTGGTAAGATCACTTGAATTGGTTAAATTTGGCTTTCCCTCACTGGTGTGTGAGAAAGCCTAAATTTCACCAATACAATCCCATTATCTTTTAATGGCAGTTAATACATGTAAATCATTAAACAAACGATATTATTTAACACAGAGTGTTCTCCTACATCTAGGATTTTAGTTAGAACACCCATATGCATAACGATATCGCTTAGCTAGACCAATAAGAGTTCAAGTCAGCTGACTTACCTGAATATTATGCTGTCCAAGTCAAATGGGTACTCAATGATACCAGTAGTAGGAACTCGGACTCTAAGTATGTCCTGCAGTGTAGGCAGATAGTCTGGCTGTGCTATCTTATCTATACCATCCAGGTAACTGTTACAATGATTAATCAGACATAACATTACAAGCTGGAACTCTTACATAATAAGTATACACCAGTATGGACCAGAATATTTGAGAATAATCAAATAAAAACTACATGTCTTGATTAATCCGGCTACCCTAGATACTTAAGAAAGCAATGTGACCTATCTCAAAAGTCGTATTTTTCCAAACTGAAGAAAATGATGATAATATTGGGATTAGCATATTAATAAACCAAATTCTCACCGGCCCGGATTGTTAGCACATAGCACACATAAATAACTTTGCACCAATTTTCAGCTCCAAAAAGAGAAAGAGATAAAAAATGAGATTGTTACTTGATTAAACTTGATTCCACTTAGTATTAGTTGAACAATGCTCGAAATAATTTATTTTTAAATTCAATATTCTTATGATAAAGCCATCATCATAAATGTCTGGTTGGATTTTAACAAAAGACTTTAGAAGTTCTACTGAACAGCCAGCAACACTAAACCATCCAACCAGCACATTTGTGACGTAATTTTTTCACAAGTAATGCGACTTTAGGTTATGCAGTATATGTGGTGTACATAATTATCTAGTAAAGGCATACACTATATATGTGCAATCTAATCATGGTCTACACATATAGTAATAGTATAAATTTAAAATTTTTAAATATTAGCATAATAGTGACATAGTAAAACTTTTAACCTAGTAAAACTTGTCACAGTCCTCATCAAAAATTAGTTCTGCAACTAACATATTACTTATAGCAGAAAACTATATTGACTAAGCTTGGAAATTTTTTAGCATTACTATTGAGCTTTGCGTAAAATTTCCTCGGTCTTCCAAGGTGGTCACCCACAAAGCACTAACCTTGCGCAACGGAGCTTAACTTCGTTCAATTGATTAGCAGCCTAACTGAGTACGCTAAATCCCGCCCCATAGTTACTCATAGTTAAGATAGTCACTCCAATCTTACACATCATGGAGTTCAATAATTTTGGTGTAAATGGTATCCAACATTATAATTAGTAAAATCTATACTCTGATTAATTACTCAAAAAACTCTATGAATAACTAACTATTTAGCAGAATCAGTTAGCTGATACTCTCTCCTCCTGTCATAACATTCCTGTATGCCAGGATCTATCCATAGACTTCTGATTGCGTCTACATACTGCTTGTCAAATGTTGTCACCGTCTCGTAGTCTATCTGTTTTATCAGCTTGCCATTCTCCTGCAATCATTGTTCATTCATTTACATAAACATCTGCTTCATTTAATTTGTACAATGTACAAATATTTATATATATATAATATTTATATATAATATTTATAAAGTACTCCTCACACAAATTTTACTAGTCAACATATATTACAGGTCAACACAAATTACTACTGTACCTTTCTGCCAAATAGTTGGGCCTAGGTGCAACCCTACTTTGCAAGAGTACTTACTATTGATGGATACATCAATAAGTTGATCCAATCATAAAACTTATGACTTTAAATAGCCTTAAAATAACGTTCCACGATACCCATAAATCACAAGCCAATTTGGGGTGACCGCCTCTCAAGCTCTAAATCTACAACAATTTAATGTAAGATACGAGTCTAATAGTCTTTTACTTGATTTATCTAAATAAATCAGTGTCATACCACATATAGGCAAACAGTACTTTGTAAGTTTTACCAATATAGTCTAAATTTACAGCTCACTTTAATCTACCTTTTAATAAAACCATACATAATATGTACTCTATAAAAATAATCAAATATGACATCAATTGCACTGGAAAGATATCTAGCATCTTATTAACCATTCACTCCAGCTAGCATTCAATGCACTAAATCTCGTACTGAAACAAACATGATAATAATTAATGATACTCACTTCATTATCAGGATTTCTGTATGGAATCTTGAGCGATTCCATGGCTCTAACCATAGAGTTCATTGCCATGAATATATTCTGATAGACCAGCTTGATGAATGTTCGTTTGTCATCATCGGAATATCCGCTACCATGAATGATCTTCATCTGTTTGATGAATGTACTCTTGCCTGACTCTCCAGTACCTACACATCACACCCAAGTTATCAAGTAACAACATTACTCAATAGTAAATAGACTTCGACAGAAGACCTTCGTATTTCGCAAATACGTCAAGGCATACACATTAGATGGTTTCCTGTTAATCAATGAATCAAATATAAAATAGCTCTGTTAACTTTCCATTTTTTACAATTTTGGCAAGCCTTCAAACTTATCAGAAATTCTTCTTCTCTATATTCCCTCACATGTACTTTGTTCCACCTATGTCAATCGTCTCTCTGTGTCAAATATTCTTATATCATCGGGCAGACATTCATTCTCACCAACGATCTGGAACTTATTACTTACTAATCTTGGCTCCTGTTCTTTTTCAACTTTCTCTGGCAAGCCATATTTTTTCTCACTCTATCTATCCTGATCATTTTTTGATCACCGGACCTGCTTTAATTTTAGGACCTTATTTCTCCTCAGTACATTCTTTTGCCAATGTTAGAGTCATCTCAAACAACTACATAGTTTTTTATGTCTAAATTCAGTCACTATGAAAAAGAAAATGCGCATTGCAAAATATTGTAAAAGCTGATTTCCATGTGTTGCAGTTGTCTTTTAATAATCATGATATAATTTTAACAAATTCTATCCCTACATTCTTCAGCATTAATAGTGTCTATACTTAAATTATTTTCTTAAAATTTAGCCAGTTCTTTCTAAGCCCACTTATAATTGTATGCAACGAAAATCAAGTAACAATGTTCAGTTATAATTTGGGTGAACTTATTTGTCAAAAGTCATCTAGATACTAGGCCATAAAAACAAATATACAATACACATACATATGGACTCCTACATATTAATTGTTAATAGTCAGAATTTTGTGAAGAATTAATTCAGTTGATTGCATTCAAATTGAAGTTTGTGTAAAAATGTAACAAATGAGTTAATTTTAGAACTCTAATGCGTTTATTATTATATCCTTTATATTTCAAAATACCCTGATCTTAAATTAAATAAAAGGGGTTTCGTTTAAAAACTCATGGAGCTTTGCATTATATGTCAGCATCAAAATAAAGACAAATATTTAGGCTAATATCAATGGTAAAACTATAGCACTATTAAACCTTCTCATGTGATGCAACCAAATAACTAAATTTAACGTTAAAAAATTACTGGGAGCAGGCAAATACCCAAACCACCATGCAAAACCGAAATCACAAAAATTCACAAATATTCCGCAAAAAATTCATAAATATTTCTAAGGTGTATTGAGAACATATTGTTGATATAAATTTATGGCAATGGACTAATTGTCAGAAAATCAGAAATGACTGAAATAACTTGAATAAAATGGGAGAAAAGTTAAATCAATTAACAGTGCTATTGTAGTCCATGATTACATGAAAATTCTGAAAAATCTAAACATAACTGGTTGAGCAGTAACAGTTGCAATCTGTTAACTTTTTAGTGATTTATTTCCTTTCATTCCCTGTATCCTGGACTGGTTTTCTGATTTTCAACTCTGCACCATTTTGGACGATTTTTAATAGTCAGCTTGGATTTGTCTCCATAGTACTCTATTTTATCATGGAAGACAGTAGAACTCTAATTGTTGTAATGTTACCGCTTAGAAGTCAGTTGGACCTTCATTTACAGCGTTGGTGATCTCTGGGCCCTATCCTAAATTAGATACCTACACTGACTGTTTATATAAAGTTATTCAAAATATTACGCGAGCGTCAATTTTTTTATAAAATTGAATATTAATGGAAAATCTTTAGAAATTTCCTTAATTAACGTAAAAATTAAATATAAACAAAGCAGCAATTGACAATTTCTAACTGAAAATATCCAAGAAACTCAGATAAATCCATATTCTAATACAAGTTCATAGACCCTCTATGCTCTCATAGCTCACGATTTTACCCTTAATATACGAGCCGTCAAAATTTTAGGTTGACCGGTTGCCTAAATTTCTAACAAAATGGCCGCTTGGTAATTATACAGTATCTATCCGAAGGCATATTTATATAGTTTACGGGTCTCCTAGAATAGCTAATCGCGAAGGAAGAAGGACGATAGAGGTACCTAGAAGGAGAAGCTTCAGTTCTCGGCGAGCATCGCGCTTATCCTTGCGGAGCTGCCGCTCGATCTCCTGATTGATTCGTTTCTGCTCCTTCGCTTCTTCACTCAGACAGCACGCCATCTTGTTTTCTCTTTCTGTATCAGCATCTCTCTTGAAAATTAAATAACGATCCTTAACAAACTTGTTGCAACTTATAAATCTACCCAAGTGCAAACCGTACTCTGTAACTGTAACAATGATTTTATCCTTATTCCTAATCAAAATTTCAATGTAAATGTTTTAATGATTGTGCATAGCTATCCGTAAATTTAAATTAACTGAATTTATAATTGGAAGGTACCGTTTTTTAATTTCTTCTACGGTATCGCACTGCCTATTATATCCCACCCTGGCTTCTCTTTTAATTTGGAATCGATTTTGGATTTTCACTTTTAAAATGTATTAGAAAGTAGGCTTATATTTAAGTGTAGTTAAATTTAGATTAGTATTGCCCGTTTAAGGTGAGATTAGGCCAGTGGTAAACACTGAAATCTGGATCATATTCAATACTTTACATTAAGCAGAGGTGGGCAGTAAGTTGGCTAATTTAATTGAATTAGGTAATTTAAATTACAATTGTATTTGTAATTGTAATGAACACGCCTTGTTCACATTTAAATTTATATATTAGGAAATCTATTTTATGGAAAGAATGCAGATTAATGCAGCAATTATTTATAAATAATAGGTGACGCAGGGTTTTTCCTACAAAGATTTATAATAGATGATATAAGCCGAGGTTATAGGTGGGCATAGCTAGTTTATTACGCAGGGTATTTCCAAAGTGACGCAGCTGGCGCGTAAATCGACTAAGCGAGAAGTGCTGTGATTGGCTGAAGTCGATCGCTCGAGTAGTATATAAAGCGGCCATCGATACATACAAAATCAGATTGGGTTCTGCTTGGTTAGTCTGCGCAGTAACTCAGGGAGTCCAAAACCTTCTACGCGAAAGTACTGGGAACCAAGGGAGGATAGTGTGATGTCCTAATCCTAAGGCCAACGTACGATTAGTATACAGATATCTGGTCTTTGACTAGCCGAACGCTTTCAAGCTCGCTTGTTAGCCTAGGCCCCTAGCCCCGGTATTTGTCTTATTATTTGTTGTATTGTGGTGTTGGCGTCCCCCTGGGTAGGCCCAGGTAAGAGGCCGGTAGTCTACGGCGATACCCGGGTCGAGTCCGTCTCTGCGGGTATCCGCTAAGCGCCTGGGTCGAGTGTGTAGCTGCAGGTGGGAGGCTGGTAAATCCACAGCAGTACCCAGGTCGAGTCCGTCTCTGCGGGTATTTGCAAAGCGCCTGGCTCGAGTGTGTCTCTGCAGGCGGGAGGCTAACGACGGTATTGCCTGGGTCGAGTTCGACTCTGCGTGTATTTGCTAAGCGCCTGAGTCGAGTTCGTCTCTGGAAGACTGGAGCAGGATTACCAATTACCAGTTGATTACCGACGAATTTACCGTCGACAATACGGAAGACCAATTGTACTACCGTCAGCAACGGCGAGATTCGAAACTACGGAAAGACCAAAGTAGGAAAAGAGATAAGGAAGAATAAATCTAAAAATGATATGGGGAAGTATTAATAGGGTAAAGAAGAATAAAGTTCGTCGCAGTCAAAGCAACCAATCATATAATTATCTACTACTACCAGATTGGAAACTAAGAAGCATGGCAGAAACTCAACCGTCATCGCCTAAATACGTACGCTTCTACTCCAGACTCGGGCCATCGCGGACGCTGTGCACCCTGTTCCCGTGAACCCAGGTACGAAGTAGGCAAGGGCCGGAAGTTGGACCTTAGCCCACTCAGAACAAGAAAGGCCTAACGAGACGGATGATACAGGGAAAAATGTATTATCGAAAGACGCAGCAACTCGGTTCCTCCTGACAAGCGGTACCCTTAGTAAAACATTTGATGAAAAAGCTGCCGTCTCGAAGAACTGCCGGCCGTCGTGCGAGTCCAGTAGTAGACACCCGCTAGAGGACGAGCAGGCAGCAAGGCTGTTCACGACATTGATGTAATTTTAAACTATGTAATTTCTAATTTTTAATTTGACGAAGAAAAAAAATTAAATTTGTAATTTCTAATTCAATTACATTTTTCCAAGTAATTTTTTATTTTTTATTTCAATTTCATCGAAGCGTGTAATTTTGCCCACCTCTGACATTAAGACATCCTGAAATGCATACTTTAATATTGACGAGAGAAATACGAAGTCATATAGGCTAAATTATATACACATGATTTAATGCTGTAGGCGTAGGCCTATACGTCGAGAATCCAGGAATTGTATGGGGTAACTAGACAATTTTTTGACAGTTTCAACTAATTTACTTACGCCCACGCTTCTCCGGGGCAAATTTTTTATAATATCCTTTTTTACTATCTCTATACGTATTTACACATACAATTAACAATAATTGCTTTGAATACAAGGAAATTAGGCTAAGGTTAAAGATCAGTACCATGCTGGAGCAGTGGAGCCATATTACTCCTAAGCCTGTCGTGTAGGCCTATGATGTAAAATATAAATGATAGCAAAGTATTTTTTATCTAATAATAATTGTTCCTTTAAAATTCATTTACATATTGTACATAATAGAAGTACGAACGGGAAGGTATGAACGGGTAAGTATGAACGGGTCAATAATTAATATTTAGTGCTACACTAAATAATAATAAATAATAAATGTATCCTTGAAACAATTCTATTACGAATATTTTTCTCTCCCTCTCGTTTACTCATTCTCTCTCTCTCTCTCTCTCTCTCTCTCTCTCTCTCTCTCTCTCTATCAGTACAAATACACAAACTATGCATTATTCATAATACGCACTAATTGGCAATAAAAGCATAATATATTATTTACATAAATAGTGAACATACATGCATCTACTTATATTTCTATTGGATGTTAGGATTTTATATTAACGAGTCGAGTTGTGATATGTTCGGGACACTGACGAATAGACCAGTCATAAACTGCACGTATCGTAAGAGGCGACTGAACAAAGATTGAGGACGTCAACGGGAAGACATCTCAATCAGAAGCAATATTAGATCTACTCCAAAGCTGTAGTTTAAATAAAGCTGTGGCCCTTTGTGCAGGGATTAACTCGTTAATCGGTGGCATGCAAGTTCTTTAAGGAGCGTGAAGGAATATGTACGATGGACCTGCCGTGCACTTAACACACTGGCACTCACATACTAATTTTTGGCTAAGAAATTATAGAAAAAAATTTAATTAATCAAAAATGAAAAAATAGAAGCTGATATTTTGATTTAATTTAATTCATAGGCCTATTATATTTTAGCTACTTTAAGTTACTTTTTAAAATATTTTTTAAATAAAACTGTTTACACGTATAAATTAAAGTTTTGGCTGTAGGGCCTAGTGAACTACAAAATTGGCTAGTTGTGGCTGAGCAACAATGATCATGGAAGACATTTTCACTATACTGTGCATATAACTATTAAGATCTGCTTTGAGGCAAATTTGGCTACGAATTTGTGAGAACATGAATAAATTAATTTATTAATTAATAATTAAATTTATTGATTGATTGGTTATTTAATTGGATGATCAAATCCCAGACAAGCAGGTGAGAGATAGAGATAGAGCTTGCAGGTTGTTACAGCAAGAATCATTGAAACATTAATTTGAATCTTTTGAAAATTTGACTCTTGAAAATGACGATAAAACGCTCTAAAGCTGGTTGAATCAAGCAGTGGCATGGCTGGTGAGGTTCCTAAACTACGAATCATGAGATGCAGGATTCAAATCAAGTTATAGATAGGACCATAGTCACTGATACTGACGTCCCTGACTTTGCCTTGCGGCGAGGAACCGGACGTTAAATTCCTATTAATTGACTGATTGAATGACTAACTGACTGACTGACTAGCTGACTGACTGGCTGAGTGATTGATTGATATGCTTCCAAACGTACATGCATGAACTTGATTTAAACTTCAATCACACCTTCTGAATATAATTACAGCTTCATTATGGTGCGTTACGTTACGTAGCAGAAGCTGCGAGACAACGAGTGTGTAGTGAGAAGTAATACACTCAGCAGGTTACTTTAAGTGAAAGTAAATGTTTTGTAAGATATAAGTAAAAAGTAAGTAAAAAGTGCATGAACAGAAGTTTACTTAAGTAAAAAGTGTAAGTACTCGACAATAAAGTAGTACTTTGAGTAAGAAGTAAAAGTACTCATACTTTTTAAGGAAACAATTTACATCATCATCATCTTCTTCTCTTCATCCCGGTTTAACTAGGCCTATAGGGTCGGGATACAAATTGATCTTTTCCACTTCTCGCTGCCCTTCACTACAATACACGACTTTTTAGCCTATATGTAATACAATTTTTCTTTAATTTTAACCATAGTTACAATTGATCGATAGCTAAATGATCGATGTCCAGTCACTATTTATGTTCAGGGGTTTAGCCAAAAAGTTGAAGTTAAAAACTGCAATAGAAAAAAATACGAGCGTCCGGGGCCCCTGGGTCCCACTTAATACGGGACTGACCGGGATTAAGCCACATATCTGGTAGCATATATAAATTAGTATCACTTTCTATTTCTCCTAGTATTTGTTATTTAGTTTAAAAAAATTTGCGATAGATATCCATGGAGTTTTTCAAAAGTAACCCGACTTTTTCATTTCAGGAGCTGTTAATGGTAAAGTAAAAATACTACAAAAGTACTTCGTTGCAAGTAAATGTTACCCAGACAAACTGCATAGCTACTTCGTTACAAGTAAAACTACCTTTTGAGCTGGCCTACCTGTTACTAGTAACTAATTGTTACTTCGATACTATGCAACACTGCGAAATTCCTAGCCTTTAGTGAAGGAATTAACCATAGTTAATCGACTGCGTTCTCTTTATGGAACGTGAAATCAGAATGTGAGCATAAGTGACGTCCCTGATATTTCCCGATGACGAGGAACCGGACGTTAAATTCTTATTGATTGATTGATATGTACCTTGCACTTACCGCGCGCTAATAGGAGATGGAGAGAAACCAGATTACCACTTTAAATTTTCCAAAGATACATTCCAAACTAACATAAGGATCAAAAGCACATTAATTTTCTTCCGGCCTATTCTGCCTAGTGTAAGACAAGATATGCAATCGAATTTTGAATTGTTGACGGTAGTATAAAATACTGCAGAAATAGTTTTCTGCATGCTATATAGTTAGTTAAAATATTATGGTCTATCTACACAAATTTGCTTTCGAGGCATATAAACTGATGTTAAAGCAGCTTATGTTTGTATAAAACATGAATGCAAATTTACAATTTTTCTACTGAAATATCTAATCTGATTGCGTAAGTTGACAACGCAATTTTTCAATAAATGTTGACGAGAGCTTGCATCAATCCATCAGTATAATTCGGCTTCTTGGTCAGTTAACGCCTGCAATTCAGAAAATGAGGTTAAAGAACCGTAACAGTTTCCTATACTATTATTCCAGGGTGTACAAGTTACTGTCATTAAAATCTGAACTCTCTTCCCCCTTCACTTACCTCCTTACAACTCCTCCTTAGTTGACAACGCAATTTTTCAATAAATGTTGACGAGAGCTTGCATCAATCCATCAGTATAATTCGGCTTCTTGGTCAGTTAACGCCTGCAATTCAGAAAATGAGGTTAAAGAACCGTAACAGTTTCCTATACTATTATTCCAGGGTGTACAAGTTACTGTCATTAAAATCTGAACTCCCTTCCCCCTTCACTTACCTCCTTACCACTCAACTGTGATATCTTAAGTATAGGTAGCCCTATAAGTATTAGTATAACTATAAAAGTATTTTAATAGTAAATGACTGAAATTCAAGAATAAATAAAATATTTATAGGTTTTTTATGTTGGTCTTCAGGATCTACATTGTGCTATGGTCATTGTGAATGGTGCCATTGTCACTGTTTCATTGTGAATAAAATATCGTTTTATTCATTTGTGAGTTGCTGAAATTCCCTAATAATTGAAATATTTATTATTTTTGGATTTTAGTCTTAGTGATATTAGACTCGTTTCGTATGTAATTCTCTCTCTCTCTCTCGGTGTACTGCCTCAACGGCACGTCGGTGACAAATACAGTAATCTAATTCCTTCAAAAAAATTCTATTCTCATCTTTTCTTTTCATCTAAAGATGTGAATGTGTTAATTTTAACTTACATTAACATTTAATTATTACGTATTATATTTCGTATTAAATTTAATAAGTAATTCCCAATAGTCCCCTCCCTATCTCCATATCTCCACCTCTACAACCCCACTTTAGCAACAAATCTAATTTAATTAACACTTGCAAGAAGGATTCAGATTTCAAATAGATAACCTTCAAGATTGTCGGTAAGAAGTAAAGAATCCTATAGGATTCTTTAAGAATCCTAGGAGGATGAATAACTCCTAGAATAAGAAGTCAAGAATCCTATAGGAAGGAGTGCAAGTGTCAACAGCAAGCCATGCATAGCATCAAAGTGAGTTGGTTAGACTGCAACCCCACCCGTACACAGCGATTGGTTATCAACTGCTTGGGAAAGCTCACAACCGTTACGTGACCATTAAAATTGACCACGGTTACGCAATCAACCAATCACATGATCAATATGGTATTCAACCAACTAAGAACCCTAAGACTTAACGCGTTTCATATAAATACAGGACCTCCAGATATTTATGGATCAGATGAAGTTCTAGATAATCTTGAAAGGTTCGGATTTAAACTACTGCCGTTAGTAACGTTTTAATTTATAATATTGGAAGTCGTCATGAGGATTTAGGAACTATCAAAATTAACGAATTAACAACTGTATAATTGGATACATAAATATGATTATATTACACTATATAATCGTTAAATTTATGTGATTACGAAATATCACTTAACATAACTTCAATTTATAAAAGCGCAAATTTATATTCACAATTTGTATTCATATTCTGAAACTATGTTTTGTTATTAAGTGTAAGTATCTTATTTAATAGCAATTATTCAAAATTGTAATAAAACCGAGTCTTACAGAGTCATTAAATCGGTGACATGATTTATCCGATATTCAAGACAATTATAAATAAGATAAAATTGCGTACATAGGTAATTGTACAACTATTAATCTCTAGAATTCATTGTAAATGATTATTACTAGTAGGCCTATAGTACTATTAGGTGAGTAAAGGTTACCATGCTTCGCGAATCATATTTTAATGGTGTGTAATATTATTAAAGCTGGTAAAGCTAATGTTAACATCAGTTTCCTCACTCGAAAGCGATGTCAGTGACGGGCGAGCCCTGGATTTGTACCCGCACCTACTGATCCTCGGTCGAATTTCTTACCATCTTAAGTAAGATATTGCATACTTACAGTGAAACACTCATATTTTTGCACATATAAGATTAGGATTATTGCAGTTTATGAAGTTTTAATTATTCAACGAGAGTATCAAATACTCTGTTAAACTTTTTATTTAATTGATATTTTTTTAATGGAGCAGAGATCAAACATGGATATACTGAGAGAGAAGGCAAGGAAGCAGCGACAAATGGAAACGAGGACGTTCATGGAGAGTGGTCAACATTTAGTGTACTTAGACAATTTGCTATTTAGTCATTACGATCCTTCAGTGGCCGATAATGTGGAGGGACCTCCGGAATTAGTAAGTTATTTTAAAATCTCAATTAATATTTGACCTTATTTCTAAAATTAGATATGTATTATTTTATATTAGATGTGTCTAATTAGCAATAAGGGACTCTTAGACGCAGCTTATAAGTGTAATATTCATAATGTTTCACTATTTCTTTAAAGTTAAAGTTGTGCTTAATCTAAATCCCTTAATTTGCGAGTTTGAAATGTATTAGGAAGTTGTTCAAATTGTTAATTAGGCCAATTGTTATATTGGCAGTATTATGTTTTATATATTGATTGCTTAAATCTTTTGATAACCGTCACTGGGGTGGTTTACGTTACCTTCCTCAGTTCTTGCGCATGCGCATCTTATAACAAGCGCAGTTTACGGTTTATCTATTCTTCAGCGTACCGGACACAACTCGAATATATATCCTAACAGGAAATAAAATAGTAATAATAATAAAAGTTTAACGTCTGTCTGTGAAAAAAATGTGACCATACTAGGATATGAAATTCTTATTTTGATAAAGTATAGACTATTGTTAGATGATTTAAAGACCCACGCATATGTGGAAATGAAAAAGAAAACCATGGACCTGCCAGTAGGCAGTGCACTAAGAGATATATTGTTTTCATGTTATTTTAATCTTATTTTATGATTTTTATTTTCACTCGTTATTTTATTATTACAATCAACTTTGTAGGTTCTGTACTTAAAGTTAACTAGTATTTTATTTTATCTGTACAGATTTCAACGACCAGTGATCCGTCTAACAATTCTGTAATTAACACCCAAAACAGATCTGAAGAGAAAGAAATCGATACAATTCAGTCGTCAAGCCAGAGCAGTGCATCGGCTGGAAATTCTGAGTCTAGCTCGACTGGGATGCCGGCAATCAAAGGAAAAACTGCGCTGAGTTGCGCTGAGAAAAAAGTTGACTCGTTATGCAAAGAAGTTGAAAAAGCCAATTCCGACGACGGTTTTGTTAGACGACGTTTGCATTCCGATGGTAATTCAAAACCGATGTCAGGCAATAGAAGGATTAGAATTTCAGATATCAATAATAACTGCGCATCAGAAGCAGATAAAAATAAAACTGAAATTAATTCAACGAATAAACCATCGTCGAGATCTCACTCTGTTAGCAATAGCTTCCATTTAACTAGAAACTGTAGCAGCACTGCTTCTTCCTCTAGTAGCGTGTCTCACCAAGCTCGTCTTCAAGAAGATAAGCAGAAGGATTCAAACAAAATCAATCTTTCTGGCTCGTCACTGGATGCTCTGCAAAGGTCAGAGGGGATTGAATTGCCCCAAGCGCCTAGCAGACATGGTGTTGATGATGCCAAGGGCTCCCAGACAGCCAGCTATGAACATCAGAGGTCAAGGTCAGAGGCGGTCAGAAACCTGGAGCAAGAAGATGAACTATCGGTATGCTTTGTTGCTTATTAATAGATGAAAGTTCTTCGGTTAAGCGGACGTTTTTCTTAATTTAGAATTAAAATACTAAACATCTAACATGTTAACATTGTTTTATGACTATGAGCTGCGTTAGAAGAATTGGTGATTAAGATTAAAGTAATGATAAGGTAGTATATTAACTTCAAATGGCTCTCTTCGTTAAATTTCTGAGGTTAGATTATATCGAAGAGCAGGATCTATAAACCTCGTTAATGCAAAGGTATAAAAGTCTATTTCCATGATCATCATTATTGATTATGATTAACTTAGATGATGCTAGTGTGTAGCTTATCCGTGTTATGTCGAGGTTGCTAAAGAATGGATCAACCGTGGACTACACGTCGTAAAAGCCGACAAAGCATTAATATGAAAATCCACGTCATAAATGACATTCGGTTGGCGAACGCCTAGGCCCAGAAATTGTCAAATGTAATTCCGAAAAGAATGAAAAACTGTAATCCCGACCTTAATGAAACTGGGATTGAAGGGAAGAAGGTGGTGAAGATGATGATACTGATGATGATCATAACACTAGTGTGAACCAGTCTTGAACATTTATTATTTGCGTTATTGTAAGAATGTTTTGAATATATTGCTGTAATTCGTAGGGGGCTGAACACGGTATTACGTAGGCCCTATGAAGTTGTTTACATATCTCTGATCTAATCACAATTGTTCAAGCTTAATGATTCTTAATGTTTAATAAGGCATTTTTCAACATTTCTCCGTGTAGCCATTCTTTTGAATGTACGAGGTTCTTCTATTAGATCATTTTATTCGCGGCCCGGCATTGAACTCTCGATAGTTTAATTCACCCAGGATCTGTTATGTAAAACTTCCTGAAGTCTCTAACCACTGCGCAATTGAAACACTCTGACATTTTGTGCCTTAGACAAATATTATTATCTGAACCTTAGTGTTTAGTTTAGCTAGAGTAGATTTTGATTGATCAGTCAATCAATCAAAATGATTTAACGTCAGGTTTATTTGCCCTTTGGCAGTATTAGAGACGTCTTGCTACTAAAATAATATGTAAATAACCTGCCCATATATATGACATTTTTATGATCGTCTGTGACATCATGTTGAAGTGAGGATAGTTGATGCTAATGTCATATTATATTTTATTTGTTTTTATTTTTCAGTATAAAATCGAGCCTCTTCTACTTGACATTTTAAATGTAAGTATATTTTTTATTGCATGTGTGTACTTTCTGATAAATGTATCTACTTTTAATTTACTAAAGAAAATAATTTCATAGAATGTTCAAAAAAGTATTAAAAAATTAACAATTAAATAAAATTGCATAAAATTTAGAAACATGAAAACTTATGAAAATAATTATAGGTATGGTCAATTTGAATTAATAGGTATTGTGGTTGCTAAATATGGATTTACTTTACAAATGAATTTAATTGAATTGATCTGTGATTAATCTTTGGATATTTAAAATTCCATGAATTAGCACTTTAATTATTCTAAGAAATGTGAACAATTTTATTCTGCAAATAGGGCAGCGCTCATCTCTCTCTTTCTTTCTCACTCTCTCTCTCTCTCTCTCTCTCTCTCTCTCTCTGTCTCTCTCTCTTTCGCTGAGGGCACTGCCTTGTGGCAGGTCTATAGTTTATAACGCCTCCACTCTTCTTTGTCTTGCTTTTCAATCTTCATGTCAACATCCGAGTTGGATCTTTAAATCATCTAGCATTCTAAAACCCAGTCTACCTCTGTTTCTCTTTCATTCCAATCTACCTTTTATAACCTCCTTTAGTAAACTATCTCCACTTAGAGTATGCCATCTTCAATTCTTCCTTCTTCACATAGCATTAGTCAACTGTCTATCACCAGCGCTAATACAATCTCAATCACTGTGTTTCCTCTGGTACTATATGTCATCTTTTAGTGATGTGAGAGCTGTAGTATGAAGATCTGGACCTACAGAGATGGATGGTGGCACATGCCTTACCTGGAAGATTTATCTCAATTATTCGACGTTTAGGCCTTCTCCTTTCTTTGAGATTCTTTGTATGGTGTCTTCATTAAGGATATCATTCTTGGCCCAGAGCAATAACATCTGTACTATCATTGAAATGCACAACGGATTTTTCCAAATGTATGAAACGACTGTATGGACCTGCCCTTGGGCAGGTAGTTTGTAAAAACTGATGTACATGGATGATGTATTAATGTGTCTTATTAATGACGTATTACTGTATATTAATATGTTTTTAACATTTGTTATATTTAGGAAATGTGTGCACAATTTCCAGCTTTCATAATTGGCACAGAGTCACCTCCTAATTCTGCAGTTGCTGAAAATGTAAGTATATTCTTCTGCTTGAAGTTGCAATTTTAAGTCTTGTTTTAATTTTTTAATTGAAAAATGTTAAAATCAAGAAGTTCCTAATTTAACTGCTCATTTGCGTGCTTTAAGATGTGGCAAAGTTATCAGATGATCTACTTGCAAGTGTGTAAATTTAGTGAAATATTTGCTCGGGAAGCTGAAAGTCACTGAAATGCTGTTAGAAATTTTGATCTCTCCTAATTATTAAGAAAAGTTTATAATTACTTACACGTTTGCTAAATGCTTATACACACATTTAATGCATACGCATTAGTATACAACGGATAGCATTGTATATATAGTTACCTTACATACCTATATGTAGACTGCTTGAATAAATAATTAATTCAATGATACGATATAAATTATTTATTTATAGCTTATCAAATATTAAGTGTGCTCGATATTGAGAGTAAAATTAGCGTGATTAATTTTGAAAAATAAAGTCAAAATTAAAATTTATTATTGAAATAAAAAATTCGTCAGTTTAAAAATCTGAGTCCATCAATCTAAAATATTAATACCGGGTGTCTTCCTCGATAGTGATATCGGAGATGTCTCGACTTAAATATTAGTAGCAGAGACTAGGCAATATAAAATTCAGACAAGAGCTTGAAGAGAGATTTACATCATAGCGCGAGTTTGTAAGGAAAAGTTGAGATGCTGTTATTATATCAAAGTTGTGACAAAGTATTCTGCATTTTTAAGTAGATATATTGAATGAGTCCCTGCCATAGTATTATATATTAATGATCATCCTTAACATCTTATTGAAGTGACGACAGCTGGTGATAATATTACATTATATTTAATTTGTATTTATTTGTTTTAATTTTTCAGTCTTCGATGGAACCCTTCCTACGCGACATTTTCAATGTAAGTATATATTCTGTTAAATGTGTCTATTTTCTGATAAAAGTGTCTATGTTGAATAATTAATTTACGATGAATTTAGTTGAATTGATCTTTAATTGGTACATATTTAATATTCTCTAAATTTGCACTTAAATTATTATAAATCGAAAGTTGCCCAAAATAGTATTGCTAATCAAGGAGCGCAATATTACAGTAGGCAATGTTTCAATATTACATGACTACCTTTCCGTGATGCTTTTTATATATGGTGTCATCATTAAGTATATCAATCTTGGATTATAGCAATAACGTCTGTACTATCACTGTACTGCACAACGGATCATTCCAAATGTATAAAACGATTGTATGGACCTGCCTTTGGGCAGGTAATTTGTAAAAACTGATGTCCACAGATGACATATAAATGTGAACGTTTGTAACATTTTTTAATGTTTAGGAAATGTGTGTACTGCCACCGCTCATAACGGCCATAGACAAGCCAACTAATTCTGCTAGAACTGAAAATGTAAGTATATTCTTCTGCTTGAAGTTACAATTTTAATTCTGGTTTTAATTTTTTAACAAATTGAAAATGAAGTATTATTCAATCGAGAAGTTTTGCAATTAATTCCTTTTTATATTTAAGATATTGACAGGTTATCTACTGAGTTACTTATAAGAATTGATATTTAGTGGAATATGTGCTCTGGATGCGAAAAGCTATTTAGATGCTGTTGAAAATCATTGTCTCTACTAATAGTTTTCAGAAGTGTTCATGCCCACTTTTGCAAAACATATGTATTCGTATAAATTTGGACTGTTGGATGAAATATTTAATTAATTTAATGGCTTCTTGTAAATAAATAATTAACATCGATTTTAGTGAAATGATCAACCATGATGATGTCTATCACCTTAATACCACATGTTCACATCGTTCGACAATTTAGTACATTTCCATATAACCAGTCCATTGAATGCCAGAGATTTTACTCTCAGATCACTTCGGCCGGGAATCGAAATCGGGATTTCAATTCTTTTTAGGATCTTTCATTTAAAACTTCATTTCATTGCCGTACGCTCTATCCACTGCAATATTGACCAAGACTTAATTTCAATTTCAATATTGAGATATTACAATTACAACTGAACTACATGTTCTATTAATGTGTGGTCACTCTAGTAAAGCCATAATCAAGGTTATTGATTGTAAAAACGAAAATTAATAATATATTATTGATTATTGAAATAAATAATTAATCAATCAATCGTGCTGGTTGCAGGAGCATAAAATACTTTATTCTACTGAAACTGAATTTGGCGTTTCAGATACCAATTTGTGACTCACATCTGATGTATAAATGTACCGCAGTAAGCCTACTATTATTAGTATTAATGCTTAATTTCCTTTTGTACTTTTTTTCTCTCAGGTTGTCGTACCTACTGCAAACTGCTCGCCTTTGCCGGCTACTACTAGCCAGTCATCCCATTTCCCCAAACCCTGCACCTCCAGAAATGTGACCGAGCCTTCGTCGGGAATCACATTTGACGGCGACGTTCCGTGCATCATTGTTAGCATCAATTTGAGAAGGCTGCAGAAGGGAACTTGTCCCCCCGCCGATACTAAACCTCCTGCTTATTCTCCTGTTCGACTGATTGAGAAGAGTCCGATTGATCTGGACAGATCAAAGCATCTTCCTAAAGCCAAGGTAGAGAGAAAGCGTCCAGGTAGCGACCTGTCTGAGCGCAACGACTTCAAGCGACACGTACTTGGATGATGAAATAGATGGCGGTGATGCAGATCTTGTCAGGGCTAATTTAATAAATGAGCAGAGGGCAAGATACTAGTGTAGTCGTCCTAAAAACACTAAGCATATATATATATATATATATATATATATATATATATATATATATATATATATATATATATATATATATATACATATATATATATATACATATATATATATCTATATATGTATATATATATATACTGCATATATATATATACTCTTGCCCAGAAAAATGAGGCACGTTTAATAATTAATATCTCCGACTAGAAGAAAGGAAATTTAACCAAAATTGTATATTGAATTAAATTTGTATAAAATTTGTATATAGAATTAAAGCGAGATATTTATTTTCGAATAGTGATAAGCAAATTAGTTATTTCACAAAGCCGATAAATATTTGCACTGTTAACTGCGGAGAACACAAAGAATGTTTTGTCAGGGCTGTTCACGGGATTAATCAAAACACTAATCCTCTTGTTATTGAAATATACTCTGCTGGTAATAACATAATGAAGTTTCATAGACTAGTATTAAATTAATTGTTAACTTGAGCAAATACTCTGTGAAATAGGCTAATGTAAAATTATACCTTTAGAAACTATTACTATTTTTTACTGAACAGAGTCGATTTTATCGGTTAAGCTGAATCCCTTTTCAAGTTCCACATGATTTCAATATGGACCATCATATGTACATATTTTTTAAAATATATTGATTTTTTGTTTGTGCGCTAGTACATTTCTTGTCCATCCATATTAAACAGTATAAACTCCCATTGATACTCCAATTCATTGGAACTGTAACGTCGTTTACATTTGAAGGTTTCATGAAATCCGTTTCCATCCACCGCGATCTGGAGTTCTAGCAAATTATGTGCCGCAGCCCATAGTTGAAATTGTTAGAGTCGACACTTTGAAGTGCTTGGGTGTTACAATCCAATCCAACTTTTCTGTTTCTGTCCATATTTATGATATAATTAGTTGTTCCTCTAATCTTTTTGCCATTCGTACTCTAAAATCAAAGTATCTTAATTCTAACCTAATTGTCACTATCTTAAAATCTGTCGTGCTCTCCAAGTTATCCTATGCATCGCAATTCTGGTGGGGTTACCTTGGCACCTCCGATAGAGAGCGCCTTAAAGCCTTTCTTAGGAAAGCTACAAGATGTAACTTCTTGTTACCATCTAAGCGCTCACCTTTTGATGGATAAAAACTTCATCATTAGAATGCTATATAAAGACTCTTAGTCTTTCTACAAGTTGTACATGTGTTTATTGCTTTCTGTTTTGATATTGGTATATGTGTACGTATTCTGCGGTATGTCAGATTTCATGTAATAAAGGAATATTATATTATATGTATATACATGTATATTTGAAGTTGAAGCGTCTTCTGTTATGCTACAAATCGATCGGTAGTTTCGTCCGAAGCGCCGCAAAGCAACTAGATCAGATCAGCGGCTTGATCAATAGCTGAATAACTAGCAGTGAAGATTAAGTAGATCACATGTTACCAGTGATGAGCAAAATACTGAGCAACTGTATTTAGAAAATACTTTTGAAAATACTTTTAAAAATACTTTTGAAAATACTTTTTAGAAGTATTTTGAAAATATTAAAATAAAATACTTTTCAAAAGTATTTTATAATGAAATAGAAAATAAAATGGTATTTTAAAATTACTTTTAAAAATACTTTTTAAAAGAGATTGTCAAGGCAACGTGTACAAATGATGATAAAATATGCACATAGTTGATTAAAATTTTAAAATGAAATATTTTAAAAGCTAAACTATTGCTTTTATATTGTTAAAATTTAACAAAAATTAAAGTTTAAGGCCTTCTTTCATAATTTATTATATTAGGCATTTCATTTATTTAATGTAAAGACAATGCTTTTGCCTAAAGAAAAATTAATTATTCCCTTATTAATAGTTTGACCAACAGATAATACGTTAAGATCAAACTAACATAGATACCTTAAGATCAAACTAACATAGATACCTCAAGATCAAACTAACATAGATACCTCAAGATCAAACTAACATAGATACCTCAAGATCAAACTAACATAGATACCTCAAGATCAACTAACATAGATACCTCAAGATCAAACTAACATATATGCGTGACGTTAATAATTAATTAAAAAATAATGTAACTTTATGTAGCATTAATGAAGATGAATGTTACTTAAATAAAATATATTAGAAATAGTCTCTACACACGGTGCCTGCTAAACGATTAAGATCAAAACAAGTTAATGGATATAAATAATAACTTTCTTTCCCTTTTGGTTTTCAGATTGGCTGAACAAAATTTAAGTAGACCTAAACTAAATTAAAACAAAAATTAAAGGAAAGTATTTTGAAAAGTATTTCGAAAAGTATTTAGAAAATATTTAAAAATACTAATTAAAAGTATTTTGAAAATACTTTTGAAAATACTTTTTAAAAGTATTTTGAACATAGAAAATCAAAAAATATTTTTTATTTTGAAAATTCTATTCTATTGTGAAAATACTTTGTGCCCATCACCGCATGCTACACAACTCAATAAGTAATTTTACAGCTGGATCTGTAGGACATAATGGTTGTAGTTATATAATTATATCAGAAGTTGCCAAACATGATTAGCAGTTGTACAGCCAGATTACCAGTTTTGACATTGGTTATTGCATATATAAGCTTAAACTGTACTTTATCAGTTGTACATCAGGCTGACATTCATCTTATATCGACCATGGCAGTAGTTGCAGAAATATGTCAATTACAAGTAGATTACAGAAATATTTTTACTAGATTAGTAGCTTTGCAATTTCAAAGTGTATATTTAATTAGAATAGATACTTTCTAAAAATAATAAATAAAAAAAATAAATAAACACGCATTATAGTGAATAATCAACTATGTTGATATGTATCACTTTTAAAACCACATGCTTAATCCGTTAGGCAATTTAGACCATTTTCCGTATAACCAGTCCAGTGAATGTCCGAGATTTTACTCTCAGATCAGCGCGGCTGGGATTCAAACCCACGAGGGTTCAATTCACCTCCGGATTTGTCATTTAAAACTTCATGACGTTACCCTTACGCTATTTAGACATTCTAAATAGCGTTCTAACTAATACATTATTAGAAACGAACCTATATAATATGCACTTTTCCAATCGCCTAGTCCGATCAAGTAAGCAGCGTAGGAGATTTGCCTATACGCAGTGGCGGATCCAGGGGGGGCCCGGGCCGCCCCCATTAGGCCTGTCGAAAAAATATTAAACTATGTTTTCATTTCTTTTATGGCAATTTATATGTGTAAATGTGTTTGTAAGGGCAGTGGTTAAGGGGGGAAAGGGGACGAGAGAGAACTCTAACAGTTCCACTAGCTTGAATTTGTTAAAATATGGGCCCCACTAGGGGTCATATTTTGTATACTAGGAGCCCTGCATAATGGAAGGCGGCCCGAAAAATGTTGATCGTTTCACTAGCTCTCAATTTTCACTTTAACCAGTGTATAAGAGGAAAAAAGTCTGTAGGTAAAAAATATGAACTCGATCTTTACCGGAGCAGTGGTGCAAAGAGCCTTGGCTGGGAGGGGCTTAAGCCCCCCCTAACGCCAACTTTTGGTCACTTTTGCAATTCGTCCAGATCCGCTGAGTTTCTTCGGAGATAAAAAAATTAGCCTACTTTTCCAAAACAAATAGAATTTTAAGCATTTTAGGCTTTCCCCTGACTTTAGTACGGGTATGACGGGGGGGGGGGGGGGATGATACAGGGATACACTCACTCTATGAACCGAGCGCAGTATAGTGAAAAAAAATGAATCCCCCCTCACAACATTTTTTAGGTTGCGTCAAATATCCCGAAGAAAGCGGGGTGGGGGGATAAGCCAAAAATGTGCAGACTCAAAAAAAATTTCGACCCCCCTTAAAAAATTCCTGGATCCGCCCCTGCCTATACGGTAATTTATCAGAAATCACCTAGTAATCAAATTGACTAGTTGTACTTTTTGTTATCTCTTATTTCGTGCAAAAATTGTCGAATCTCTCACAATAAAATAAAATAAAAATAGCAGCTAATCTTGTGAGAGATATAAGATTTGCCGATAATCAACGTCTGACCGCTAGTACCGAACTGGGATTACAGAAAATTGTAGAAGACATGAACGTTACTGCACTAAAGTTTGGAATGAAAATTAATATCACGAAAACCAAAGTGTTGAGAGTGTCTAGAAATGGAGGAATATTATACAGTAGTAGACGGTACGAAGTTGGATCGAGTGAAGAGTTTCAGATATCTAGGACACATATTAGTAAAGGATGGAAAATGTGGAACAGAAATAAAATGTAGAATTGCGCAAGTAAAAGAGACCTTCAGTAAGAGGAAAAAATTATTAAAAATAGATTGAAGAAATCCACAAAAATAAAGTTTGTAAAGACTCTAGACTATGCTACTGGACGGTTGTGAAACATTGAAGTTAAGAACGGAGGATATTAGAAAACTGGAAGCATTCGAAATATGACTATGGAGAAGCTCAAATAGATTGACAAAACTATGAACGAAGCAGGCCTAAATAGGGTTGGCATAAGTATACAATTAATAAATATCAAAATGAATAGGAGGAAGAACTGAATGTGTCATGTACTGAGAGGATATGACTTGCTGAATGAGGTAATTATTCTCTCTCTCTCTCTCTCACTCCCCCTCTCTCTGTCTCTCTTAGTACACTTCCTACTGGCAGGTTTACGTCATATGACGCATCCACTTGTCTCTCTCTTCCGTTTTCCTCTTCGTGTCCATTTATGGGTGGATCTTTAAATCATAATATAATTTCTAATCTCAATCTGAATCTTAATTCTTTCGTTTCAATTTATCTTCTATACCCTCTTTTACTAAATTTCCTCACTTAGTATTTGTATTATCCAGCTCTTCTTCCTACTTCTTAAATGCCTATGCTTTTCTTCCTATGTCTTAATCTTTTAATCAACTGTCTATCTGTATAATCTCTCTTCAGAACTTTTTCATTTGTATCTTTCTGAGCTCAAATAATCTTTTCCATTTTTCGCCGTTTTCACATATCCAGCGCTTTTAGCCTCCTGATATCTTCCTTCCTTAAAAGTGTATGTTTCACATACGTAACAGCGTGGTCCAAAATAGATTTCACTGCTCGAAGATTTTCACTATTTCTCTATTTGTGACTGTCTTTAGACTTTTTGTTAAAAGTTCTTTCCTAATTACCGAAGGCCTATTTTGCTTTTGTAATCCTACTACTACAAAATTTTTCAGCCTCACTTCTCAATTACGTATAACAGAGTTTTAATGATTTTTTGCTTGCACTGTTTGATCAAGGATAACAATTTAGGACTCTTTGAAGCTATACAACCATCACAGGCAACAACTAAACACACAGGAGACCTCGCAGCTGTAGTGTACAGCCCGTGATCTGCTGTGACTAACGAGACAGCTGCGTGAGCATTAGTTCCAGGTTGAGCTGCCTGCCCGCTAGCTCAGCTGTGTTTGGTCAGCTGCTGTAAGCCAGCTGCTGCTGCCACTGGCAGCTCATGTGGATTGAAGCTGCTCAGCTATGGTCCAATGTAAGGTTGTCTTTAATTAGTAACAATTTTATAGGAAAAATTGATCTCAGGCTATTAACAGCTGATAGCGTGCTAAACTGATGATAGGGTTCAATTGTGTTATACAGTATAAGTATAATTGCATTGGTTTTATTCTCAAATCATTCAATGGTTGTGTCCAATCTCTAAGCCAATCCAATCTACAGTATATACAGAAGATTTATGGTACTCCATCGCAAAATGTACTGCCTACTGGCAGTTTCGTTGGTACATAAAGCTCCACTTTTCTCTAACTTCGTTATTCTGCATTTTAACATATAAATGAATTTTCAAATCAATCCTTAACATTCCTAATCTCGGTCTGCCACTGCTTTTCTTTTCATTCGTCCTTTTATGGCCTTTAAAAGAGGCCATAAAAGAAATAATGTAATTTCTATTCCCTCTTACAATATTTCCTATCCTGCCCTTTTTCATATTTCTAAATGCCTTTATATACCAATTCTCTCCAGGATATCGTCATTACAAACTAATCTTTTCTATTCTTATTCATATCCACAATTTTTGACTCTTCCAGATCCTACTAATATCCTCCTTTCTTATAGTACATGTTTCATATCCACATCGAAGCTTGATCCATATAAAAGTTTTTAACCATTTTGGTTTTTTGAAGCTCTGTCCAATTTACCGAATAACTACTGTTCTTATACAATCCTAACAATTATTTCCGTGTCACATTTTTCATCATATATTATTGCGTGACAATTAAAGCTTATTATGTTTAATAAGATCATCGACTCACTTATTCAAGGTGTTAAATTAATCGTTCTATAATCTGAACACTCTATAGAACACTCCGTTTGAAGACTGGGATATTCACAGACTTTTTAAATTCTTCTAGTTAAGTACTGTAAGTATATTCTTTACATACTTCCACTAACTTGTAGAGTATCTCTATCTCTCCAGCAATTTAAATACATCTGTTGAAACGCCATCTATTTTAGCTGCTTTTCCCTTCTTCAAACCTCCAATTGAAACAAAAATTTCTCCGTCGTCATATCAGGGCCCTTTCCATCAGTTCCTATTATATTTTCTTCCTTGAGTTCAAAATCCTCCTGAACTGGCTTCCCAGCATTATCACACGGCTTCTTTGCGTATCCTCTATATTATTCTTTACTTCTTCCAGCTCTGTCTTCAATGCCGTGTGTACTAAAGTTTTGTATATCTCTTTTATTGCAATAGCTAATACAAAATCATACTTTGGTTCCCCAAAATTACCCACGATACAGTTGAAACAAGCAGAATAGCTGTAACAGCTGTTTAATTGCAGCACAAGCTGCAGCAGTTGTATTTTCGCGTATATCACAATATTTGTGCGTATTTTTCGTACACGCCTTATGCAACAGCGATACGCTGATCAAACATTAACTACACCATCAGTGTGAGTATCTCCTACAAGAGCCGCTGGGTCGGTCACACGCTAGCAGCAGCTGTAGCAGCTGCTGCAGCTGCTGTAGCTGGCCTGGAAGTATTTGCTGAAAGGACGCGATGCTGCAGAGATTCAGAGTCTCGTATCGACTGTATGAGTGAAGTCATTTTAGACAAATAGCCTCGATATACTACGCGTTATAGATCTGTACTGCAAAATCTAAGGCGGATGTGTAACACACAAGATTTTTTCGATGAAAATGTGTTAAACTAAGAGATAATTTCAAGCTTAAATATTGTAGGATATATACATGTATAGCACATACCGTCAAAAGCTTACAAGTTCGGGGATATAATATATGATATAATTCAATTATATTAATGGGTAAGAGCGGTAGCGTTAGTAAAATATTTAAAATTTTAAAAAATCGTGTCAGAATAGTTCTCGTGACTCCTCAGTCCATTCACCATTTACAGAATTTTGTAGAATTTAAGTTGATATTGCCTTTCTTTGTTGGTCTTCGAACTATATGCTTCTTCTTAATTGATTTGAAGCTATCTTCAAATACTATTTTTCCACCCAGATAATTGAGTTGACAGTTAGTTAATTAAGCTCTTCATAAATACCGGTATCGGTAGGATGACCGAAGCGGATAGCTCGCTTGACTGAGAAGCAGAAAGTCATCAGTTCGAATCCCAGCTGTGTGGTCTCTGACAGTATTTCTCCCTATAAGGGAAACAGACGTTAAACTTAGCGTTACAGCTGTTAATTGACTGTCAAGCTTGTAACATACGTACTTACTTACTTTTTGAATAAGATTATCTTACCCAGCATGCCTAGAAGTGTGTATTAGATGGAGTTTCCTCAATGCTCTGTTTTTAAAGAGGCAATAACATTACAGAGATTTTGCAATTGCGTTAAGAACCAATGATGATGTCGGTAAATATCCAACTGCGGATCTGTATGTGTGGATTAAAATCCTGGTCTCGCTCGTCAATTATTTCACATTCGAGAGAAGAAACTAACGTTAAAATCGGCTTCTTAAGCCGTACAGAACACTTATATAAGGATCTAGTTCAAGGTCATAAGCATCAGATATCCAGCAAATGTTTGCCGGAAATATATGTCCTGGTTTCGAAAATTCAGTTCTGAGCAGCTTTCCAGTCCTTTTTTCTATAAAGCCACGGAGGCGGCTGATAAAAGACAAAAATTCAATATTTGGCTCTGGCTTAACCATAGATAGCCAAGTGAACATAAATGCTTGTTGCTGAGTGAATATATTTTCAAATCCCGTCTAGAGGTCTGCTGATAAATAAGTTAAAAAATTCTATAATATAAATTGTAGTACAAAATTCCCTACTTCATTCTTTATTGTTAATCCAAATCGCAGGATTAAGCTTTCTATTCCTACTCATAATCTCCTTTCAAACTTTTTCCATGAACCCCGTCGACCAATTCGTTGTTCACCGTATAAAGACAAGTTTATTACTAAATTCTTATTTAAATTTAATGGATACTCACATTCATAATCTCTAGCTAGATTGGTTTCTGAAAACGTGGTTTCACATTGTTATTTTTACATTTAAAAATTTCCATTTAAGAAAGATTTTCCGTAACAGAATCTAATAGCTTAGTGATCACATAAAATATTATAATCATATTCTTTGTCTTTATGTAAATTCGATTTTAGAAGATAGTTTTTCGTTACCTTCCTCTGAATGATGTTTTTGTAACTAAAAGTTAACGATTGTAGGAATAATAACAGTTTTACTTGTGCCTCAATGCTTGACTGCTGCCTGGCAACATACATTCTGACGCTCTCTCTCTCACTGAATCTCGTGTTGCTACGAAACAAACGTTTAATTTAGCTCTCAGGCAATTAGCTCAGGCTCTTATTTCATTCTGTACTGAATAAGAAGCTCTTAGTGCCTTTAATGTGTAAATTCACCTCGGTAAAGTTCGCTTCTATGTAACAATTTCGATGTATCAAACAATGTTAGCAATTTATGTTATAAATAATATTAATTTATCGATTTTAAACACCACTTTCTCTGAAACTTGCATGCTTATTTATTACTACTGCTTCTTTTGCTAATTTAGAGTTGTACTGTATGTTTCCTTTTTCATACGTAATTGCTAGATGGGTATGTAGAACCTCTTTGATGACCTTGTGCTTCTATGTGTAATAGTATGTGTAAATGTACTTTCAATAAATATTGTTCTCTCTGTTAGTACATGTGGATTTACGTAAATAGACTGTTAGGAAGAATAAGTGAGTTGGACCTGTCGCTGGATTAGAGCATTAGAGAGAGAGAGAGAGAGAGAGAGAGAGAGAGAGAGAGAGAGAGAGAGAATGACAGCGAGAGAAAGAGAGAGAGAAAGAAAGAGATTGGAATTCAATTAGCACTCCTGATATTCAGTTTTTTAAAATTAATCACTCATGTGAACTACTGTACCCTCATTCTGTTAACCGTTCATTCGTCCCTTCAAGCTCCACAGTTCTGAAATTTCTTCCATCCACCCTTCGTAAACCTTCTCCTTCATCACAAAATTCTCTTTTCTCCATGTGCAGCTCTATATAATTTCAAGGAAAGATAAGTATCTACGCACTGTTGATGTTACCCTAACCGAGATAGTCTGTTAGCCATCCAATTGTACTATAAAGGCATCAATTATAAATCGCATTTTATGCAAAGTGCTATTTTTTCTGCTTTATTTTTTAGTTGTTTTAAATTCCTTCAAAACTGAAAAAGATATTACTAACAGAGTCCAACTCATAAGTAATTCCATAAGTAAAATCGATTATTATCGTCCTATTCTACTTAAAATTCCTTCAAAGTTTTCTCAAATATGCGGATACCTTGATTGATACTTTTTGGTCGTTTCCCAAGTACATTTGTCTTTCTAGTTTAAATTGTAGAGGCATTATGATATCATATGGACCTACTAATGAACCGTACAGCAAGACAGATGTGACAGATGTAAGTAGTTTTGATATTGTGGTGTTCATTCCATTTTTATATAGGCCTATATATTATTTCGAAATAGCAATAAACATTAAGTTTTTCTTTGGCACAGTTTTTGCAAGTGTCCATATTGCCGCATAGAGTTGTATGAGTTAGTTGTGTTGCTCGAGTGGCGATATGAAGATGTATAAAATATGGCTTTAGTTAGGGATGGTTCTAGGTATAATATTGATTTGAAATTCACGTGAAGAATATACTCCTAACTTCGAACTAGTCTTTTTATTAGCATTTACAGCATAGAAGACAAACATAGATATTCTCAGAACAACTTACTCACTTCAAACTCAAAGCATAAAAGTATTTCCATTTCAACGACAGACTTGCCTTCGATATATAACTTCCAATCTATGTCAAGCAGCCTCACACTACAATACAATCAGCTTAAGTCAAGCTGTTGTACGATCAAATACAAGCAGCCTAATTCAAGCTATCTCACAATACAATACAACCAGCCTAAGTCAAGCTGTCGTAAGATCAAATACAAGCAGCCTAATTCAAGCTATCTCACAATACAATACAACCAGCCTAATTCAAGCTGTCGTAAGATCAAATACAAGCAGCCTAATTCAAGCTGTCGTGCGATCTAATACGAACAGCCTAAATCAAGCTGTTTTCCGATAAATTCAATGAAGTTCAAGCGTCCGATGCCTCACTCAAAAGTGATAACAAGAGAAACATGCAATAGCATTAAGATACCTATTCTGACCATTTTTTGATCACCTTCATTTTTTGATTGGCTTTCATTTTACGACCTCACTTAAAAGGTAAGGTTCTTTTAAGTTAGGACCTTACTAACTTAAGGTAAGGTATGGTCGTCCTCAGCACATTTCTTTTGCAGATTGGTCTGGGTGAATCGATCTGCAGTGATGTGTGCTGTGGGGAACGTCCCTGACATCATCTTTGGATGAGGAAACGGACGTTAAACCTTTATTATTATTATTATTATTAATATTATTATTATAATTAAGAGTTCAAGTACCCAACTCAGAAATGGCTAATGACATGATTTTCATTGATATGAAAGGATTTCTATTGCTATGAAAGGATTTCAAATGATAAGATTTTTATTGATATGAAAGGATTTCTACTGATAAGATTTCTATTGATATGATTGCCATTGATAAGATTTATTCTGATATGAAAAGATTTGTTTTGATATGATTAAATTTCTATTGATATAGCAAGATTTCATTTGATATGATAAGCTCTTTATTGATATGAAAAGATTTCTATTGATATGAATAGATCCATCAAAATAACAAGATTTTTATTGATATGACAAGATTTATATTGATGTAAAGATTTCTAGTTTTTATTATGTCGAGAATATTCTGCATTTACGGAGTGTCATGTCATGTATGGCACGTGATGGCGACGTCTAACTGCGGAGCAGCAGTTATCATTGCTGAGCAGCAGTTAGCATTGCTGAGGCGTACGCTGTCATCTACTGGCGTGTGCTATCTCCTGCTACTCCCACACCGCTCACACCAGCTACTCGCAGCAGCAAGATATTCGTCTGGCGCAGCTGCTTCAGCTGTCCCTTCAGCTGTGCTCTCAAAGCTATCAGTGCTATTGGCTCAGTGATACAGCTACTGTTGACCCTATAGCTAATGGCATTTAGTCTAATACTGTTAACTCTACATCTGCTGAGACTGTTTCTGTTGATTGTTTGCTATAACACCACAGCTGCTGACTATAGAGCTGCTGCTGAGGCTGATTCTACAAAGTATAGCCAATGACATTGCTATTATTGATTCTACAGCTATTACCTCGCAGCTGTTGGTAACTCCTTCAGCTGCTAGCAGAAAGCAGCTTCTGAATTAACTGCACAACTCTAAGCCGTACTGCATGGCGCATAGAGCTAAAATCAGAAGCATGGCTCTGGTTGCTATAGTTACCATAGACCCCTCGTCAATGTTATCATCTAGAAATAGCGACTCGCTAATCGTTTATGCAGACATTTTATGTAGGGTCTATAGCAATTAAGTTATAAATGATGAGAGTTGTACTGTGGCGAAAATAGAATGAGATTAAATGAATGAAATTTAAATTTTCAATTTCAAACTTTCTCTTCAGACTGTGTTTACGAATTGTTGAGACAATATTTAATTTTGCTAAATAATTCCTTGTTCGATTGAACGTCTTTATTGACTGAAAGGATAATTGACTAATTGACTTCTCTCAACTCAATTGTTTTCCATAAGAATATTAAAAGTAAACGTCAAACGATTTGACACATACAGGCACACATATCTACAAAAATAACAGCAAACATATTAGCTGTAGAGACCCTTGCATTATTGTGTAGTGGATACAGAAGTATTGACCGACACATGTCTAACTAATAGCTAGCGCCACATGTCCTAAAAGATGACTTAGTAAAAACTGAAGATGTCAATGGTAAACCACCTAAGAAATCAAACTTTTATATTTTATTATATAGTATTCGGGATTAACCTGAAGCTCTATAGAGTGCTCTTTACGGAGCTTGAAAAAAGATTGAGTACGAATATGTATTTGGAATATGTACTATTTCGCTAATCTCCTACTAGCAGCTGCTTCAGCGGAAAAGTCAGTGGGCCAGCTTGACAAACTGATATTACTTGCAGCTACTGCACATGTATGTCTGTAACAGTGAAATCTTATTGAGGTTAATGCATGCATTTTCCCTCAAATCAGAGTTTTTAGTTAAAAGCGTCCAGATTATCTTTATAATAATTAATATTATCATTACTACAATACTACTATTATTATAAGTATAATTATTATTATTATTATTAATGTGATTATCAAGATTATTATAATTATTGTTATTGTTATTTCTTTACCACGGGTTTAAAAAACCCGAGGTTGAATAAAAACGATTCGAGTAATACGTGTTGAATCGCCGCCCGGCTACTCGAGGATATGTAGCTGCTGTAAAGAATTGCTGAAGCAGAGACTGCATTAAATTTTTGCAAAGTCATGGACAGCCTTTGCCGAAGAATAGAGGTTTCTCGCTTATCGCCGGTTTGTTCAGCAATAAGTCTGCTTATGCCATTAATGAAGTCTCCACCGGCAGTGACTGAAGTCGTATTCAGATAGGAATTTGTCATAGTGTCAATGACCGTGACGTCCCATATGGCACATTTACCATTGCACCAGGGCACTAAAGTTATGCCGTCCGGACGCTTGCCATCTGATCTGGACAACACGCATGATTCCTTAGATGAAGGGATGCCCGCTCTTGAAAGTGCTCAACATATTAAGTTGTTTAAATTCTATTGGCGAGACATTCTACTTGAACTGCGTTTGCAGGAGAGGCCGTAGAGACCTAAAGCGTCAACTTCTTCTTCTTCTTCTTCTTATTATTATTATTATTATTAATACTACTATTATTATTGCTATTAATATTGTTATTATTATTATTTAATGCCCTTGCTGTATAAGGCCCTGGGCTAAAAAATAAGATAGAAAAGGACTTTATTTAATTGAAAGAAAGATGAAAAATAATAATTCCTCTACGCTCTGGGAGGCCGCATTCGCCAATGTGCCACGAACGCAGACAGCATATTATTATTATTATTATTATTATTATTATTTTTTTTTTTTTTTTTTTTTTTTTTTTTTTTTTTTTTTTTTTTTTTTTTTTTTTTTTTTTTTTAATTTTTTTTTTTTACCCCGGTGTAAAGAACCTGGGGTTTGATAAAAACGATTCAATATTATTATTATTATTATTATTATTATACTTTTTTATTTGTAATAATAATAATAATTATTATTATATATTTTTTTATTTACCCCAGTGTAAAGAACCTGGAGTTTGATAAAAACGATTCAAGCAATACGTTCTGAATCGCCGCCCGGCTACTCGAGGTCATCAATCGGCTTAAAAGAATTGTTGAAGCAGACTGCATTAAATATTTGCAAAGTTATGGAAAGCCTTTGCCAAAGAAAGGATGTCTCTCGCTTATCACCGGTTTGTTCTGCAATAAGTCTGCCTATGCCATTATGCACATTTCTTTTGCAGATTGGTCTGGGTGAATTGATCTGTAGTGATGTGTGCTGTTGGAGACGTCCCTGACATCATCCCTGGATGAGGAAACGGATGTTAAACCTTTATTTATTTATTAATTAATTAAGAAAGTCTACTCCTTCGGGATTCATCGGGCCCATGGTTTCGATGGCCACGGGAACAACTTCATATCGTAAGGACAGATCACGTTATTTATCCAATTTCCTAGAGGCGGCATGACTAAAGGCGTGTTCAGGTAGGAGTTTGCCATAGTGTCAATGACCGTTGAATGTCTCAATAGCGCCATGGTTAAGGGTGTAGATAACGTCATGAAGTTTAAAATGACAGACCCTGAGGTGAATCGAACTCTCGTGGGTTCGAATCCCAGCTGCGCTGATCTGAGAGTAAAATTTCTGACATTCACTAGACTGGCTACTCGGAAAATGGACTAAATTGCCTAACGGATATAACATGTGGTATTAAAAGTGATAGATATCAACATAGTTGATCATTTCACTATAATGTGTGTTATTATTATTATTATTATGTCCAATGCAGCACATTTACCGCTACACCAGGGCACTAAAGTCATGCCATCCGGGCGCTTGCAGTCTGATCTGGACAACCCACTTGGTTCCTTAGAGGAAGGGATGCCTGCTCTTGAAAGTGCTCGCCATATTAAGTTGTTTGAATGGTGATAGCGAGACATTCTACCTGAACTGCGTTTGCAGAAGAGGCCGTGGAGACCTAGAGCGTCGACTTCATGACCGCAAGGGCACACGTGAGGCTCGCCAGTTTTCGCCCCTAAACGGAAACTAAAGGCTACGGAATTGCCTCGCTGTCTAAAAAAAAGCCCACAAGAAGCAATAGGGAAAGCGTGGAGCCAGTCGCTGCTTCTTTTGGTTGATACAGCTAGGAGTCGTGCTCTGTCTACTGCACTGGACTGGGATTCTAACAGACTGTTATAAATCCGATCCACTGTAGGACGGTCCCATGTTATTATTATTATTTTTATTTTTATATTTATCATGAAATGTTATTGTTAAATGAAAAATGAATATGTGAAAATGAAAGTGAGTGTTGAGAGGAGTAAGGATAGGTTGGTTCTGTCAGGAATGAGATTTTGAAATGGCATAATTATAAAGTGAGAAAAGCAGAGGAGAATCTAGTCTAGATAGTTTGGAGGGATGAGATGGAGGTTAAGTTAGAGAGAAATACACCACAACTGACGTGAAATGCAGTGATTAAGAGAGATCAAAAGAATAGAGGATTGACTGATGATATGGTATGAGACAGAGAGGAGTGGAGATTACGAGTTTGTTAGAAATCCTACTTGAGATTAATTGCATGCTATTAATACTAAAATATATTGTTTAAACAAATATACATAACATTACAGAGTCAGGAAGCAATTATATGCTTGTTTAAGATACGACATCTCCGTGCATTCCACCACGTGTTCTGTAGTAGTTCCAGCTCACTTCTGCTCAGGCAAATATCTGCCTGTCGTCTGTCATGTTGCTCTAGACTGAGGGGACACTCAACGGATTGGGTGGGGGTGTAGTGTATCGCTGAGAGCAGGAAGGCAGTGGCGGGAGGGGTGGTGGATGAGGCTGGCACAGCTGCTTGTGGCGTGTCTCTAGTAGCGTGCCTCTCGCGCAGATAGCTGCTGTTAGCTGGTTGTGGTCGCCCCTTTCGCACAGACAGCTGTTGTTTTAACAGTTGTCTGTAGCGTGCCTCTCGCATAGACAGCTGTTGTTATCACAGCTGCTAGTGCCGTGGCACTCATAGAGACAACTGTTGCTATCATAGCTACTTGTATCACGTTTCTCATAGAGACAACTGTTGCTATCACAGCTGCTTGGATCACGTTTCTTATAGAGACAACTGTTGCTATCACAGCTGCTTGTATCGCGTTTCTCATAGAGACAACTGCTGTTATCAGAGCCGCTAGTAGGCGTGGCTTTCGTGTATGCAGCTGCTGTCAGTTCAGCAGCTGGTTTCGTGCCTCAGGCAGGGTAGCTACGTCATTGATGTCTCCTTCATCTCATGAAGCCGCTGCTTCCATGCTGAGAACTGTTACAACCCGCTGTAGCCGTTTTGACATGTGTAGAAGGCGGTCAGCAATGTATTCGTGGATTTTATAGATTAATATTATTTATGCAACTTAATTCATGAAAACATGGACGTTAAACCATAGCGTGGATAAAAATTATTTATTGTGTAAATGCTTTAAGTATACATGTATATCTGCTACATAACATAGGCCCACTGTATTTATTCTACATGTATTGTATGACGGTATGACCACAACGTTATAAACGATTGTGAAATATTAGTATTGCAGATGCTATATATGAATGTATTTGCTACATTCTATATTTGCATTTCAGCTTCAGTTACAGTAACCGACGTCAACTAAGATGAACTGTATTCATGATAACACGAGAATCATTTGAAGCTGTAAGCTGATCGATCGCGCCGTAATTAGAAGTGGATGCATTGAAGCTGAGTGGTCGTATAAATTCGTATTTGTCTGCAATAAATTCAGTCTTATTACACAGTCATAGAATCATTTCATTAATGGTGATACCAAGACTATAAATTTAAGAATTTATTTTAGTTGAACTACTGTAGTTTCAGGATTAGTCTAACTTATTCGATATAAAACAATTCATATGAAAATAAAGCGATATTAAAGAAACTGAAATCTGTAATAATCAACTTCTGGAATCAGCTCAGGATATACATATACTGCATCAAGATGATGGAAGTGGACAGTGGCAGAAGTATAACATTGACGGATGCAGGTATGGACACGGATGTGGGAGACTCGGAAGTGAGTAGACTTATGTCTGAGGGACTTAACGGAGACCAGGATTCTGCCGATGTAGTGGATAAACTCGACAAGACGGCTATCATCAAACAGGTAGGTACTGAAGTACAGGTAGGTACTAAGGTACTTACTAAGTACTCACTGAGGTATTACATATATATATATATCGTACACCAAGCACTGAGACACCCACTGAAACAAAGATAACACATCTAGCACTTGGTACCCACTTAAACACCCATAGTACATCAAGCACTGAGGTACTCAATTAAACACACATAGTACATCAAGCACTGAGGTACTCAATGTAACACTCATAGTACGTCAAGCACTGAGGTACTCAATGAAACACACATAGTACATCAAGCACTGAGGTACTTAATGAAACACACATAGTACGCCAAGCACTAGACACCAATTCAAACACTCATAGTACATCAAGCACTGGGGCATTCATTAAGATACATATAGTTCCATAAGCACTGGGTAATTACGGAAGCACAGAGAATGTAATATAATTGTGGTCATTGTAAACTTGGATTACTGTATAGAGAGAGAGAGAGAGAGAGAGAGAGAGAGAGAGAGAGAGAGATAAACATCCTTTATTTCATTTCACTTCAACTGAATAACATACATATAAATGTTAAGTACTATCAAATGAAAACATTCAGTCAAACAGTGAGAAGCATGCACAACAAATAAAAATTATAAAAGTAAACATTACGAGTATGGGTAGCCATCAGTGAAGATACACAGTATCTTATCTAGCTGAACACCACGACGTATTCATAAGATTTTGTAGAAATGCAACATGTGTAAATGAAAGCGATAATAATTAACCAGTGATCACCAACCATTTAACAAATAATATTTGTATAATTTAGTAAAAGAATTCATGGTGAAAGCATTGCGAATATAAGTGAAATAATATTTCAGATACAACGGCATGTGTATACAGCTGAATTAAAAATAGTAGCACTGGACTCAATTAATAAGTAATTAGTCATGGATTGCTTAGTGGAGTATGAGTCCTGAGAGACATTGAGCTTGATCATTTCTTTCACATTTTAATTTGAATATTACGAAGAAGCAATTTGACATAGCTTCTTCATAATATAAGCATTTGTATATTAATTAAAAGTTTATACTGTAGCTTAATAGGCAAGACATTGAAATTAGAATAAAGAATTTTAGTATTACAGAATCTACTCTGTTACAGTAGGGTGCGTCACGATCTGTTAAAAGACACATGTCTAGGGTGTAACGCACTAGACGAAGCGCCCCATAAACTTCAGTGCCATACAGAGCGTTACTGTAGAATGTACATGTAGAATCAAAACCAAGTAGATGAGAATTAGATAAGACCCATCAAATGCTATGAACGTCGTATCCTGGAGGTCAGACTACCGATGAGATATTAAGGACGAAATTACGTGTTGATAACCATTCATACGCCAATGATTGAAAGAAGAGATAAGTGCCATTTCTCAAAATATTTTTTAATGATTTGCATTGATTTCTCTTCTAATCTGATTCTTATGAATTCTTAATAATCTAACTGAATAAGAAACGCGTACACAAACTCACGCACTTCTAGTTTAGAGCAGTAAGTATTTACTTCATATTTTCATACACTGAGCAAAATCTTACAAGCTAGAATATAACAAAATAGAGATTGATTATCATCATCATCATCATCATCATCATCATCATCATCCCTTGAATTTCAGTTAAACTAGGATCCGGATTAGAAAATTTTGTTGCAATTTCTGGAGTATGGACAATCACCAACCAAATGCCCTTTCTGACGTTGGATTGTATCTAAATGCTGAACAGGTTATATCCAGTTAATACTCAACCTACATTACGCAGAGGTCTCAATGTTTCGTTTATATAAATAGTGATTGACAACTTTTTTGTGATTGGGATTCTTGGTTTTCTGGTTTTATTCCTGAGAACATGGGATAAGGATAAATATTCTGTAGGAGTCCTCCATACATGTAGACAGTTACTGAAATCAGATATTTTATCGATCTGTGCCTTCAATAAATTTCTTGCCCCTTCTAAAAACTGGAGCTAGACCATTGACAGAAACGCTCATTCCAGTCTAAACTTATCCAGCCTTCTGCACACAGTTCTGTCATATTATGTCTTATGATTAGATTGGGTAGCAAAAGAAAGAGGGAGAGAGGTAGAGAGAGAGAGAGAGAGAGAGAGAGAGAGAGAGAGGAGAGAGAGAAAGAGATAGAAAGAGCGAGAGAGACAGAGAGAGGGAAAGCGAACTACGCCTATGATATGTTACAATCAGTTAAGTCAAGTAAACACATCTCGGAGAAATTGAAAGATAACCAGATTGCATGAAAATAAAATAAAAAATCATATTACAGAACTAAGTAGCGTCATCGGAGAAGGCACAAAGTGCCCTATCTAGCTGAAACTATCAGGCTCAGCTGAATGGTTCCAATATTGAAATTAAACTCATCTTTACTACTCTGTTGCTTTATTTACTAGGAGAGAATAGATTTATTATCTGTACAAATTTCTGCATGACGGCTGCAGTTTATCTATTACCGTAATGAAATATAGTAATTTGCAAATTTTGTAATTATGATTTATATTAGGATGTCATGTTGTCGGCACGTGATACGCAGTCTCCGTCAGCATTTAATGTGTCGACGTCATCGACATCCAATTCGTCGACATCATCGCTGAACGACAGCGGGTTCTGGGGAGCATCTTCACCCGAGTCACAGGACATGAACGAATGCATTAAATCTGACAGTATCTCCAGTTAGTGCTCTCTTTCTATTCTTGTCAAGTGTTTGTGTGATCTTGTTATCAAGGTCTCTAATGTTCTTTAAAATCTTATAATCTCAGAAACATTCAACCCGGCCTCGATTAACTCTCTGAATTTATTCAAGAGGTTTTCAATCACGAATACGTATTTAAAAATGAAAGGAAATTTATTTATTAAATAAAAGGCAAATTAAATAATAATAAGAGGCAATGTCCAATGAAACGAAAATATCCGAAATTTGTAACGCGAAAAATACAGTAATTCGTGATATAGTCCAGAATTACATATTCCGATCGCAAACTTAATATATGCGACCGTACTCACAAATTCATATAATAGAAATCCAATATTGAAAGTTAGAATAATGGTAGCAGAAATACTCTAGATTCTACCATTAGATTGTTTGTATTCTAGAGTACTTAGTATCTGCGTTAGTATCTTTTATAACGCTTTCTCTGTTCTCTTGAGTATTCCTTTGACCTCACTCAGGGTCTGCTTAACGGTCTTATCTGCATAAGATAAACCACTACCGTCTATATCGTCTAGACGTGAAAGATCTCTATCTTTCCTAATTTCTTTCCAAACATGTGTTACCTTCTCTAATCCCTTTTCACGTGTCCATGTCTACTGCTCTAGACGTCTCGAATTCTCCTTCTCAGTCCAGGCAGGCCCACCAATCATAAACTCCGAATCTATTTAAGCCACGCCCATGACCGAGATCTAACCAGCTGACTCCTATAATAATTACCTTCAAATAAAAATAATAATAGATAATAATTATCTTCAAATAAAATGTATCAGGCTAGATAAATAATACTTTAAATACTCAATTATGAAACATGCTCTCTCTCTCTCTTTCTCTTAGTGCACTGCCTACTGGCAAGTCCATGGTATATAACGCTTCCACTCTCCTTTGTCTTCCGCTTTCCTCTTCTTGTCCACATATGAGTGGGTCTTAAATCATCTAACATACCTAATCTCGGCCTGCCTCTTCCTCTATTTATTTCCATTACCACCTTCCATGGCCTCTTTTAATGGACTTTCTCCCCTTAGAATGTGTCCTATCTTCGTAACTCTCTTCGTATTTCTTAATACATTTACCAACTGTCTGTCTGTGCAAACTCTCTCCAGGACTTCCTCATTTGTAACCTTTTGAGTCCAACTAATCCTTTCCATTCTTCTTCATATCCACATTTCCAATGCCTTTATTTTCCCGATATCTTCCCTCCTTGATGTCCATGTTTCACATCCATACAATAGCGTGGCCCAAACCAAAGTTTTCACTATCTTTATCTTTGTAGTTTTCATTACTTTTCTTATTACCTAAGGCCTGTTTTGCTTGTGCATTCCAATTACAAATTTCAAATCGTCTGTTATGGTGTGACTTACATACTTGAAACTTCTTACCTTATCCAATTTCGAACCATTTATTGTAATATTGGCGTCTTTATAATTAAATATTAATGTCTTAAGCCATATTATTAATACTGTTTTAAATTGCAGGTATATTCAACCAATCAAATCAAAATTTCAGTTGCCAATCTGTAACGTCTCCTCTACTGGTGAGCTCTCCGAGTAAGAGCGAGAAATCTGGTGGAGTCTTGCCGGTGCAGCAGCTGCTCATACCGGTTTCAACCGGTAACGGAGCCCAGCAGCTAATCTCTATTCCACTCAGCCTAGCAGCAGGGGCGGGCAGTCAGATACAGCTGCTGTCTACACCCAGTGGTCAGCTAATAGCCACCAATCTGCCTGGATTAGGGCAGCCTCTTAACCTCTCTTTACCTGGTAAGCTCTAAACAATAAGTTATAAGTTCTTTTCATTTTGAGATAATATAAAAGAATATTTAAATAATGACGAGAAGAAAGGCTTTTATGAATTTTGGTATCCTTTCTAATAACTTTTAGAGTGTCATTTAGGTGTCCAACTAGATAGGACGCCTTATGTCCTCTTTGATGGCCTAGTTCTTGTTCAATTTCTTATGTACATTTTTGCACATACTGAACTTATTGCGCTTATTATTTAGATTTTGAAAATGTTTATTTCGCTTTCATTTTCTATTTTTCATGTGTTCATCTATGTTATTACTCTGTGAAATTATTGAAAATAAAACGTATTTCTCACTCTCTCTCTCATTTGACGATTGTTATTCCCTACTAATGTGTATTCATTTACTTACTGAGAGAATTACGCATTATCAATATCAGCTTTAAATTTAAATTTTTAACCTTAATCGATATTTCGTGTCCTGTGGTTGACTGCTAATACTTATTGGCTATGAGGATTCTAAGTTGACTGCGTCATTCTTTATATTTGGTCTTCCTGATTTAGCTAATTTGTCAATCATACTCAATGTTCTCTAGTAGATATAGGAATAATACAGAAATTATAAAATATTGGATGAACTCCATATTTAGTTAAGGCTAGTATATTCCTTTTCTATTTGTTAATAGAATATCATTTAATATTATGTTAATCACTCTAAATGTATGTTATTTTATTGTCTCTCCTGTGTTATTAAGTCTTTCCATTTAAAATTGCTTAAAATCAAGAAGTCAATATTTGAAGCTTCCTATAATTTAATTGACTTATTATTTTGTCACAGGTATTATCATATTTTGTCAATTTATTATCATATGTTTTAAATAATTTACTATTTAATGTCCGTACGAAAATTGTCGAACTGAAACAATTGATTAACTCTGTAAGAGTATCTTAATAATAATAATAATAATAATAAAGGTTTAACGTCCGTTTCCTCATCCAGGGATGATGTCAGGGACGTCCCCAACAGCACATATCACTACAGATCAATTCACCCAGACCAATCTGCGAAAGAAATGTGCTGAGGAGAAGTAAGGTCCTAAACGAAAGCCAGTCCGGTGATTAAAAAATAGTTAAGGTAGATTGATTATGTCTATGTTGGGAAAAGGTAAGTTTTAAGCTTGCTAGAGAAGCTTTGATAGATGGCATCAGTATTTCAAATCACAAGGTTCGAGTATCTTCATAATATTAATGCCATAGTCCACTATGAGATATGAGAACTTAATTCTAAGTAATTATAAAAATCTTTTGTGAAGAATATTAAGTCCTACAATTTGTAATAGATACAATTTTCTGACAATAATGGACTCTTATTTTTATATATAACGCCATTAAGCTATTATTTACATTGATAATTGATAATTAGAAGTTAGAGAAATGAAAATTATATAGGCCTATTTTTTAATTCTAGTAAGAAAGCGGCATTTAAAATTTTGCGCATTCTGCAGCTTCTCTACATAAGGCGCGGACTTCTATGGGTGATTGGATGATTGAAGTTATGAAGTTATATAGTTAGGGAATCAGCAGCCATTAGAAGAATAGCGTAGATTACCTTAAGTTCTGATTGTAATATGTTGGTAATCTGGGGGTTGATAACTGATATTTTATGCAGATAAATTATTGATTTGCTAAGCCTTTTGATAAATGATAAGTCTTTTATTTCGTACTATTCTTTTCATGAACACTGAAAACATTCTAACTCTATTTTTAAGAAATTGAAGCGACATAATTAAAACGAGTCTTCATTTTTTCCGATTCATACTATGTTTTAAGCGACGGTATGTCAGAATGCTGACATTGCTGTATACTATTGACGTTTGTTTGATTGTTTGATACATTAGGTTCACAATGTTTAGCTCAGGCCTGTCAGTTATTAAAGAACAATAACAAGAATATATTGAACAGTATCAACAGCAATCTCTTAATAGCTCGTCAGCAAAACTCTGACAAGTTAGCGACGATCACAGTCAAACCAGTCAACAAAGCTAAACCAGGCAGCCACATCATTGCTGTGTCCAGTCAACCGGTAGGAAGTTCGATATACACCATCAAGCAATAACATATCATAAAATAGCTGCTAATGCTGCACACTTTTATGTGCCATGCGTCTTCATTTTCAAATATATTTCTCTTAATATATCAAAAATATTAATTAAGGTAAATATCTAATATTAGAAAAATCTATCTTAACGTAGATGTTGCCATAATATCCGGGGTTGGAATATTAATATTTGAATATTTATGTTCTATAATTCTATTGATATCAATACTAACTGTTCTTCAGTAGATAATTATCGCAGATTAAAATTAATAATAAATATTTTGAATTGACTCAAAGTGAAAATTATTTTGATTAGTAACAATTACCGTTGACAAGATTCTCCTGACTGAACAATAAAGCATCTTGTCTGCTGGTGAGCGGGTGCGCTTTACAAATCTCTCATTTATCAGTATTGTTTGCATTAAACATGAAATATCTGTGTTAAATGCGGAGTTAGTGTTGAAATATTGATTACATGAGCTAAATGAATTAATACAGGTGTAAATACATGTCGTCTTAAGACTGTAAGATACTCAGACTACCGATGATGGATACTGAATAAGACAACGAAATAAATATAACGTTTGAGTTTTTAATGTTTTAATTGCCGATCAGTGATGGGCTTTATAACAATTTATCAACATGTCTGGACATTCTAATGTTATCATTAAAGGAAGAGACAGTAGGCATTAGTCATTTTCATATTTGCTAATATTACTAATTTTGCTAGTATGTTGGCTAGTTTTACTGTTTGTAATTTTTGTTGCTGTACTTTCTATTTTTGCTAGTCTGTAGACATGTAGTTCTTTAAATACCAATACCATTACTCGGACTTATTTCCTGTGGTGGTCAGCTAGATAGAGCACCTTGTGCCCTCTCTGATGGCCACAGGATTCAATAAATAACAGTTTGTCTGATGTTTGATTCTGACTTGAATGATGGATGAGATTTAAATGTCTGATGCATTTATTTATTGTTTCATTGATATGATGTTTGCATGATGTGTCTGTGTAGTGTGATTTCTCTTATATAGTTTTTATACTTTGGTTCTAATAAACGTGACTTCTTAATTTATGCTTTTAATTTTTGAGAAAGTGTTGGTTGTAGATATGATAGCGGGATGACCGTGTGTATAGTCCACTGTCATAGAAGCAGTAGGTCATAAGTTCTAATAATACCTTTACTATCACAGCTAGAATAAGACGATTGTCGAAAGTCCGATCATTGAAAGTTTAAATTAATATCAAGCGTTTGTTTGCCTCACAGCTCAACGCCGCGACGGTTAACGGTATTGTCGCTGCTACCGCTTCTCGTAATAAAATCTCGCAGGGACTCGACGACATCGATCCCAGTGCGTCATCAGCTTCTGGAGAGAACTCCCCCGCATCCCCCCACTCTTCTTCCAAGTACACCGCGCAGCTCTTAGTCAGCGCCCATCAGATTTCCTCCAACGGCGCCGCTACGCATCGACTGACCAATGGCAACGTTCTTCTGAGCAACGGCGCAATCCTCAAGACTGCCAACGGTGTGACGTCATCGTGTCGAACTGTGACTCTCAACGGGATTAGTGGAGCCAGCATAACGGGACGTGGCTCTGCTGTAGTGACGTCATTAAACAATCAAATGACCGGAAGTATTTCATCAAGTCTTCATCCTCTAGGGGCAGCCACTATTGGAGGAGTTATACCCAGCAACATCAATCAACTACTACCGAGTATGAATAACTTTCATTTCTTTATCTTTACTTCTATCAATAAGTTAATCTATATGTCTCTCTAATCCGCTCCAAGCTGGTCTAATCTACGTGCTTATTCTTTTAGATATATATCTATGTCATTTTTTCCAAATAGAAAGATGATAATTTTTGTATAAATATATGTATATATATATTATATATATATATATATATATATATATATATATATATATATATATATATATATATATATCTCAGTGCACTGCATACTGGCAGCTCCATGATTACGCCTCATGCTTCTCTGTCTTCCACTTTCCTCTTCATGTCCACATATGAGTGGATCTTTAAATCATCTAACATACCTAATCTCGGCCTGCCTCTGCCACTATTTCCTCCCATTCACCCTTCTATGACCTCTTTTAGTAGACTTTTCCTCCTGAGAATGTGTCCTATCCAACTCTTCTTCCTACTTTTTTAATACATTTATCAATTTTCTATCTATACAAACTATCTCCAGAACTTCCTCATTTGTAACCTTTTGAGTCCAGCTAATCTTTTCCATTCTTCTCCAAATCCACATTTATCAAAATTCTCTAGCACGTGTTGTCTGTCGATCCTCAAGGCTTCAAGCCACCTATAGTTCCTTGCTTAATAATCTTCATTGACTTCTTGTGGTTCAAAGACTTAAGTATAAAATTGCTCTGTTAACTTTTAGAACATTTCTCTTTGGTAAACCTTCTTACCTTTCTGATCTCCTAATCCAATATCAACCTTCTCGTAAGCTTCGTTCTTCCGATGCCAAACTGCTCAAAATTCCAAATATTATTATTATTATTATTTCCAAGGCCGCTAGTTCCTAAAATCTTTCTTCCTTAAGGTCCATGTTTCACATCCATAAAAAGCTGGTTAAAAAAGCTAATGTTTACGTTAGTTTCCACATTCGAAAGCGATGTCAGTGACGAACGAACCCAGGATTTGAACCCGCACATACTGATCCGCGGTCGAATATCTTACCGACATCGCCACTGGCTCCAGCCAGATAGATTGGCGTGGTCCAAACCAATGTTTTCACTATCTTTATCTATCTTGGTGTCTTTCTTTAGACTTTTTGTTAACAGTTCTTTCCTATTTCCAAATGCCTCTTTTGCTTGTGTAATCCTACTTATTTCAGTCTTACATTTCGCATCATCGTTTATAGTATGACCAAAATATTTGAAACTCTTTTTCTGTTCCAATTTCGTACCATTTATTGTGATATTAACTTCCCCTTTATCATGAGACACTTTCGTCACTTTTGCCTCTTTGATGTTAATCGTCATGCCATATTTCAATGCCGTATCATTCAGATTATCCATTATCTTCTGCAGTCTAGTCTCGCTGCTCGGAACCATTCCTTGGTCACCTGCAAATCGTACATCTTGTAAGAATTTGTCTCCTACTTTTATTCCTTTTTCCATGTCTTCCACGGCTTTCTCCATCATTGCCTCAGCGTAAATATTAAACATCAGCGGCGAAATGCTACAACCTTGTCTTACTCCACGTTCTATTTCACCTTCTTCTGAGTATTCTTATTGAATTTTGATTACTGTCTTTCATTCATGTAGAAGTTTAAAATTAGTCTTCTATCTCTTCAGTCAATTCGTGTTCTTTTTAAGATATTCATCATCGTTATCCAATCAATCTTGTCAAAGGCCATCTCAATATAGGCTTATATATATATGTATATATATATATATATATATATATATATATATATATATATATATATACATACATACATATATATATATATATCTTCTCTCTTCAGTGCAAAGCCAAATGGCAGGTTCAAGGTACATATTCATACTCAAAGTCTGTTTTCTCGCTCCATATGAGCACTCCTTAGATCAACAAGTTAATCCTTTCACAAGGTCTATGCCTTATCCATGCCTTATGTAGCCTATAGCTTGGGAAAAATAAGGCTTCTGAGGTGGTTTCCAGTTTCCTTCCTAAGTTAGGTGGATTAGTTACCATTTAATCCTGGGGGAAAATATTTCATGGTGAGGTGGGTCCCCTCTTGCCATCCTCAGCTCCTGCCTTTAGTCGCCTCTTACGTACACGCGGCAGATTGTTTGCGGTTGTCCAATTCTACAGTGGTCCAACCACACCCAAGCACAACACGAGGAACATATATATATATATATATATATATATATATATATATATATATATATATATATACATGTATATATATATATATACCTATATATATATATATACATATATATATACATGTATATATATATATTTATATATATATATATATATATATATATATATATATATATATATATTGGTAGTGTATTCTTGCGATCATTTTCAATAAGTTGCTTTTAGTGTTATTTTCCCGTCTTCAGATTCCTTTGGAGAACTCCATTTAACTTCTGAAAATATAACAAGAAAATCAGTAACTTCAATGCTTCAATGCTAGTCACTAACGTATTTTGACCGGACATTTTGAAGCATCTGCTTATAATGCTTTTCTTCAGCTCTCCCAGAAGTTAATTAGGGATCTCGTGGTTTCTAGCGATGAAAGTGTCTTTTTTCTAGGAGATAAAATAAAATATTTGACTATTTAGTGATAAAAGCATCAGTTCTGGTTGGCAAACGTTAATGATTGAGAGAGAACAAATCTATAATGTCAAGGACAACTTTAAGTAAAGTCAGCATAAGATTATTTTACAGAAAGCGTTATTTAGCCGTCACTTGTGCACTGCTTAAGTGTCCGTGACTTATAACTCTTCTAGCCAATTCTATCCTCAGCCTTACTTTTCATCTCGATATAGGAACTTGTTATTATATCATCCAACGTCCCATATCTCGGTCTGCCTCTAACAGTATTTATATGCTTCCTTCTATTACATATTTCATCAACCCAGCCTCCTTTATAATATGTCCTATCCAGCTTTCATATCTATTTTTTATAAAATTTATTAACAGTCTACCTCTCTCTACTCTCTCCAGGACTTCTTCATATGTAATTTTGTTGAGTCTAATATATATTTTCCTACTTTCTCGGTAACGACATATCCAATGCTTCTAATTTCCTGATATCCTCTTACCTTAATGTCCACTTTTTACATCCTTACCGAACCAAAATCGATCACACCAATATTTGCACATCTTTCAGTAATTTACCTCTAACTATTCCTTTCTCAATACCTTTCATTGCCTCAATCATTACCATGTATAACATAACAGTTGAACAATACTGATAAAGTACAGCATCCTTGTCTTACCCCCGTCCTATTTCACCCTTTTCTGATAACTTTTGTGAAACTTAGATTCATGTTTTGTTATTCATGCACAAATATAACATAAATAAATAATCTCTCCAGTTAATTCATTTATTTATTTTAATTTTTATTGAGCTTCATCTTGAAAATAAAATTAAGGTAACTCAACTACATGTAATTGTTTATATTACAGTATCAGGGCTCTAACTGGGCTGAAAGTTGCAATCATTTATTACCCAAATAAAATGGAAGAGAGGCAAGCTCAAATATTATAGGATGACTATTTAATAGAAGAATGGAATATATTTGCGACTGTTTGATATCTTTCACGTATGCATGCAGTGTGTTAAATTTAAAAAATTTAATGCCTTGTTTAAGTGTTTGAGATACGATTAACGAATGCATTAAATGATTAGATACGTTCAATGAATGTATTGATTGATTGATTTAGACACCATCAGCAGCGCTAAGGCTGGGACTGTAGTTGACGGGGTTAACCTCGATGAGATTAGAGAGTTTGCTAAACAGTTTAAGATTCGACGTCTGTCTCTTGGTCTCACTCAGACCCAGGTGGGTCAGGCTCTATGTACCACTGAGGGTCCGTCTTACAGTCAGTCTGCCATCTGCAGGTACCACCCTCGGTTTCTCTGTCTCTCTCTTTCTCTTTCGCTCTCTCTCCTTGACTGTGTGGCAGATTTAGCAATTTAGCACATTTAAAAATTAATTGCTGTAATTTTAAGGTTACTACGCTGGTCCTATCACAAGCAGGTCCCATGTTTATAAAAGAAATATATGGGCGTTCATCTAATTCTAGAATGGCATAAAAGATACTGAGTGATGTGTGTACCTGTGTAACATTGTAATATATTGTACCTGTTTACTAAGTTGTAGCATTGTGATATCTTGTACCTGTTTACTAATATGTAGCATCATGATATCTTGTACCTGTTTACTAATCTATAGCATCATGATATCTTGTACCTCTTTACTAATCTATGTCATCATGATATCTTGTACCTGTTTACTGATCTGAAGTATCATGACCTGTTTACTGATCTGTAAAATTGTGATATTCGGTACATGGTTACTGACCTAATTTATTATTATCGCTATCAATATGTTATAACTCTATCAATATTTACCAATGAAAGACTTATATATAATTATATCTCTAAAGTATATACTGGTCATATATTACAGATAATTTCTTTATATTCTATAGTACCACATGCGACTCTTGCTATGGTACTAGGTTTGAGAAGCTGGACATAACGCCGAAGAGCGCTCAGAAGATCAAACCAGTGCTGGAGAAGTGGATGACGGAAGCAGAGGAACGGTACCAGAGTGGACTGCATACCATGTCTGACTACATCGGCACCGAGTCGTCCAAGAAGCGCAAGCGACGGACATCATTCACGCCTCAGGCTCTCGAGGTGCTCAACGAGTACTTCGAGCGCAACACACATCCCTCTGGTATGCCTTCTCTTTGTCAGTCTGTTAGTCTTATAAACCACTCTGATGACTTCTCTTTGTCAGTCTGTTTGTCTTATAAACCTATCTGCCTATCTGGGTCTTACTTAGTTAAAGTCGCCTAACAGTACATATATTGAACGGATGAAATTAGGCTTAATGAGGAACTATTAGAAATAGTTTTACATACAGCAATGCGTTAACAATCAAATTAGAATTTGCATTCCGTCAGATACGGCTAAGAAGAATTAGCAGTGCGCAGGCAAAAAGCTGGTAAAGCTAAGGTTAACGTCAGTTTCCTCACTCGAAAACAATGTCAGTGACGGGCGAGCCCAGGATTTGAACCCAGCACATACTGATCCGCGGTCGACTGTCTTACCGAAAATGTAAAGAAAAAATATGAATTTATTTTTTAACTTTATCATAACCGACTGGTGGTATAAAAGCTTTCGGAATATTAAAATAAATTTATTTACGGTTATTTTAAAGATTTAAGCTTTGAGTAATATAATTATACATATTAAGAAGTATATGCATAATCTTCTGATAATGAAATCTGCTCGGTTCATATTTAGCATCACTCTCTGTGCTATAACTGACTCGTGTAGGAGCCGATATGACAAAGCTGGCTGAAACTCTGAGTTACAACAGAGAAGTCATACGGATTTGGTTCTGTAATAAACGTCAGGCTCTGAAGAACACTGTTCGGCGCCTCTCTATGACCAAAGACATCGTGTGTTAGTGCGCGTAGCATTAATCAATCGGTAAGTCTGCGCAACCATTCTTGTGTTCTCCTGCTTGAAATTATCAATAATTAAATAATCAAGCATTTCACTAAGCATTGCAGAACGATCCTATGATGAAACTGGTGTTAAATCTTTATTTTCATTTGTTTTATCTCAATAAAGAGCAAGTATAATAGCTTTTATGGTAATGTAATTAGTGGTAATTCTTGTTGCAGTAGTAATAATAGTAATAATTATAATGGTTTAAGTCTGTTTCCTTATCCATGTGTGATGTCAAACTCGACCCCGAATCTTTTTTCATTACAAATCAATTCATTCAAAGCCAATAAAATATTCGCTGAGTATAAAGAAGAGAATTTAAACGGTGTCGCTCCGGTGATCAAACACTAAGTCAAAAAGAGAATTTGAGGAGGAGTTACGGCGTAACTGTTTGAATATTCTCCTCAGAAGGCTGGAGCCAGTGGCGATGTCGGTAAGAAAATCGACCGCGGATCAGTATATGCGAGGAGTCAAATCCTGGGTGCGCCTGTCACTGACGTCGCTTTCGATTGAGGAAATTGACTTCAACATTAGCTTTAGAAGCAAGTGGCCTGGGTTCAAAGTCCAGGTCATTCGACAATAAATGAATATTCCCTAGGACCTCAGGAAAGTTAATCATATATCTGAGTGTCAAAGTTTGATTCGATAAAAATTTAGTATGTATTTGCATTTGTAGTTGTATTTCTAGTAAAGTATTTAATAATACTGCTGGATAAGTAAAGTTAAGATTTAAAGTATTGAGTTTTATTAAAGTGAGATCCTAGGCGGTAGCTAAGCTAGGGCAAGTGACCAATGAGGGCATGCCTAAACAGGAAGTAGGAGAGATCCAAGATGGAAGCGTGACAACACGGACGTAAAACGTGCCAAGTTGAAAAGAGATTTAGGAGATTTTAAGAATCTCAAGAGTAGACGAATTGAGAGCAATTCGAAGGGTTCGGGTATTCGAACTATTTGTAGTCCATCGAACAGTCGATGTGGAGAGAGCGATTGGTAGACGATCGAACCGGGAAGAGAGTTCCATTGAAGTATTCCAACCTAGGGATTATAGAGATCCTAGTAGGCAACTAGTAGAGAGGAAAGTAGAGTAAAGTGTAGGAATTTATGCTAGAGGGAGTATCAGTAATTTGTATATCAAAAGTAATCGTATGTAATATAAAGTACTTGCTTATTTTACCTCAGATTAAAAATTATAGAATCAGGTTCCTGACACTGAGTTTGTGACCAATTGGCGCCATCAATATCAAAGATAGGATTAATCATGGAAAGGATTGATAGAAACGTGTCAGGTCCCTGTAGAACAATTTCGAAGACCATTCATGAGTCATGTCACTGCTATAGAACTGTTCGATGTAAAAATATGATGATTTGAATCGGCAAATGGAGGATAAGCAAAAAACCTAAGATAAGTCAGATTCATCACTCGAAAGCGATGTCAGTGACGAGCAACCCCAGGATTGAACCACGCACATATTGATCCGCGGTCGATTACCTAACCGACTTCGCCACTGTGACCGCAATTTTTTGTGACAGTTATAAGCAATTTTTAAGCCTGCCAAAGAAATAGAATACAGAAGAAAAGAGGCTAATATAGCGAAAAAAGTTAAAAGCATTCCATACAGTGAGAGCAGCGCATGAAAACGGGTTCTGTCTACCTGTGAAATTTTGAATTACTGAAACGTGGAGCAGATCAACGTCAGACGAAAGAAGGCTGTTTAGAAACTAAGAGATCTAAAAGCTTTGAGTTGCCTGCACCCAGTGTCTATCCACGAGTAAGAAACTAGAGAGAACTTGGATCCTTGACCGACGAAAGAAAAGCATGACTTGTAAGAGAGATTTACAATTTTGTTACTCGAAAATATACACAAGTAACACAAACAGCGAAAAAAAAAATATACACGTGTTGTAAACCAACCGCTACACGATGACCCGTGTTGTCTTCTTCTTCTTAGCATATGTCGCCCTCGTTCAACCATCTTAGAGCAACCTCATCAGCAGTGTATAGTCGAGCTTTGACATAGGACACTCTTCCACTATGTGATGCATTATTTGCTGCATTTTTTCAAACTCCACCTATGCTTGCACGCTAGACATCGACCTTGACCGATGAGAAGGTGGTGTTTTATTTGACCACTACACCATGATCACTATTGTAGCCAGCCACTACACCATGATCCGTGTTGTAACCAACCGATATGTCATGATTCGTGTTGTAACCAACAACTAAATCATGATTCGTGTTGTAACCAACAACTAAGTCATGATTCGTGTTGTAACCAACAACTATACCATGATTAGTGTTGTAAACTAACCTCTACCCCACTTCGGTAAACAGAGGAATAAGTTAATTAGAAGAGTCGGTGACTTTTTGGCAATTCGTTGGACGATGGATCAAGAGTTGCTGGATTTCAATCCAGTGTTCGTCCCGTCATTTATATGCTTCATATGCTATCGAGTAGGTTACTGACTTGGTTTTAATTTTTTGGTTCTTGGAATTTCCTAATGTAACATATACAGCTCTGTTGACTAGTTCGACGTAGGCCAATTTCAAAATCTACATTAGAAACTTGCGAACCATAGACAGCTAATAAGTCTTTATAACCAGATATGAGAGCAGAAGTAGTGCGAGCCTTAGAATAATGTTTTTAATGATTGCCCCATCGACAAATAGAAATACATGTAGTTTTCTGTCAAATATCCTGTATTAAGTACTTATCATGTACTGTTCATTTCATTTCATTACAATAAATTTGTTAAGTTAAAGGACGTACTTATATACATGCTTTATAATCCTACATTATAGGATTGCTTGTTACGGGCTTTGTGGTAGGATCTTTCTAGTTTATTATTTAAAGTATAAGTCTTGAAGAATATTTTTATAAATCACTAATATCATTTTCACTCCATTGTTAATAATTTTTCTGTTTTTTTAGATTGCGCTTATCTCAAATAATTAAGAAGACTGGTGATAAAGAAGAACCTGATAATGACTGTTGTTTTCAGTTATTGTTTGCTAACGATACTTCATGTGTTTGTTACATGTATATATTGTATACTGTATGTCAATTTCTGCAAAACAGACGTGTCTGTTTTGCAAAACAGCCATGTCTGTCAATTTGTACCATTTATACAAAAATATGGACAATATAAACTCATTTTTGACTCAGGACTCAAGGTAGTTATAGTAAAATACACACTTTGTGATTGAAATGTGAGAGCAAGATAGAGATTAATATTGCAGAGTATGTAGAAACATGAATATGGGAGATGACATTTGGCAATAGATTGTCTCCAATTCTTCTCTAACATAATTTCTCTACTCCAAACTCATTGTTCATTGTACACAATTTATTTGTAGCAGGTCAGCCATGTTCAGTAGTGATTGGTCCCGTGATGTTAACTTTGATTGCTCCAAAAAATTTATGGTTTTGACCTATCTAATTATAGGCCTTAAATATTTCTTATATATAGTTATGCTTGTCTTACATAGCCTTTGCGATGGCTTCTGCTTTCAGTATACGCATTAGTTGGTTTTTACGTTACAGAGACCGTTCTCGAAATGTCAATTTCCGAGCTTCTCGGTCCCAACAGGTGTGGAATACTAGACATAAAACTCAGGTTACTTAGCTGACAAGAAAACGATAGGTCTAGGTTTTTTAGAGAGCTTTAAATTGAAATTTCCTTTATGCATCGCCATAATTATGAAATTGCATGTAATGAATAAACTATGCATAATTGCATTGCAGTGTACATGTATATATAAAATATATTATTTATACGGATATTATTGCTATACAGATATAAGCAAAAGTATAAAATTGCAATAGCGGCATAGAGAATGCATATAAATACGCTCTGTCGGTTGTTGCATTATATGAGTGCATGTCTATTGACTTCATCTGCTGGAGCCAGTGGCGATGTCGGTAAGATATTAGACCTCGAAACAGTATGTGCTAGGTTCAAGTCTTGGGCTCGTCCGTCATTGACGTCACTCTCGAGTGAGGAAACTGACGTTCGCATTAGCATTTGTAGCTTTTTGTATCATCATGTGTTCTGCTAACAATTCTTCTTTATACCTACTGTATATTATAAAAATATTCTTAAGAACTTCTATAAGGTTTAAGTTTTTTTACAATTGTTCAGCTTGCAGGCTCATTAAATATCATATTTGAAAGGAGTAAACCTCAACCCTTAGAGGAAAGTATAGCTTGGAATATACGTCATCGGAGGTGCTATGCATTGTAATGGTTATTCTTGGCATAAATATTAATACGAAATAAGAGCTGTACCATAGAAGTGTAGAATTTTAGTTCGTAGTCTGTAGCTCTACATTCGGCATTCGCCAAGAATGCGACCAGTCGTAACTGTTCATTACGCATATTTGTAGTTGCTATAGAATCATTGTTAACCGATTTTCCGTATTTTTCATTTATTTGTATCTAGTCTGCATTTTACATTCCTTATTATCAATTAATTGTAACTTTAATTTTAGCTCTGACGGTTCATAAGTATATTGAAATAATTTTTGCTTGTTTCTTACTAAACGTACAAACGATAATTTGTTCCAACTGACTAATCGTGTTCCGTTAAATAATAAATCAGAAATTTAAATGAGTCAAACGATGTTTTCACTTGCTGTCACTTTATAGTTATTTTTACAATCTTTCTTAATTATTTAATGTAGCTGTAGTCGTAGTGTTATGTCAAGTTCAAGGTATCTACACTCAGAGTCTGCTTTCATTACAAAAAGAGCGCTCCATAGATCAACAAGTTCATCCCTTCCCAAAAGGTTATGCCTTATCGATAGCGTATGTAGCTTATAGCTCAAGAAAGATATGGCTTCTGAGGCGCTTTCTCATTGACTTCCTCAGTTCTTATTTGTTAAATGTGATAAGGATCTGATATTTGTTCTTGTATTAAGTTACTGGACAATTGAAGCGTTAGCTGTATACCCATTTTTCGTACTAGTGGATATAAAGAGCGATACTGTCGCAAGAAATCTTTTGAAATTATGCCCTTATTGTTTCGCATACTAAATCTGAAATTTTTCAGGATAGACACATGTATATCTGGATAAATGTGACAAGAGTACACATTTATTCGATTTAAATGTTTCTTAATATGTTAACATTTCTAAAGAGCAGATGGAAAATAATTGAAGATTGAAAAGTTTTCACGATTTAGTAATTCAAGTTTTCTATAAAATATTTAAACTGATTAGTCTCATTGTTTCTGTTTAACATTTTTCTACTAGTTACAAATAGAATGTCTTAGTAGCGAAGGGGTAAAGTCATGAAGTTTTAAATGGCAGATTCTGAGGTGAATTGAAACCTCATGGGTTCGAATCCCGGCCGCGCTGTTCTGAGAGTAAAATCTCGGACATTCACTGGTTATACGGAAACTGGTCTAAATTGCGTAACGGTTTAAACATGTGATATTAAAAAGTGATAGATATCAACATATTTGATTATTCACTATAATGCGTGCTTACTTTTTTATATTTTTAATAATAGCACATGTAGTGAAATAATACGTACTGTAGTGAAATCAGTATTACATATTTAAATCAAGCTCGATAGTTTGTTTATAAACGTTAAAGTAAATTTACATTACAAAATAAAAATCTTAGAGCTACTTCTTGCTGAATGTGATATTGCGAGAGCAGAACCTTAGAAAGATGAACACATTTTGCTTAAGGACATGAGTTCAAGAAGAGATCAACTATATCGTAGATTTCCATGGCAAAACGATAACAACGCAATTAAGAAGTGGAAAATTGATTACTCAAATAAAGTCTGAAAAGTAGTAGAAGTAATGTTGACGTTTATTCATCAGTTTAACTTTATATAAAGCTCTGATATTTTGTCCTATGGTGAGACGGGGTCCATAAGTCATTAAACCGTCAATATAATAAGCTTGGTTTTCAGTGATGAAAGTCTCCGTAAATTAAACCTAAAGTGGACTATTAGAAACCAGATTGAGTGGGCGTTGTATGAACTCATCAATTGCAGAAAGGTGAAGAGTTTAGATGACTCCTTTTTAATAGTGACTTTATACTATCCTCTCTGATTACAGATTAGGGCAACCACAAATGGTTATTAAACCAGTTTCTTCACAAGTTATTGCAATCCTGATGGCATTTATTTATTTAACCTTTTAATATTAACCTATGATTCGAAATACCGCACTATAGCAACGTACATAATTTGAGTATCACGTAGACAAAAAAAATGATATGAATCTAAGTTCATTTTTTACGACATAGTGAACCATTGATGCCTATACCAGCGATGTATTAGTAATTGAAATAGAATAAAGTTCGTCAAATCACAAAACCGGAAATAGCTAAGAGAAGTCAAGGATGAAGTTATCATGATGGCTGATGATGCAGAATGACTTTCTGCAGATCTAACTCTAGCTCTCGAGTTAGATGTCGCATCTGAAACAGAAAACAATCAACGAGAACCTGTAAAGTATCAATAAACTTTATTATATTTTCAACTTATGATGTCTTAATAACAGAGAAATACCAACCGCCACAAAGATAAGATTTATACTTATAACGTATGCATTGCTAATGCATCACAAGCATCACTACCTTTAAAACTAAATCTGAAAGCTTTGATTTAAAAATCATTATTTAGAGAATTCAGGTCTAGATAATATTGCGAATTTAGCTGGTTTTCGAACTTCAAACTGCCATGAATATGCGGTCTGTCAAGATATAGTTAATTAATATTCACGTATCGTTCGAGATATAGGCCTACAGGGTACGCATTAAAACATAATTCCCTTGCAAAATTGCCATGTCTTAGTTAATTCTTGATACTTCGCCTTGAAATTCAATAAATTGCCTTCTTACGCTGCTTGTTAATTAAAGGACAAAACTCGGTTTTATTTCTAAAATTATTTTAAATATTGTTCTAGGATTGATATCTGGAGATAGACCTAAATAAGAGCAAATCTACAACAAACTCTGTTGGCTATTCTTATAGAACATAATTTGAACAGATGCGACACTTACTGTCTAGTCGATAGAACATGAATGAGAGTAAACTAGTCTGTCTAATTTAATGAACATTAAAAACTGTAAGTGATGGACGATGTGGTCAGTGGTCAGTTACACATCTCTCAATAATATCAATGCACACGTTCATATAATTTAACGCACATATTCTAATGCAAATTTACATTAGAACTTCGAACCTTCTCCTCCACAGTAGAAATCTTAATTCCCGGAATCAGAATCACAGTTCATTAAGACTGTACGGACATAATTAGATTCAATGTAAACAGATACAGTAAATAAGAGCAGATGTGTAATAAACAGTTAAAACTTTATTTAATGAGAATAATGATGAACATACCATCAAGTCTATAGAACCGGTACATAGCCCTGAATCCTGTAGCATCATACTGAGAGTTAGACCTAAAGGTAACCCTAAAGAAGTTGGTATCACTGTGGTATGTTTGATCTGATAGGGGCATGTCTGCAGCAGACGTTGCACCGCTGGACTGATCACGTGGTCCACACAAGCGGCGCATCTTACGGTCGACGAGATTGACGTTGAAATTTGATAACTCAACAAAATCACTGTCCGTCGTGTCCAGACACCTGTGCACATACAGCGTATGTACAACATTGTACCTGTGTACATTTGTGCATATACAGCGTGTGTTCATGTACATTTGTGCATATACAGCGTGTGTACATGTACATGTGTGCATACACAGCGTGTGTACATGTACACATATGTGCATATGCAGCGTGTGTACATGTGCATGTGTCAAGTTTCGTATACAGCGTGTGTACATATACTTGTGTGAATACACAGCATGTGTACATGTACACATGCGTGCACATGCAACGTGGTGCATGTACACATGTGTGTATATATAGCGCATGGGCATTAAATACATACACGTGCGCATGTGCTACGTATGTGCACGTACACATGTGCATGTACTCTGTAGTCATGCACATACTATCCGATATACTTTTAATATTCATTAAAAGTGATGTATCTTTACGTACAGTATGTGCAGTTATGTACAGTTTATTTTCGAAATCAAAGTCAGCTGAACTCAAAAAAATCGAAATTTGTGCTCAATAATACAAAGTGACTTATAAATTGCGACTTCAGTTTTTAAGAATATACGGATTTCCGAGCTATTTGGGCTTCTGTATATAAGTGCACATTTCAACGCTACCTTAACAGCAAAAAGTTTATAAGAGAACAAAAGTGTGAGCCTCGCCAGCTTATTTAGTTCAATAAGCAAACTAAAGTGGAGTATCACGTTATATACTTGTAAGAACCAAATTTATGGTATTTTCCCTTATCGCTTTATTTCTCAAAACTCATGCTTTACGAAATCACTTAAAAACTAATGCCTTAAGAAATCCATTAATGTATTCAGTGCGGGCTTTTCTTCAATTATTTCCACTTCCTTTTCCAATTTTAATTTTACCATTTAAAAATCGGTTCCACCAAGAATATTATTCATGCTCTTTTATTTCCATAAAAGAACACGATTTTCTTTTACGTTTAGGTTTTATATTTTTAGGAATACTTTCTCGTGGTATGACAAGTCTAAATAATCATTGAATTTAGATCCTTCTGCACTTCAACACATCTAACGCTTCTAGTTTTATATACCTTTCATCTTAACGTCCGCATTTCACATCAGTTTAGTAACTTGATCTGATATACATTATAGTGTCCTTCATATCATCCGGACTTAAACTTGCCTACTTGTATTAGAAATGGCAACCATATGTGAATCTTTAAGACATTAACAATTAAAAAAATAACAATAATCATGTATCATAAGATTAAATACGCATTAGAGTCAAATGATCGATGTTGCTATCCATGAGAGCATCTATCATTTAACAGAATCTTTGTGAACGATTCGGGTGCTTTTAAATTATTTAATTTATCCTTCCTAATTGTCCTGTGTGTATCCGAGAGTTTATTCTCTGATCAACTGTGTGATATCAAATCCACATCAACGCACCCTAGGAGCATTTGCAAACTGATTGTGTTATCAGTTTAAAATTTGATTGCGCAATAATTCTTGCCATTAGAAATTTACCTAGCTGCACTGAAAACAATCATACCAGTACCAACACAATTTCAACTTCCTTATAGGATTTAGAAGCAAATTCTTATTGAAGCAACTTCCATGAGACTGTGGCTTCATGCCTATGATGCAGTAATTCATAATTCGCAATTCTCAACAATTCGTAATTCTAGTGCTGAGATATCAAGATGAGCTTCACAGCTTACCCGGGGGGTATACCCTCTATGTCAAAATGTGTGAAGGTGATCTGAATGGTCTCGCCCTCCCTGCCAAAGAACAGGTAGTGGCAGATGGTGCTGCGTGGGTAGAGACCGGGGTGGTTGGGGGAGGTGATGGTGCCGTTAGACCCCATGTCGCTGCTGTACCGATATCCACAATCTTGCACACAATCAATCAAATAATCAATCAAACAGCGCAAGTTAAATCCTTGGCAGGTTGTACGTTACCTAGTTAATAAAACGCTTTGCTGATGAGCACTAGGGCACAGGTTCAAACCCGCTGGATTTTGTTTACCAGCAATACACCGAATTTGATGAGAACGTTCTCAAATAATAGATAGCAGAATCCCACATAACTAAATAGAAGGTTTTGTTAATTAGCCATTGTTTATCTAACAATGACTATTATTCTCATATATAGACTGCAGAGTAGGGAGATTAGGCACAGTAAACTCAAAAACAACAGCTATTGTATTTGAGTTCCCCCACCCCGAATCTACTAAGTATACGTGTAACTATGTAATGTTCTACGAATCTGTTTAGAATATGTGTAATTATGTCATGTTTTACGAATCTGCTTAGTATATGCGTAATTATGTAATGTTCTACGAATCTACTTAGTATATGTGTCATTATGTCATGTTCTAGTATAATGTTCTACAGTATAATACTGCAACTTAGTTTTATTATTGATTTTAGCGCTTAAATTATTTTTTAATTCTAAAAACAGGATCTAATCTACAATCTATATGTTCAGGGAACATGTTAGTGCTTTCGTGGCCTTTGTGTCCTGCTTCACTTCATTTTCATGTATTTCACTCGTATGATATTACCCGAAGTGAAATAAACATGATTCAATAAAAAATTCAAAGCAATTCAAAATATCTATCTAATATACTATCTGAATGCATTATTCATCAATCAGTGAAGAGATAAAAGATCATCACTGATCGCATTCAATCAGAACCAGATGTTGTTTTGAGCGATACCTCACTACTTTTAGAAAATATATATATTTTATTAAATTGTGGCGCATCAGAAGCAATGAGTATAATTTCAGTCACAGATGAGCACATCGCATGATATAGAAAAGTTTTCATATATTTAGTGTAATTCAAGAAGCGTTTATGCAGAATACTGAGGAGAAACATGTTGAGGATGTTAACGGTCGTGATAACGAATGGGTAGATCGTCAATATAAAAGTAGTTGTTAACGTTCAAATAGATTAATTAAATTGTTCACTAAAATTAATAAAGACGCGTACTTTGAATCAAAATATTGAAGTTATTTTCGGATCACTTCGCCCTGCAATAAGTCGAGCATCGCTGCCAAGGGCGAATAATAATTGATGGTGCGGAGAAATTGTATTGGCACGACAATAATTTATATTCAATACTAAAAGCACAAATGATGCTTTTGAGAATATTAAGAGGCAGGTTTGCATAATCGGTATTCGAGAAATGTTTCTTGTATTTACACAATAAACTGTTTGCGCCCCTTTCATCCGATGCATTGGCTTTCCAAGTGGCTTACAAGAGTGGCTTACAAGAGTAAACAATAACTCAGAAAAGCTTAACGCGTATACCATTATTGAAATTACAGTTACATAAATTGTATACAACAGAAGTTAGAAATTTCATTAAGTATACTGTAAATATGTATTACCTAGATCTGAAAGAGGCACTCCAGATTTAACGCCAAAATCTAAAATAATATAAAAACAATCGATAGCAATTTTTCTCTCTCACTCTCTCTGATGATATGTGCAAACAAGGAAAATCTAAGACACATATCCTTAATCAAAGTCTTTCATCACAATCACTAGGGACAAAAGCTATATGACTACGAAATTACTCTAATCACAAAGGTTTTTACAAAAACCTAAGGTATCCTTTTCTCCTCTACAAATATAACATCTGAGATGGCTTTTCCGCTTCCTTCCTCAGTTTCTGGCTTAGTCGCCTCTTACGATGCGGGCAGTTTATGGTTCGCCATTTCTGTAGTGGCCCATACACAACACGGGAAACCCTGACAATGCGGGAACCAGAAATCTACAATAAAATAAATGCTGTCACTGGAGTAGGCGTGACATGGCAATTTGAACTAATTTCATCCCATTAAACATTAAGCATTTTTATTTGATGTCTACCTTCGAGCAATCTAGCTTCGGTTAAACTGCAAATTACGAGCACTGCTTCAGCGAGGGTGACCATAAATATTATACGCCGTTCATGTACATGCTATCGGCTGCAGTATTCATTTCTCTGACCTTATTTATTTGATGTCTACCATCACTATCATCAAAATATTAAACATCAATTTACAAAAGTAAAATTTAAAAAATATCTCAAATGATTCTTATATTAAACATAGGAAATATAATTTGAGCTAAACTGGAATAATATATCATTAGCTTTCGTTTTCTGGAAATGAATATTTGGTTGAGAATAATAAAAAAATATTATAATAAGTCATCATCTCCATAATCTTTCCTTTAATCTCAGTTAAATTACATGTAAGATCGGGATACGAATAGACATTCTCTCTGCCCCATACCATATCACCAGTCATTCCCTATTTTTCCATTCGCTTTGAAAAGCTTTGTAGCAGTTGAGAGAATAAATATATAAATTACTGAATACTCTATAAGCAGGAGATCACGTAATGAGTTAACATTCATATGGTTACACACTTGCAAACCGCACGTGTTGCAGAAGTTTCTTGTTTATGTGTTGTTTTTATCGTTTTTATCATTTTCTCCTTCTCTCCATGATTATCAATAACTGATACCTTTTGATAAAGCAGCATTTGCAGCCGATGTATATTTAAGAATAAATTCCTACACTCCAGGGATTTTTTATTCAAAGCTGTCAGCTTTGAATTTAACTTAAATTTTAATTTAATTTAAATTAACACAAATGATAATGATTGTAAGTTTTGTTTCAGTGTGTTTTAAGGAGATAATTATAATTTCGATCTAACCATCAACGAATTTATAGATAGCGTTGAACCCCGGGCCACTGAATCCCGAGTAGCTGATGAGCTTAACAATAAGCTGATGATCAGGACTCATGAACTGGGGAGGTTTTCTACTGCCGCAGTAGACACCGATGTCACTCAGGCTGCCATCTGGGGATCTGACGCTCACTGACACCGAGTCGAAGTCATCACAGCTGAGTAGCAATCAAACCATCAAACCTTAGCTTTTACTCAATGACCATTTAATAGATCACCAGGCTACATCACTTAATAGATCACCAGGCTACATCACTTAATGGATCACCAGGCTACATCACTTAATCGATCACCAGGCTACATCACTTAATCGATCACCAGGCTACATCACTTAATAGATCACCAGGCTACATCACTTAATCGATCACTTAGCAACGTCTTTTAGTCAATCACCAGGCTACAACGTTCAATCGATCACCAGAGCTACATCGCCTAATAAATTATTTGGGTCTACATCGACACAGCGTATAACCTATTAGTATTTTAACTCCTTATATGAATAGAAGTTTTATGCAGGCCTAATTAGCGCTCATGTTTTCCTGAAGAGCAGTAGACCAGTATTTAAAAAATTCAATCGGCCCGTCGGTAACAATATCTTTGGAGATATGGAATAGATACTAAATTTGGCTATTGCTCTTAAATAATAAATACCTTAGTGATATATAAATCCTTTACTGTCAAGCGTAATATACGCTTATGTTGTTGCTGAAATATGTTAATTTCTCATATGTTTAAGTTCAGATAAATGACGATAGCACATACTTAAGCAAATATAGTTACATGTAGTTACATGATTGTTTAATCTTTCGGCCACGGATTTCCTTGGTGAAATGTCGCAAAAATGTGGGCTTCTAATAGACGAGCTTGTGCAAACTTGTTACCTTAGAATTGAAAAAGGTCTGGAGAACCATAAGTTGTAAAATATTCATAAAATCATTCAAATGTTTATTAAGATTTCATGTGCATTGACTTAGATCTAGAGTGCTTGAAAGATCTAGCCTTACAATTAAGAATTGGACAAGTTCATTATCCTAATGATACTATTTATAGACTGTCGCAAAAATATTTCATTATCTGATATCGAAAGTTAGCATAATGATACATGTAATTGAACGAGCTTGTGACATCTACAGTACGAAATTGCTTCAGTACTCTTGGACTATAGACGATACTAAGCTTAGGAATAATCAGTTCAATGGGCATGACTTACATATTGGGATCAGCGCTGCTTGGTTCAGAATGGCTCAGATTGAAGTCCATGAAGATGATCTGGACTCTCTCCCTACTTCCCGGCTCAGCGTGGAACACGTACTGGCAGACTATGTCACTGGGATAGGGATTAGGATACTGAGGACTACTGAATGAGCCCGTCTTTCTCTCTGAACTTGAGAAATATAACTCGCACGCTGAAGAAGCTGATAAAAATAATCAAGAAATTACCTCTGCTAGACCAAACATTGGCTGCTAGACCAAACATTGGCTGCTAGACCATATCAAACATTGGCTCTATTTGTCTGTACCAGCTGCACCACACTCTACTGAGTGCACCTGTCAAACTGTTTCATGTGTCACACGCAGACGCTTTTACAAATTCTCAGCTTTAAACAATGTGCCAATGAGTATAATTACATATATACATGTAGATCATGTACAAAAAATACAATTCTGTCAATTTGGTCACAGACCCCTTTTTATGACAGTTATTAAGATTGAATGGGCTCGTCGGAAAAAGTAATTGCATTGTTTTCATTTCCGTTACCAAACTAGACCAATAATTGTAAACTTAATGCTTACAAGTTATAAAGCTGCTACTGTGTGCGTTAAATAGAAACTGTCAAACAGGACAACTGAACGAAAGTCAAATGATTGAATAAAATCTGTCTATAGTATATCGAAATGCGACTCAGAAGGTTTTGTCTATGGTGGTACCATTGAATTTTAAGATGTGGTAAGTCCAAACGTTAACTGATGATCAAATCCAATGAAATTATCCACTGCTGCTTAAGTGACAACGCGTAGGCTTATTCTTTTCCATTACTATTCTATTCTATTCTATTCTATTCTACTATTCTATTCTATTCTATTTTATTCTATTTTATTCTATTCTATTCTTATGCAGCTAGTTCATATATGAAATTAATTAAAAATTGCCTTAAGTGGATAAATTTGCCGCGGAAATGTATAGTAACTAAAATTTTATAAATTAAAACCCAAAATCTCTAGTTTGATTGATTGATGGAGTTTAGCTTTACCGGATGAGGCAATTAAGGCAGGGTGGGGCTTAACGGCGGGCAGAGATTGGTGATTGAAGGGCGAGTCCCCAGGGTGAGGGTGAGTCGATGAAGCGTCCTGATCCCGCTCTAAACATATACACAGCATTAGAACAACTTCAACACATGCTCTAGCGGAGATAAAAATAGCGTCGTGATCAGAATAAAACTGTTCGTAATTAGCATAAGAAGAACTACTAGGCTTACTTGATATCTAGTTAGTAAGCATATTAGTACTTCTTGTGATAATTGCGTTCAGTTTATTCTGATCATGACGTTCTTTAAAACAAAATTTCCTTGTAATATTAAATAAATTAACCATTTTTCAAATATACTATACTAATTTAAAAGAGTGTCATACTAGTTAAAAATATGTAGTATAGATTGAATCGTTATATTTTACATATGGGTTTCTCTGGTTTGATATGACACTGTCTGAGAATGAGGAGTTTATAGGTAGTACTTTAACCTGATAATAAGAGATCAAGTGGATCAGCAGGAGCCAGGTGATTTCCCTCTTGATTTATTGGACTCAGAGTGGTAGAGAAGCTCTCGCCCCTGCTCTCACTCAACATACTCCCCCACCACCCAGATGATTGCTGCTCCTCCCCACCCGTCTCACCCCCAGACTTCCACGCCCCTAGCTGCCCCTCTGCCTCTGACTCCCCTTTCCTCGGATAAATCCAGCCGTGACCAAGTCTTCCAGTGTCAGATTCCTTCCTGTGGTACCTATCCGTGGGGCTCTCCTCTGCAGAGGGTTTGGACTCCCCTGAGTAACTCTGATCATGCAGGAAGCGATACCCGGCAGCGAAGCCCTGACTCTCGTGCCTCGAGTCACTGCTGAGCTGTATACTGAGAGAGGAACCCGTGGAGTTGATGATGACTCCGTTCAGAGTGGAGCAGAACCTGGCAACTTTCTGAGCAGAGCTGTCTGCTCCATCGTAAACCTCTATCACGTCTGAGCCCAGCAAGCACCCTCTGCTATAACACAGTCAATATGTTTGAGTATATGCGAATATATTTTCGATTTTAATATATAATATCATTAATTAAGGATTTTGATTTATAATTTTAATAATATAGCTTCAATAAATGTCACATTTTATTGTTTAAATTTTTAATTTAACATATTGTAATATATTTTAAGAAAATTTTAATATCATTTAATATACTTACATATATTTGACAATATATTTGATTGCATTATGAGCTACCTGTGTAGTAACTTTAGCAATGCTTCTTTTAGACTCTATTAGACAGAGATTAGTGAAGAAATGAGTTATACATTATGTTTATCTTTTCCATCAATCCCTCAACTGCATTTGTTCCAGTGTTTTACACAAATTAGCCATTAATTCAAAGTATCAAAGGGTATTGAAGCTTTTTGTAATATCTTATATTAGTTGTTTATTATTTTATGAGGAAGGCATAGGGGGCCCACCTCGCCAAGAAGCATATCCCCCAAGAAATAAAGGTATATCACGACAAGTGGAGGCGTTATATACCATGGACCTGCCAGTAGGCAGTGCACTAAGAGAGAGAGATTATTTCATCAATCTATCTTTAAAACCAACTTTTGAAGAGTTATATAACCTGCCGGATTGGACACCCTGTAGTCGAATGTTCCAGAAGGTCAACTGAACTCTCTCGTCTGGTGCTCCGTGTATCGTATACCGACAGTTGGAGTCAGGCGGATAATTCTGAGGATAGCGGGGAGAAAATATCCTCTCAGCCATTTCCTCCCCGGACTCTGCCTTGAATGCCAGGACAGACATCCTGCTACTCCGCTCAGGGTCTGGTCCTGGGAGGGAATGCCTGGATGAACCTGGGTGGATTCTCGCTGGTCTACTGAGCCGATCACTGTAGAAGTCGTAAGAGCACTTAGTACCGTGCCGTAGCACCGCAGTGTCCATCTCAAACTGAGCTGTTACAGCAACATAGAGTACCATCAGTGTTCGTTGTGCATAGCTAATTCTAATAACTTGTCATATTAGAATAATTAATCTGAAATTTTGCTAAATGATTAAAGCAATCTGCAAACGTTAAAACCATAACCCATTAAAACAGCGTTCAGTTAAAAATTAACGAGTTAATAAGATGGTGGGGGGGGCGGGATTAGCGCAGTCGGTTAAGCTGCGCGTCAGTTAAATGAAGTTAAGCTCCATCGCGCCGGTTAGTACTTTGTGGGCGACCACCTTGGAAGACCGAGTGTTGACAGCTTTGAACGAAAAAAAATCCCGAGGGTGTTGGAAGGTTATTCTTAAATCCGCGCTGCTGCAATTGATGCGCCAACAAAAGGCAACGATTACTAATAACCATGGAAAGGAATGGAGGAAATACTGAAAACTACAAAAACAGAAACCAAGAAAGGAAACCATGTAGCACATGCGGTATGTCATGTGTGTAACTAAAGGAACAAAAAAATAGATTCATAATATTTCACATTTTAGCAACGAGAGTCAGCTAAACGCAACTTCATCGACCAATCCTAACTGCTTGCACTATACGTCTCCTGCTTTCGATTATCAAGAATTCTAATCTCATAGATTAGTATCTGAAGCATCGTTCATCAAGACTTGAAACATTCTTCTAATCGCTCTTTACGTCATGTTCTTGTTTTCTGTAGACTAGTAAGATCTCTTCTTCTGAGCTGTACTGTTATACTAATCGATGTAAGCGTCAGACCATCGACCTCTTTATCTACAAACTTTTTTATTTGTTTATCTTGTCACAATATTAATAAAAACTAACATACTAAATTAACAAATTAAAAAATATCAAGAAGAACAAGGATTGCCACAAAATAGGGTTACGCCCTTTGAGCTACTACAGTCAATGGCAGCAATTTGGAATAACACATTCAAGACCTTTAACTTAATATAAAATTACACGCAGATGTAACTCTGCATATACGGCATAAATCAAAATGCTATTTCTTATTCATATTATGGAAGCTTTATAGGCCTAAACCTCACAAGCAATACTTAGTTTATAAAGCACATGCATTTTTTAATTTTTAATTTTTATGCTTGGTTTCCAATAGTACCCTATATGTACGTAAACATAAGCCAAACTTAGTTTTATAGCGCTATATTGGTAATGCTCTATCAATTATATCTTCAATCAATTAAGCTCTATCGTATTATCTTAACTCATGATTTAATTGTATTTATGTTATTATTTGTATGTAAACAGCTCTGACGTATATTAAGTCTCCAATCTGACCATTGCATTCACTTCTCCCTCCATCTTCCCACCGGCCTCCCACACTTATCTGGGCGGATACGGAATTAGAATTCTCTGGCTATCTTTCTCCATTTCTTCTTTATCGTCGCATCGTCAAAGAAATTCTACTGCTAAACGTTTTTGCTCGAAGGAATTACCGGTCGAGTGACCAGGGCACGAGAGGGCGCATATTGGATGACAAGTATTTGCTGTAAGGTCTAGATGATATTGCAGTTAAGCTATTGAATTTGACGCCAATTTCTATCTTCTTTTGTTTGTGGTCAGTCAAATCAGCTTATCGCTAATGATTCATTCGGATATGTTATATAAAATGATTTAATTAATCCAGGTATTAACGGCTTGATTGATGATTTAAAGCTGTGCGGACACTGAAATACTTATAACTTAGACGATTTGGTCAATATCGACTAAGCGTTAAGTTAGGAATACAACAAGAAGACAACATCATAAACTAAATTTTAAGCTAAGAGCTACAATTAAGAACATTAGAGATCTTGTGATGGGGTCCACTGGTTGGCCGATGTAATGTTCTTAAACACGACTTACGCAGACAGAGCTTAAAATTAACTGCTCTGAACCTGCAATTTGTCAGAAAACTAGTCAAAGGACATCCATACAAATCATCAAATCAATGGATATTTCTAAAGATTGCTAAATCCTGATGTACGTAAACTCTTCTATGAAAATATAAACTTTGTATTTATTTAAACTCCTTAAGGATTTTGTTACAAAGCGGAGCTATGACGTAGTGGTTGGTGGTCGGACGCGTGGTTGAAGTAACTTCCAGCCTCGCTATACAGACTATGATGTTAGATCGGGTTTCGATGAACAGGGTCTCCGCTAGACGATTAATTTCCTCACTGGGAGGACCGATCTGAATTCAATAAAGCGAACTACGACATCTCATATAGTATAGGACCGGCCCTGGCTCTGTCATCTATATCAGAGGCTTTTTGTAGAGAGGTTTTTTGTAAGTCTCAAACCATAGAGGTGATCCTTCCTAATGATTGATTTTCCGAATTTTGAATTTGCACTGTTTAATGGACATCGTATTCTGCTCATCGGTTTACTTGGCTACTGGCTATATAGCGATCAACGTTGTTGTGGATGACAGTAGCACTCTAATTTATTGTTATTCTTGAGATATTGATATGTTTAATTGTATTTTTGTAATGTTGTACAAAAATTTTTTGTAACGTTAATACAAAGTATTAAAAAAAGAGTATTGCCCGCCCGTCGGTGACATCGCTTTCGAGTGAGGAAATTGACGTTAACATTAGCTTTACCAGCTTTAATAAAACATGATCAAGACTTAGACAGGTACCAAGTGGATTCAACATGAAAATCTTAATCAAAATGGAAAAGAATAGCTCAATAGGCTATTTTAACTAAAGAGGCAAATTAACTATTCAATGCAGAGTTAACTAAAATAATGCCTGTAAATCAACACCAGCTCTCAGATGTGTCCCAGAGTGATAGTTATATCAGCTAAGTCATAGTAAAACTCATATCTAATGAAGACAATTAAATTTGGGATTTTTAGTTTAAAGAAATACAATCGAAATTTCTTAAAAATCCTTTCAGAAAATTTTCCTTTGAATGCACGACCGCTTGAGTTTAAACGTTGTCAAAAATACTGCAATCTTTTTGAATTTCTCTCCGGTCCCAAGAGGAAGCGAGATTCATTAAAACTAAGAATTTCTAATTTTCGCAAACAAATAATGATCACAATATGATGTGTCACAGAGTCCCACTGGTCATCTCGTCAAGCTCGACTAAGGCACGTTCAAGTAAACCGGATTTCCTGCACATTGCCTGCTTTACCGACTCATTCGTACAGCTTCACAACGCAGAGTTAACCTACTGCAAGACTAATCTATATTGCAACTACTTTGTCGTAGCATCGGTTAAGCTTATAACGATTTTATTCCGTTGCATAAATTTTGCTTATTATAAAACCCGAACTATAATATCTCACCGCTCTCAAACTACACAACATAGTATAATGATAACCGATATTTTGATAGCATTCATAAGATTAATATTATCATAAAAATTTTGGCACTGATTACTGTATAGCATGCTCTCTGGAACACATGTTTTGAAAGACAAAAGCGACTATAATTACGAAGACTTTAACTTCTTTTAATACTCATTTTTTGCAATATTCAGCTACGTGTATTTTCTTTAAAAATTTACAGTGTCGTCTTCATTTGGCTTATTTAGTTGGCTGATTAACTTGGCTACTAGCAATGAGCAATGCTAGTTACATTATGAGCTATAATTAGATTTCATGACGTCATCATCTGAACCAGCTTCAAATCATTGACCTCCCTGCATCAACAAGATGGATAGATCTTCATTTCGATGCAACAACTGAGGATCATTTAATTATCTGCTGGAACATTTTTGTTTTAGACGCAGTTATATTTCAGCTACAGCACGAGCTGCGTGTACCAGATGACTAAGAAGTTTCCGGATTTCTCTAAGCACGTTAGACGATAGCTTTCTCAAATAGAATTTCCTCAACGAGATTCGCCCCTAGCAGATAAAGTGTCCGATGCGCTCTTCACAAGTAAATTAACCAGGATTTCTGGTCGGCATTGCCGTGTCGGGGGACAAATCCGCAGCGGGTATTGCCCTTTCAAACGAAAACGTCAAACTCTGTAACTATTTCTCTTCCTGAATACCAGGGAAGTCCTTTATAAACTAAAATTACAGTAAACATATAATTATAATAACAAATGACGTTGATTTCACTTAGCCAAACTGTTAATATTTGTAACAGCTAGAATCACATGGAAGTCTGTCACTCCCCAGTCATTAGTCAGATGCCTCACTGACTAATGACGTTGATTAATTAATGATTAATCTATTAGTCATATGATGATGTCATATTCTGTATTTTTATATTCGCTGACTGAGCCCCTCGTATGTCCAACGACCTTACACCCTACTCCTACTCTGCTCGCTCATCGAGAACTGGGAGTGGCCTAACTTTGGACTGATTATCTAGATTTGGAATTTGCACCATTTTTGGACCTTCTTTTTGCTCGCCGGCTTGATTTTGTCTCAATAGTGCTCGATGTTGTCATTGATGACTGTAGCACTCTAATTGTTATTATTATTATTTTTTTTAATATTTTTTTATCCCGGTGTAAAGAACCTGGGGTTTAATAAAAACGATTCAAGCAATACGTGCTGAATAGCCGCCCGGCTACTCGAGGTCATCAATCGGCTTAAAAGAATTGTTGAAGCAGACTGCATTAAATCTTTGCAAAGTCGATGTTGTCATTGATGACTGTAGCACTCTAATTGTTGTTATTATTATTTTTTATATATTTTTTTATCCCGGTGTAAAGAACCTGGGGTTTAATAAAAACGATTCAAGCAATACGTGCTGAATAGCCGCCCGGCTACTCGAGGTCATCAATCGGCTTAAAAGAATTGTTGAAGCAGACTGCACTAAATCTTTGCAAAGTCATGGAAAGCCTTTGCCAAAGAAAAGATGTCTCTCGCTTATGGCCGGTTTGCCCCGCAATAAGTCTGCCTATGCCATTAATAAAGTCAACTTCTTCGAGATTCATCGGGCCCATGGTTTCAATGGCCACCGGAACAACTTCATATCCTAAGGGCTTGCTGCCACTGCGAACCATTATTATTATTATTATTATTAGTTCTTAAGCTGTAAGGACTCAATTTGTAGAACGGTATAGTAGGTAATCACTTTAAAATGTTCGTTAGTTTATAGAGACATCGGCAGAACAGCGGACATTCATTGGGTGACAATCCTCTCAGAGCTATTCCGTTCATATTCCTATTTAAAACATTTATAATAATTACAGATTTGTGTTCATTGATATGAAAATAAAAGTGAATCTATATCATTACATATGTATATATATATGTAAGTATATATATATATATATATATATATATATATATATATATATATATATATATATCTATGGAACAGTAGAATCTTCCGCTGAGACAATGACACTATCACTGTATTCAAGTGTAATCTTTTTCTTAGCGCATATCGCACTCGTTCAACCATCGTGTAGACATCAACTGCAACTGACTGTTGACTGTGTTAACTGTGTTACGAGTTGCTGTTGAAATGTGTGTGCATGAGATTCTTTAAATTAACTTTTAAATTTGGTCAACCGGTAGGTTCTATTCTACCAACAATGTTCTTGTTGTGAAGTAAAGTATTTCAGCTGAGCACGTCCTGAGTTATGTACGTTGAACTTGTGCTCACGTGGAGGTGGTTGGGCTTTGAACCCTGGTCACTTGCATCCTAGGCGATCACTCTCTACTCGTTACACCATATCCTCACCCTATAAGTATATAATCTCTGACCATTATGCTGATAATTGTACATTGAACTACTCTCAGAAATTAAATCTAGAAATAGCTGACTTTCAAGCTATTCAGTGCAAAATCTAAATAAGACAAGTAACAAAGTTAAAGTACTCAAAGTCTGATTCAATTGCAATTATGGTACCATACAGTCAATGCGAGTGGTAAACCGAGACAACTACAAAGAAATGAAAAGATCAATAGCGAGAATGCGCATTGTTTAAAGCAATAATCACAAAGAGAGAGAGAAAGAGTGAGAGAGAAAAAATCAGGAGTGGCTAATGAATATTAATAGAGCTGCGGGTTGATCTCCTGATAACCCATCGATAAACCACGGCTAAGTCTTAACCTCCTGAAAGTTCTGTTAAATAAAACATTAGAATGTCTTTCAATCAGAGCTGTCGTCTAAACTCTTTGAGGGAGAGACAGGGACGGGAAGGTATTACTACGTATCATTCGTATACTCACACACACTAAGACATACACTCTCTCTTAGTACTCTGTCTATTGGCAGGTCCTTGGCATACAATTCCTCCATATATTTCTATCCTCTGCTTTTCTCTTCATATCAACATATGAAGTAGTTATAAAATCATCCAAAATTTCAAGTCTCGGTCTTCCTCTAATCCTTTTTCCTTCCATTCTTCCCTCAACTACCTCCTTTAGCAAACCATTCCATTATGGTATCAATCAATTGTCTCTTTATGCCATCCCTATTTAGCATCTCTTCGTTTATAATTGTGTCAGTCATTTAATCTCCGATCTTCTCCATAGCGACATTTAGAATGCTTCTAGTTTTCTCATATCCTCCTTTGTTAACGTCAATGTTTCACAACCGTACAGTACCATGGTACACACTAGAAGCCTAACAATCTTTATCTTCGTGGCTTTCTTTTAACTTTTATTTAGCAATTTTTTTCCTCTTACTGAAGGCTTCTCTTGCTTGAGCAATTCAACATTTTAATTCTGTTCCACATTTCCAATCTTCTTTTGATGTGTGTCCTAAATATTTGAAACTCATTACCTGTTTTAACTTCGTACCGTCTACTTCTATTTTGATCTTCCACCTTTTCTAGACACTCTCTTTACTTTGGTTTTCTTTATATTAATTCTCATTCCATACTTTAATACAGTACAGTTCAGGCCATCCACAATTTCCTGTAAACCCACTTCGCTACTAGCAATCATACCTTGATCATCGGAAAAATTTTACATCCTTCACATGCTCACCTTCAATTTTTATTCCTCCTTCAATGTTCTATGTATACACATTGCATGAATGTAGATCACACTGTATGCACAATGGTAAACAGTTATTATGTGTACAGCTATATGTAATAACTGTAAGCATTACAGAGCATATACAGGCAGTGCTACATAGCTAATATCATTATATACATTTTCATGTATGATTTTTGTAGTATGCACATATTAAGTTATATATATATATATTTATATTTATATATGTATATATATATATATTGTTATATACTAGAATTTCCTACTTAGTTTTCTCTTACTACAAGTGCAGTTTAAGGTCGGTCTATTCTCTTTTAGCCCGGACTCAACACTAAATGTATTTATTTTTATATATAATAAATATATCTATATGCCTATATATTCATGTATATATATCTTATATTTACATGTATATATATATATATATATATCTTAGTGCACAGCCTACAGGCAGGTCTGTGGCATATAGCGCTTTCACTCTTCTCCGTATTCCGTATACTCTTCATGTCAACATCTTTAAATCCATCCAATATGTCTAATTTTGGTCATTCATTGTTTTTCTTCCTTCCATTCTACCTTCTAAGGCCTGTTTTAGTAAACTTTCCCCTCTTAAGATATGTTTGATTCAGCTCTTCTGTGTATTTCTGAATGCATTTATAAACAGTCCATGTATCTGTACCAACTCTATCCAGAACTTCATCATTTGGAATTATTCTTGAATGAGGGGTTATACGTTTGGTGAGATGGGTCCCTATGTCTTGCCTCTCTGCCTGCCTGCCTGGTAATGTAATATTGTATACATAATATATTTCTCAATAATTTTCTCTGAACTATATCTTCGTTACTTTCTGTGTGTATAGTTATTAGGTCTATCTATATTTGACTATTGTATAAAATTCAGATGGGTAGGTTAATAGTTGTCAAGATTAGCGTTTTCATCTTGGATCTACATGAATTAAATTCTTACACTCCTCAGCTTCGCTTTTTGAATTATCACACTCATTGAGAGAGTCTACTAACACAGTCCGAGCTGTAACCAAAACGTCTGAATCATTTTTATACATGTAAATTCACTGTTCACTGTTCTAACAAGTCTCGCTTTGAATCATTAATACGGTTTAGATTACTAAGTTGACAAAACTAATTAGAGAAAGACAAAATATATACGAAATGGTATTCTCACTACTGAAATTCACAATCTCAGTAACTTACAAAGGACTTTTCAAGTTACTCTAGTCGCCCTTGCAGTTAGTCCTCAATCGTTGCCGGTAAAACTCGACAAATATGTTAAGCTTTAATTCCTATAAAAAAAATATCCAAATGCAAATTTTGAAGTCCAAAAGTCGCTAGCAATATAAATGTTCAAAATATAATTGGAAATATAAATATATATATATATATATATATATATATATATATATATCTTTCTCTCTCTTTACTGCACTGCCAAGTGGCAGGTTCAAGGTATATATTCATACTCAAAGTCGCTCCATAGGAGCACTCCTTAGATCAATAAGTTAATCCTTCCCAAAGTCTATGCCTTATCCATACCTTATGCTTAATAGTCTATAGCTTAGGAAAAGTATGGCTTCTGAGGTAGTTTCCCTTTGCTTCCTCAGTTAGATGGATTAATTACCATTTAATATTGAGAGAAAATATTTCATGGTGAGGTGGGTCCCTCTTGCCATCCTCAGCTCCTGCCTTAGTAGCCTCTTACTTAAACGCGGCAGATTGTTTGCGATTGACCTATTCTGCAGTGATCCTATCACATCCGAACACAATACGGGGGGAAATATATATACAATATACATATGAACATACTGTATATATATATACTGGCTGAAGCCATTGGCGATGTCGGTAAGATATTCGACCGCGGATCAGTATGTGTATGGTACAAATCCTGGGCTCGCCCGTCACTGACATCGCTTTCGAGTGAGGAAACTGATGTTAACATTAGATTTACCAGCCTTTTACATGTATATATATATATATATATATATATATATATATATACATGCATATATACTGTATATATGTATGTATTTATATTTACGCCACCCTCTGCTACTCCATTCGCTTGATTCCATTGTGCTCAATAGTATTTTGGACAACAACAACACTCCAATTTTGTTGTTGTTGTTGGTATTAAAGAATATATTGCGCCTATTATGAACTTTAGTGGCTCATTTAATACTAACAATTTCATGTCAAATATTTAGGACCATCAGGTTAGTTTCTCATTTGCAAAATTATGAAGGTTATTTGTGCGAGCTAGTTTCGCTTCACGCTTGGAAAATGATATTAAATATAACATTTTATCAGATTGCACAAGTAATAGTTTTTTTAATCAGGACCTTAGCTAAGCAGCACCGCTGTTCTAATTGAAAGCTTATATATAATTTACATAGGCCTACTAGGTTACTTAATTTAATTAACTAACAGTTGAAGTATCAGGATACTGTTGTTTACATTACCTGCATGAGATATGCTGACGTACTAGCAATTAAATTAAGACATTTACAGCAATTGCATCAATAACAGTTTTAATCACACGATCAGTAGATTTAGTAGCAGTGCCTATTACATTTAAATTATTTTAAAGTTTTTTGCTATTTTGAACAGTCAGTACCAGTTGATGGACAAGTCAATAAAACTCGCCTAAACGTAACGTGATGTGATGAACGAGTTACATGCAGATTTGTCTCAGACATGACGAGGAGCGTTATCTTAGAGCACTGGCTTGCCATTTTGCTTCAAAAATATGCACATGACCTTATATATCAAATGATTACACAATTAGAATCTGCATCTGCAGGACGAATTAAATTAGCTTCTCCGAAAATATTAAAACTAATTTCAACAACGAAATTTCTGAATATTAATCCAATGATCCAGAAAATATTTCGAAATTAGAATTGCAATGTGTTACTTAAGTTTCTCGCCCACAGTAATCAGTATATGAATGCTCAAATGCATCTCTTTGCCGCAATAATTTTTCCGATGGTATAATATTGAGCTACCAAATCCATTTGAATATTCATAGAATGATGAGGACGCTTGATCAAAAACAGAGCCAATGCCGGTTATGCTATTCAAGTTTCTGCAAAATGCCTTGCTGAAACCATACTAAACAATCTGTTGGCAGCCACTTAAACCTCCAGTGATGAGTGATGAATGGCGAAGGATTTCGATGAAATGCCTATAGCGTTAAGCGAGAACGGGAAAACAATTGCAGTAATTTCCTAATTAAATTACTGTTGAGTGGAAGAGGAGACGCATAGCACTTACTTTCAATTGACATTCCAGACCAATGTTGAAACCCGGCGTATCGCTGGCGTGATGAAACGTTGTTCTTTAGAAAAGTTAACAAAGTGATTCTCTTCAAGATTCCTCATTAAAAATTTTAAAATGACCCAATTGCAAGAAATTTTGCTAAATAAAGCAATATTTTATTAATGTCTCTGTAGTTTTAGAACCTTCACATCGTCTAAAATAAACATCATCAGCAGCATAGTTTTTACTGCGCAATAAAAAAAGTTTTTCATCTTCAATATGTCGTTTTGCATAATATCTTGGATGGAGCCAGTGGCGATGCCGGTAAGATATTCGATCGCGGATCAGTATGTGCGGGGTTCAAATCCTGGGCTCGCCCATCACTGACATCGCCCTCGAATGAAGAAACTGACGTTAACATTAGCTTTTACCAGCTTTAACATCTTCACGATTATTGAGAACGCATTCAACGCAGAGTATCGGATTATAAAGCTGATTTCTTGCAATTAGATTCAATGATATATACTGTAATGTCAATAATTCTTGAGACTATTTCGTAGGATTTTCTGTGGTGATTAAAGGTCGTCAAAGTATTCGAAGAAACTTATGCAAAATATAATGTCAGCGAATTGTAAGCATTTTTGCTACTATATATATATGTATGTATATATATATATGTATATAAAAATATATATATATAGTTTATACATGTATAACGCAAGTAAAATTCTAACATTTTTAAATCTCAATTTTCTACTTATTTGGTGGGAGCATTATAGTGGCCTAGTTAGCTTACCCTTGTGATTTAACGTAGTCGGTTAAGGTGCGCGTCAACAAACGAAGTTAAGCTTCGGCGAGCCCGGTCAATATATGGACCGGTTACCATCTTGGAAGATCGAGTGCTGATAGCTTTGAATGAAAAATCCCCTAGGTCCTCCGAACAGATATTCTACGTACAAAACTCAAGATTGTGCTCCGCCGAAATATTTCATTTCACGAATATGAATATTTGTGTAGAATAGAACCTATCAGGCGGCCAAATTGCTTAAAAAAATTTCGGCCACACTCTATTCAACGTTACTGAATTGAACATGTGCGACATACAGCAAAATATAATGCATGTACATTGTACATGTATAATAAAGATGAAAATTAAACCCTCAAGTAAAATATCCATATTCAACACCTTGTCATGCATGTACATAATTTCAATAATTCAATTGGAGAACAATTATTAGTCTCAATTTTATTTCAGTAATGTAATTATTTTGCAGAGAGCTTTATACTGATGTCTACTCTTCGTTTAAATATTAACGTTTTCATAAATAATGTTTTTATCTTACCTTTAAACTTTAATATATATCAGTATTTAATGGTGAAATAAAATGATTATAATTATCCAACCCCGTGTTGTGCTCGGGTGTGGTTGGACCACTGCAGAATTGGGCAACCGCAAACAATCTGCCGCGTGTACGTAAGAGGCGACTAAAGGCAGGAGCTGAGGATGGTAAGAGGGGACCAACCTCACCATGAAATATTTTCCCCCAGGATTAAATGATAATTAATCCATCTAACTGAGGAACGCAACGGGAAACCACCTCAGAAGCCATATTTTTCCCAAGCTATACATATGGTATGGATAAGGCACAGACTTTGTGAAGGGATTAACTTGTTGATCTAAGGAGTACTCTTATGGAGCGAGAAAGCAGACATTGAGTATGAATATGTACCTTGAACCTGCCACTTGGCAGTGCACGGAAAAGAGAGAGAGAGAATGATCAAACAGGCCTAAAGTGATCTGACAGAATTATAATGATCTAATAGGATTCTAGTGATCCAACAGGACTATGGTGATCCAACTAACAGTCGCACGCAAATTAGAAGAGACAGAAAGAGAGCTTGACAGAGAGCGAGAGTAGGTCATTTAGCAATTCATTGATCCGCATCCATCAATTACTCTCCGCGGATATCATTCACTGTCCACGGCTCTGCTCAATCTCCGCTCAGAGACCCCGGCTCTCGCTCATAATAGTCAGCTTTGTTTACTGCTTAACTGAGCAGCATGTTGCGTAGATTGATTTCTAGGTCGACACAACAGCCCCTGACTAAACATAAATACTAGTATGGATCAAATGTGAGTTACTAGTCAACCACTGACTCAACAGAAATACTAGTAGAGGTAACTTGAGATATTCAAGTCTAATATTGACATCGCAATAATATTATCATCGCATTGCATATTATTATTATGTCACTGACATCGCTTTAGAGTGAGGAAATGACGTTAACCTTAGCTTTACCAGCTTTTTATTGAGAATATTTAGAAGGCTCACCTTAACAAAGTAGTCATAAGATAAAATAAATACTTGTTTATGTCTAAATTAATGTCTCTATTTTCAACGACTTATATTGAGCAGTTTGTTATTTATTTCCAGAATTTTCTTTGATCACTTGATGTGTCAATGACTTACAATTTGATTCTACATGTATATTCACTTTATCAACAAATGTTCGAGGTCTTCAGTACCGACATCGCCACTGGCTGGAGCCAATGGCGATGTCGGTAAGATACTCGACCGCGGATCAGTACGTGCTGGGTTCAAATACTGGGCTCGCCCGTCACTGACATCGCTTTCGAGTGAGGAAATTGACGTTAAAATTAGCTTTACCAGCTTTTATATGTAGTAAAATTTAAGTTTACTGAATTTAAGTTTACTGTTTGAAGTTAATTTTATACTTTATATAAAAATACATTTGTAAGAAATTGCAATTTACTTACAAATATGCACATGTATGTGCATTTAATATGTATAATTATGTGTGTATATATATATATACACACACATAATTATACATATATATATACTACATATATATATACATATATATATTATACTACATATATATATATATATATATATATATATATATATATATGTAGTATGCGCTGGTAATATGATAAATCCTTCATCTATTGATATGAAGGGAAAGGCAGAGGATAGAAATATGTAGAGGAGTAATATGCCATGGACCTACCAATCGGTAGTGTACTAAAAGAGAGAGATGTGCATGTGTGTGTACATGTAGATAGATATAGGTATATTGTATCGTTTTTTACTTGTTTTATAACAATTTCAAAAATAAATTTAAAAAAATACAAAATCAATAAAATATAAATTACATACATCTTCAATACACTATATAATGTATGGGTATTTTATTGCTGAAATTATAATTATAATTGAAGATAGTATTACTATGAATGCTACTAACAGTTTGTTGTATGGCGTTGGGCCAGGTCAATTAAATTAGATTACAAAAAGTTCGGAATGCTGCAGCACGACTTATTTCTGGTTGCAGGAGACACTCTGGTCTTACGTTAAATACATTGGCTACCAAAACGTCTAAGAATACAAAATAAATTTTTGTCTATCGTATACAAAAGCCTACATCATTAGGCTCCAAAACATCTGATTGATGCCCGCGTACCTCTCTCTACTCTATCGGATCATAACGAATTCCGATCTGCTGATGCTGGAATTCTTCACATACAACGATCTAGAACGAAGATTAGTTGACCAAGGGATTAGTTCTTTCTGAGCAAACTACTTGGAACAATCTGCAAACTAGTCTTATACAGTCAGATCTATCCCTTCCGAGCTTTTGGAGGAATTTTAACACAGTTTTATTCAATCAAGCGTATAATTGACTACGTTAGCGCTACTGTGGCTTTTTAAATAGAGCGGCGCTGGTATAAATGTACTTAATATTATATTACTATTATTATTATTATTATTACTATTATTATACATTAATATTTTATTATTATTATTATGTATTTTTTATTTATCCCGGGTGTAAAGAACCCGAGGTTTGATAAAAATGATTCTAGCAATATGTGCTAAATCACCGCCCGGCTACTCGAGGTCATCTAGCTGTTCAAAAGAATTGTTTAAGCAGACTGCCTTAAATCTCTGCAAAGTGATGGAAAGCCTTTGCCGAGAAATGAGATCTCACTCTTATCGCCGTTTTGCTCTGCAAAATTAGTATTATTATTATTATTATTATTAAAATTAAGCTTGGATACAAAATATCAGATATGATTACCTTTGCTGATAAATTTATAGATTCCACGGAAGCCAGTGTGATTCCTTTGAAGGCGACCGGAGTGAAACTTGAGTAAAAGCGTACTAGTGGAAGAGTAGTGTTGTTTTGGTACACTGGATATATTACCGCAGAGCTCGTAATTATATCTAACGTCGTCGAGATGAAGTCTCGGTGACGTCACGTCTAGATATAGACGCAGATAATCAGAGCACCTGAAATCAAAGCACATTCGTATAAGGTATAAATTAACGATTATAAGAAAAACCGCAGGTTTATTTTATATTTTAAGATCAAATAAGATTTACCTACAAATTTTAATTATTTAAGCTAAATTTTCAGCTTCAATAAATTCGAGCACATGACAAAGGAGGATATTCAGATTTGCTATAGCAGGAAATATTACAGCTAAAAAGAATCGAGAAGAAAGAAAGAATAAGGAAAAGGTCCTTGTAAAGCAGCTAGGAGATGGAGTTGAAGACAGAGATGAATGAAATTAAAGAAAACTTTTAAAGAATACGAAAGCATCCGTATGATAAAGACGGAAAACCAAAATATAAAAATTGAAGAAAAGGTACGAATGCGTCGAAATGATACATAAAGCCACTTGTAATGAAGAAAAAAATTATGAGACAATTAGAAATATTAAAAAAACCAAGATCAGCAGTAATTAATAACGTGCCAACAGAATTTTAGAAAATGCCTGACAGATATGCACTGGTGAAATCGGTTGTATTAAGCATGGATGGGTACACTACCGTAATCTAGCCGGAACGTTTCAACTTCTCACAAAACAGTGACGATTCTAATTTCCAAAACATCTCATGCTGTGAGGTGTTCAGACAACAGAACAAGAAGCATATTAATGCATTCGTTCAAAATCTTCCTACGAACATTAAATAATTGAATTCAATCAAAATCAGATACGATAGTGAGTAACTCAGAGTTTAGTTTTCGAAATGGATATGGTAGGCGTGCTTGAGAAGCAATAGGAGTAATGCGAGTTATACATGATTGTGATAGTAGCATACATTATGGAAATTATGTCTTCATATGTTATATTAAGGATAAATATATACATTATATATATATATATTATATATATATATATATGTATATTATATATATATATATATTTACATGTGTATATACTGTATACTGTATATATATATATATATATATATATATTTATATATATATATATATTATATATATAGATATTTACACGTGTATATACTGTATACTGTATATATATACATGTATATATTATATGTACACACACACATCACACACACACACACACACACACACACACACACATATATATATATATATATATATATATATATATATATATATAGCCTATGTATGTATGCCTTAAATTGAATTTTGTATATACATTTAAATGTATAGACAATTATACATAGATATATAATTTATGGAACTACAGGCGGCCTGTAGCCATGAGGATCAACAGAGGAAACTTGATAGAGAATTCTGAACGCGTTGGAAACGCATGAGAGAAGAAGAAGAACGGCCATACAGCAATCGCAAGAATTATGGATGAATTTTTATCCAGAGATAACCGTATCTGTCTGATTTGACGGATCTGATTGCATTAGTGTTAGTATTATTGGTATTATTACTGATAGCATTCTTGTAATGGCTTTTTGAATTACAATATATGGTACAATATATGGTACACATAATTTCAGTTTAAAATATATTAAAATGCTGAAACTTGATCATTGATGAGATAAATATGATTTTACGTGGCTTTAATTTGCTTTCGCCTCTTTGCAAATCAGTCAAGTTTACCGATAGCCTATTCTTAACGTTTCGAGTGCAACACAGATAGTCGTCTATTCTATATGCAGACTTCAGGAATTGAGATTAAGAATTGTAATGTTGTTCTCCGAATGCCTTCCGCGCGTCTGCCTTAAGGAGTTTCCAACTTACTCCGCTTTTATTAGAGGAATATTATATTATAGGAATTTGCTAAATTGAATATGCATGCAATACGTATGAGTATTGTATATTAATAAATATGATATAATTAATAATTAATAAATTATTATTATTCTACTCAGTTATTTTCTAAATAGGTAGAAAATGAATAGCAACTGTATGCCAAATTCTATTGAGACCCATTACGTTATATAGAATTACTTCAATTTCCTTTTTCAGTTTCAAAGTTTGCAGTTATTATCATATCGTCAGTAATAGCTTAATGTTACACAATACTATTTTTTCAATTTCGATTGCAAAGTAAGACTCTGAGAGAGCACCCTCGGTGTATCATCCAGCAAACAGTCTGTTTCACACGCCTGGCAGGCTTTTTCTTATTCCCATGACAGCCTTGTCGATGGAGTCTTTTGGCTTGTTGAACCATATTTTCTGCAGATCGACACTGAATTCAGTTCTAGTGGCTAACGAGTGTCGAGACTGATGTTGATTAGACCATCACGAGTATCTCACATCATAAATAATAATACGCCAGATCTCACGGTAGAGTAGGCTGTTTACTTGTATATTGCTCTGTTTACTATCATTCTTAAAAAATACAGGTCGTGTAAAAATTTTCTTATAGACATTAGCTGGTCCCCTTTGCCTATGACAATTCTATTAAAATACAAATATGACATTGTATATGTATTTTTAGGTATCTCGGTCATATCATACAGAATGATCTTCATGATGATTTGGACATTAATCGCGAGATAAGGAATTTATTCTATCGTACTAATGTTCTTAAAAGAAAATTTGGCTTATGCTCAATTTCTGTTAATTTGAAATTATTTAGAAATTATTGTTCTTGCTTCTATGATATAGCCTTGTGGAAGGTTTTTAAATTAGCTGCTCTTAGTTGTATGAAGTCTTGCTATATAAAATGCGTTAAATCATTTTTTAACTTCCCAAAATACAGTAGTGTCACTGAAATGTTTTTATCTACTGGGTTGCCGGTATTTGACACAGTGTTATGTAACTCTCGGTTTAGTTTATTAAAACGTATCAAAGAGTCTCGTAATGCTCTTATTTCCTCCATGTCAAGGTTCTGTCTAAACTGATCATTGTTTTATGTTTAGCTTTTTTATCTTTACATGTGGATTACGTAATTCTCTGTCTTTTTCTCTTGTTTCTGTCATTGTATCGTGCAATGTCTTATGGACTGTTTGTTGTCTGAAATAAACGAGTGATGATGATGATGATGATGATGATATGAATGTTTGGGAATGCTTTCTCTCTCTGTCTCGCACAATCTCTTTCTCTTACTGTACTGACTAACGGCAGATCCATGGCAATTTACTCTTCCAACAAGTTCTATCCTCAGCATTTCTTTTCATCTGTACAACTATATGCGAATGTGTTTAAGTCGGCCATCACCTTTGTCGCGTTCAGCCTCTAAACGTTTTCGTTTAAACTTTTCAATTTGTTACTTATTTTATTTATTTATCTATTTATTTATTTTCTGGCTGTGTAGCCAGTGACGAAGTCGGTAGGATACTGGACCGCGGATCATTATGTGCGGGGTACAGAACCTGGGCTCTCCCGTCACTGACATCGCTTTTGAGTGAGGAAACTGACGATAGTAAACTCAACTTGTCTTGGATGAGTTGCAGGGTTTTGAATTTCGTAAAGTTTAACGTTTAACGCATATTTTTTATCAATGGCTGGCTTTGACTTCATTTGCTCTAAAGTACCATAGATAACATGCAAATTGAGTGTTGTTTTCTTGAAAACACGTTTTCATCAAAACGAACATACTTCGACCAAAAGATTGAAACTATAACTATCTCGGAAAGTTACAACTCTCGAGCAGTAGACCAATGTCAGCGTTTCTAGACTTTCATGCACGTAGCAGACGTTTATAGTGTACACGTGTACGTATGTAACTTATCGATTGATGATTGCAATGACTTACAGGCCGTGGAGCGAGGCAGGTGGTAGATCGAACTCGAGTAGAGTGATCTCCACGAGGTGGCTTGGTTCCCCCTGAAAGGCGTACACGATGCAGTCGATGTTAGCGGGGTAGATAGATGGAAACTTAGGAGAGTAAAATGTGCCCCCTAATTGTGAGCCTCTCTGTCCATCAGGCTCTTCCCCTTTATGTGTCAGAATCTCGCACTGATTACCTACAAAAACAAAATCGGTAAGATATATAGTGCAACTTATGCTGCAAAAATGCTTTTAATTTGAAAACTTATCATCAATGAAGATTTTTATAGTATTCTTAGCGGCCGTAGATAGCAAAGAAAAGAGAAAATATATTCCTAATTAAAAGAGTTGCTTAAAGTTGCTTAAGATATGCTTAAGCATATTATTTGCGTCTCAAAAAATGTGTACAACTGAGCAGCCATAAAATTGTATCTAGCGATACCACTAAAGGAATCGACACTAAAACCTCATCAGCAGCTGCAGCAGCACCATAAACAGCAGCATACACAACACCGGCAATGCACGTTATACCAGCAGCAACAGCAGCTACAGCTGTCAAACTACACAGCAGTGGACTTCCTGATTTGAAACGTCATCAGAGATGCACCCAGGACAACATGTTTTGTCTCTAAACTAGTTCAATATGACTCCATATGGGGTCGATTGAATTGTTGAAGCTCATTTGTGCGACTGTTCACCGTACAAATCTACTTTCACACAGTGTGCATAAAGTTAATTTAAGTTTATTGCGTTATTACGCAGTGTGTACAGTATTTAGTGCATTTCTATTTTAGATTTGAGTACTCCTGCATAGTCCAAACAGTATATGCACATGCTTGCGTATGTGTAGTGAATAGTCAGAGACGTAGCCTAGTCTCCTAATTCACCACCATTGTACTGATAGGGCTTGAGCACTCAATGTCTTACACACTGTTATTTGCACTGTACCAATATAACATACATGTAGTGCACCACAGTACATACGCGTACACAAAGTGTATGAACAATGCCACAGTACGCATGAGAAATGTGCAACATTGAATGTCCCATTAAATCTTATCAAATTTATACATACGTGTGCACAAACGCATACATGTATATACACGCATACACTCACCTACAGATTCCTGCATGCATAAACAAACATCTACAGAGTAGCTTGAAGAAATTTGGCAGATATTGGTGGAAGGATTACAGGTTGATCAAATACAGTAATTTATCTTGTATGACAGGCAGGCATTACCATACTCCTCAACCATCACACTACTTCGCTTATGATCTATTTGAACCTCACTTTTGATTTCTCTCTCTCTCTCTCTCTCACTGGCAGACTAGAAAATAGAGTCCCACACATTACATGTTGAAAAGATTTTCTAATGCGAATTTACGAATTTAAGATTTTAAGAATTTACGAATATTAACTAATCAAGGCAACAAGGACCCTTTCCATAACCAGTAAACGGCAACTTACATCTATGTCTTATAAAACTCGCCATAAGAGTCAGGAATTCTTCAGCACCCTAGCAGCTGAACTGGAGTTATGTGTTTCTAAAGGCTCAGTTGAAAATCCTCATTAATCTACATTTTATTATATACATTAGAAACAAAGTTACACTACTCTTAAAATTAAGTAAACGGTAAAATAAACGTAATCATATTGTTATATCTTTAGTACTTTAAATCTACATTAGAGGTCCAGAGAGTGAGATAAAAGAGTGACATAACCTAGAGTGTCTTTATTTTGTGAAGAAGAGTGTTTTTAGTAATAATAATAATAATAATAATAATGAAGGTTTAACGTCCGTTTCCTCATACAAGGATGATGTCAGGGACGTCCCCCCATCACATGTCACTACAAATCGATTCACCCCAAACGATCTGAAAAAACACGTGCTGAAGAGAAGAATAATTAAATATTAACATGAACATGGCTATTTTTAACCGTAGGTTTACAGGCCTAACAATTTAATTAATAGACTCAAACAAAAGAAAGTACTGAACGCTGTCAAGTCACTTGAGATACTGGAGGTTAGAGGTTCGGATATCACAGCCACAGATTTTCAAATGATTATTGTTGCTTTACTTTATTTTATAATCATACTCCTCACGTATACCTCAAAAGAGTTCCCATAGACAGATTCTATACAAGGAATATAATCGCCTGGCTTCCTGACATAATAAAAATTAAAGGTGCCACGCGAGCATTTTGATTAAAGCTATCACCGTGTAACGGATGTTATAGGTTCGGCAGAAAGCTGTCTTCCTGCAATCACCAGCAAGCGCTTTGATTCATCTTTTAATATTTCTATTGAATGAAGAGAGCACTATTTCCAATTATGATGAACGCTCTTATAGCGTTTTGATGAAATCTTCTTTATTAAGGAAATGCATTAAGAATAAGAAAATATGAGCTCGGAATCTCTCTAACAAGACTCTATTTAAGAAAATCCATATCCTCGGATCACCAGTAACTGTGATATTGTTATTGTTATAAGTACAATGCTAGATGACCTATTTGACCGCTATCGCACGAAGCAGCAGAATGTAGAGTTACAATACAACTGGGAACCTTTCAGCAGAAAACCATCGATATACGATATATAGCGAGGCAAAGTTCCTGTAGCGTGTCAACGATATTTTATAGAGATTATGTTAAAGAAGTGAGAACAAGAGGATCCTCAGCGGGATATCATGGACGACATATTGGCTGGATCATTTATATCTGACACCGCATCGAATCCCATCATTGACTATTGATCTAAGAATTCGCCAGCAGAGTAACGCGACACTAACGTAACGGCTCAGCGCTATTTCATATATTAGAAGTTAGAAATGCCGATGGGTCAATGAACAGATCTGCGATGCTGACAGCGCAGCATAGAAAGCCGCGTGTAGGACTTCGAGTTAAAATTCTTCACAGGACATCCTGCAACTGATGTTGTTCACTTTATCTTCTTCTTTTATTTTGCACAACGCAGCTGTATAACTACAGTACTACCAGGGATGCGTGAATATTTATTAGTAATCTAGTAAATAAACTATTTATTTGTAATATTTTATTGAGACGAAATATTTTAATAGACTAAGAAAATCCACTTATAGACATAAATAAAAACAGATTGAGCTCTACGAAGGAAATTAAATAATCATAACTAAAACTAAGTCTAAATTTTAAATATATTGAACATTACCATAAACAAATAGGAAGATAGAAGGTTGTAATAGCATTAAAATAAGTTCCAATTATAATTATTGCATAATAGGCCTATGAATGAGTACTACAATGTCGACACTTTCCCATTTCAATTATTGGTGGTTATGACTTTAAGATTTATTGAGATAAAATATATTAATACATACAGCGTAGATATATCCTACAGTTAGAATTACGGTTAGAGTTGTTAAGGAGGAGTCATTTATAGGAGCATTTTGAATTAAGAAAGGTTTTTAAACGGCCGCTGGTTAAATGGGTAGAAATTTAACTATCTGAAACACTAGCAAAATTATTTTTAAAAATGTTATTGAATTAAAATGTGTATAGGAATATTATCCTTCTTGCAATATAAATGATAAACTTTACTGTAGAAAAGAATTGTACTCCAGTAAATTAATAAATTTAACAAAAAGGAAAACTAGAAATAGGCCTATACATAATTTTATG
>CAJHZI010000722.1:727500-895000 GCA_905160935.1 Enchytraeus crypticus | reverse complement strand
ATGATAAATGAGAGCAGAAGTTACTGCACATATCACGGGACTCAGAAAAACATTATATTGATAGAGGCAAAAAATAATTTAAAAATGGATAACTTGGATCAGATAACTTGGCTACAAGGGTGCATGGTATGAACGGACCATAAGGTGAACTGTTTGGCTACTCGTCAAATTCAAAAAATCCCATTTCATATACACGATGCAAGTGCCGATCTTCAGTTAAATATTTACATGAACGATCAGGATATTGAGCACGATGCAAAAACCTAAATATCTCAGTGTAACTTTTGACAGATCACTGAAAAGAACCAAGTTATCTGATGCCAGAGCAGACACATTTCAGCTATGGCATTATGCTGGAAAAGTCAGTTCATATATGTAGAACTGATAAGACAATGCGATTTATGCCAGACACCCTGCGACCCATAGAACTGCAGTGGCTCTCATTCCGTAATCATATCTCATCCCCTCAGATCGGTCGTGAAGCTGCAACATCAAAAATTCTAAAGATAGTCAGAGATCATGATATTAATCATCGTTGCGGAGACATAGCTTACCTCTTTTAGTCCAGTATTTAGAAAACCAGTCTGGCTTTATCCACCCCGGTGAAATAGGGTGGAGAAAATCGTTGGAAAAATCTGATATAGTCAATTATAATTTTATACCAGGTTCTGCAGCTAAACCAGCTGGTGTCAAGTTCCGCATCGTAACTTGGTTCTGCTGAACCATTCTCGCATTGGTCAAAATCATATGCAGTTTGCAAGCATAGGTGGAGTCTGGCAAGTAATGCTGTGTGTCCTTGTTGTTCTGCAGTATTTAGCTTTTTTATACAAGCTGATGATGAAGTTTCTAAACGATTTTTTTTTCTTGGCGTATGTTTCAGTCGTGCAACACGACTGAAACATACGCCAAGAAAAAAAAAGAAGAGCAAGTTGGACTAATTTTCAGAAAAATGTGAATTCTTCATACAATTAATTGATACATAACTCACATTCTCAGCAACAGCACGTAATTTAACGGTAATACAAAATGTATAAATTTAAGTCTATGGCAGGTTTGACGCTTCACGTAGATTTGTAGAAGTTCAAAGTATCGTCGTCATTAAAGTCTTCTCTGCAGTTTGCACCCACATCGTCATTAATTATAATTGTAATAGGACGAGAGAAGAAAGGCAGGGGCTCAGTCACCGCTCTGCGACTGCCATCATTATTCCACGTTCACGCTTCGCTGATTGCTGCGAATATTTCACTTATCAGAATGCGACAGCTCCCCCTGGTAATCAACTCTTGTAATTACTTCCATATTCAAACTGATCGACTGCTCAACAAACCACATCCAGTGACGACTAGACCGGTTCAGTTAATGATTCTTTACCTATTACTATTATAGTTAATATAGTTTATAAAGTAAACCACTAAGCTCCACTGGTGTCCACTGAGTGTCTAACTAAATATACATGTGAAGTATCCATTAAGCTCTAATTACTGAAAATGCACCGGCTGAAAAACCGGCTGATTTAGTTGGTCCGCTACACATACAAGTTTTACGCTATAATAGGCACAAACGACCATCAAAACAGAACCTTTGGCATAAAGACTAACGCAATAGCAACGGAGTTACGGATACGCTAAATTTAAGATAGTACACATACGTTTAACTAAATAACTTTTACGTGCATACTGCATTTTGATAATCGAAACCTCTTATTGTTATTACATTTAAAGGCCTAACAAGCTAACTGATTTTCCTTACATTTACAGAATTTGACGAGTATCCAATTCTTCCAACTGTAGGGATATTTCGTTTACTATCTTTAACTGGAAAGTTATACATGTAGATATGCGAATATGAGTAAGGTCAACTAAGAGATTTACAGTATACGAATACAGGCATGTTGCATTCAGCGTCCATGAATCAACTGTATGCATTTTACAGTTGTTGTTATCTCTAAATAATCTACTAACGTTTTAACAACTTTTATATTTTACTAACATTTAACATTTATTGAACAGGAGCTATACATTGCTGGAGTAATCGAGCAGGTAGAAATGTCGTTTACAACAAGCAAGGCTCTGCAGATGAATTATAAGGCAGGATTTGAATGCTTCTAAGGACTTGCTTGAATTGTTTTGACTGCACCTTTTCTGACGTGTTGATATTTTGATATATACAACACTAAGTTAGCTCTGAAAATATATGGAGTGGTTGTTGTTGCATTGTTTGTGAGTGAAAATATTTAACTGGGAAACGCAATTCATAGAAAATCATTGAAAGATCTAGACTATAGGTCGTTGATAAAGGCGTATGAAACTGCTTCTGTTCACTTGAATAGCACAAGCTTTTCCACTAATTCCTTTGAGTGTCGTTTGAAAGTATATCTCTGAAATTTCATACGCCAAACAATTAGACGTTTACCTGAATTTTAATCACAGAACGCGTCGTAGTAGTTTTTTAATGCAATACAAAATATTAATATTTTAGTTCCAAAATTTCTTTACCGAAAAGAGTAAAGCACGCATTATAGTGAATAATCAACTATGTTGACATCTATCACTGTCACTTAACTTCAATCAATTAATCTCGTCTAATTTAATATTTGCTTTTACTACATGTAATTCGTTGAACCACTAAATGTCTCCGTGACCTGTATTTTCGGTTCACTCAATCTTTTCTGCATCTGCCATTTTTCAATTAATATCTCTAATGTAGTTAAGGTAATGTATGACGAATAGCTCCAATATATTTGGAATAGTAATAAAATTGAGGAGCAATTAAAAATAAAAATATATTCAACAATTATTCAATCAGTTTGAATGCAGGCATGTGAAACCTGGGACAGTACTAATAAAATGAAGCACAAATTAAACTGGTTTCAACAAAGATGCCTCAGAAGAATTTTAAATATCCACTATTGGGACCACGTCAAAAATAGAACAGTACTCGAAAGGAGTGGACCAAGAAAATTAGATGAAATAGTTTCTGAGAGAAGGTTGAGATTTTTAGGTCATTTACTGAGAATGTCTGAGGATAGATACGCAAAGACTGCAGTTAACTGGAAGCCAATTCAAGGAAAAAGGAAACGAGGAAGACCTAGAAGTACTTGGCAAAATACGATCAACAAGGATTTGAGAGCATTAAACATTTCATGGGAAGACGCTGTGAAGATTGCTGATGATAGAAACGAATGGAGGAATGTTGCCGCTTAAAATTCTGTACAGAACTCAAGGAACTGATGATGATGATGGATGTAGTTAATAATTAATGGATGTCAGATATGTATAATTATATAAATAAAAATAGTTAGTCGATACATATTTCACTAACTGATCGTATTGTTAAGCCAAGTACATCGCCGGTACAATTCTCTCCTAATAGAGCAACAAGCTTCCTAATTCCTAATCATTTCGACCTTCCAAACACCGAAAACTGGAGCTCAAATTACACTTTTAATCTGCTTTTACTTCTTTCCATGGAGCAATCCAATGATCGATCTGCTAATGCTTACGACGAACTTGTAAAATTTCAGCCGGTCTCAGTAGTTGAATAATGATTTGTTATCATCTAGAGAGAATTGGTCGAAGCTAATGCTTCTCGATGCTTCAGCGTGGGATTTACATAAACTGGCCAGCTAAACTTAAAAACAGCCATTTTAAATTTCTCAATATTATGTCTAAAAATACTTAAAGCGTGCTATCGAGAACTTTAAAATGCATGAAAATGTATATAGCCCATAAAAGAAGTTGCATAACTTTGTAGATGTAGGCCTACCTACCTAATTGAAACGGAAGACTGAGTAACTAAAATAATACAAAATGAGTACAAAATACAAAATAAGTAAATTAAATCATGATTTTCTTACAGAAACAATAATGCCATTCTAAGAATAATGCCATCAACATCATCATCATCATCATCATCATCATCATCACGGTATAGTCAATACAATAGGAAATGCTTGGACATTCGGACATAATAATAATAAAAATTTAATATAATTATGTCTAATATTTTTTTATTTTATTTTTTTTAGTATTTAGTATCGTTTATTTGTTTATCACAGCACAGATTATACAAACAATAGGAACGCGCATGTAGTCAGACAAACAAACAACAATACGAAAGATGATACCATAAAAGAGCCATACCATATTTCATAGTTCGGCAATACCATAATTAGCAGCTATAGCAGAGACTACTAAGTCTGAAATAAAAAAATTTCTATTACATTACTAATTACAGTAAAACCGTTGGTATCCATACAATTGAACATTTTCAAATCAGGAAACGGCCAGACACTGGCAAGTGAAACTCAAAATAAATTTTAAAAAACATCTCCAAATTATTACAATTAAATAAGTAAACTAAGTTCATATCTCTAAATAGCAAAAAAACTAACTATTTAAACTAAACTTTAGAGTGCAAAGAAAAATAATAAAACAAGAAAAGAAAAATAGAATGAAACAAGTGTAGTGTCTAATTAACTAGCACAAGCGTTAAGGAGAGCTTTACTAGTATAAATACATAAAGGCTAAATTAATATTGACTAAATATTAAACTAAAAAATTCTTTCTTAAAATTAGAAATAGACGTAGCATTTTTTACAACATCTGGCAAAATTATTCCACAGTTTTGGACCATTTACTTAGCATGACCATGCATTTAGCTCGTATATTTGTACGTGAGAAGGGAACAATGAATTCATTAAAATTTCTCATGTAATAATTCTTATTCTCGACAGAAGTGCTAGATATTACAAATTCGTTGCAAGTTAATGGTAGGCAATTATGTTTACATTTTAACATAAATAACACTGTGTTATAGTAATTTATATCAGACAATTTAAAAATGGCAAGGTCCTTGAATATTGGAGACGTATGTGATAAATAATTACAATTATTCATAATTCTAACTGCACGTTTTTGTAGGACAAATAATTCTTTTAGAGCAGAAATGGATGCACAACCCCACATAATGTTGCATTAAGTTAAGTGAGAATAGATAAAACTATAGTATATGTTTAACAGTGATCGTTCGTGCAATTTAAACCTAAGTCGTCTAAGAATATATAAAGCTTTTGAGACTTTTAAAGATACTAGCGAAATATGACGTTGCCAAGTGAATTTTCGGTCAATCATTACTCCCAAAAATTTAGTGAACTCAACTTGTGCAATTTTGACATCTTCAATAAACAAGTGAAGATCCACTGGTAAATCATCAGAGTCAAGAGGTATTTTCTTGTAACCAAATAACATAAAATTTGTTTTTGATATATTTAGGGATAAACGATTTGCTTTAAACCAGTCGGTCAGATATATTAGTTCAGTATTAATAATTTGCATTAACTTAAATATATCTGAGTTCGAGCATAATATATTGGTATCATCGGCAAAAAGTAAAAATTGTAAATGTTTGCTACATGAAGTCATATCATTAATATATAGCAAGAAAAGTAATGGACCTAGAATAGAGTCTTGGGGAACTCCACATGAAATTGATTTTAAATGAGACAGAGTAAAATTATATGAAACATATTGCTGCTTATTAGACCGATAACTTTTCAGGAGGAGATTGACATTTCCTCTAACACCATAGAGCTCAAGTTTTTGTAATAGTACATTGTGATCCTAGGTGTCAAATGCTTTTGACAAATCTATGAATATCCCCATACAAAACTCATTCTTATCTATAACATAAGAAACTTTATTATATAATGTCATCAATGCCATATATGTTGAGTACTTTTTTCTAAAACCATATTGCGAGTTAGAAAGTATGTTACATTTATCTATGTATGACATTAGGCGATTAGAAATAACCTTTTCTAGTATTTTGGAAAAACTAGGCAAAATACTTATTGGTCTGTAGTTAGTAAATTCGGTCGTACTTCCTGATTTATAGACAGGACAGACTTTAGCCATTTTAAATTTGTCAGGGAATATCACCTCACTTAGGCAAACATTAAAAATTACAGACAGAGGATCGGCAATGCAGCTTATAATGTGTTTTAGTAAATTCATAGATATTTCGTCATAACCAGAGCTATCGCTATTTTTAAAATTTTTAACAATTTCAATTATTTCCGAAGCAGATGTCAAATAAAGCGCACACGAGTTTACATTGAATGAAGTGTCAGGCATGTAACTTTTAAAAGATTTATTGGATTTGGTAATTTTATCTGCTAGATTTTTCCCAATATTTGCAAAATAATCATTAATTTGATCTGCTATTACCTTTTTATCACAAGATTTCTCACCATTTACGTCAATTCACTAGATGGCATAGCAGGTTTGTTTTAATTTAAAATTTAATTAATTACTTTCCAAGCCATTTTACTGTCGTTTTTACATTTTTCTAGTTATGCTGCATAAAAGTCTCTCTCAGCCTTTACTAACAGACTCTTTAACTTGTTTCTATAGGAAACATACTTATATTTAGATTCATCAGTTTTAAGAACTTTATATAGTCTAAAAAGTAAAGATTTCTGATCACAAGATTTTGCTAAGCCAGTAGTCATCCATTCTTTTCTGGGTTTATTTTTGTAATTACTTTTACTTACTTTAGGAAAATATTTGTTAAAACCAGAAAGGAACATAGAGATAAATACTTCATATTTACTATTTGGGTCAGAATTGGTGCTGTTATTGGATAAAAGCGACCAATCCTGATTATTTAGGTAAACTTTAAACTGATCTATAGACCTCCTGTGGAAGAATCTACGACTCATTAGCGACTTATCAGGGATTTTGTTATACTGTTTAGACATTTTACACTGAATTAGAATAGGGAAATGATCTGATATGTCCCCCTACACTAATGCAGATTTGCACTTTGAAATGTCATAATTGGTAAAAATATTGTCTATTAACGATTCAGTTAAAGTGGTATTTCTAGTTGGCCTATTTATTACTGGTACCAGCCCAAAAGACAACATACTATTCACGAAGTTACAAGAATGAAAGTGCGAGTCATACAATAGCAAATTAATGTTAAAGTCACCCAAAATGAAAATATTATTGTTATTTACAAAGACATTGCTCTTAAGTATGCAAGAAATACTATTCATGAACTCATTAGAATCAGAGTTAGGCGGACGATATATACAGCCTACAATTAGACTGGTTCTATTGTTTAAAGTAATTTGAACAAAAATACATTCAATAAATTCACTGATATACGATATATCTTCTAGTACCTTATGTGACAGGCGATCATTTTTAAATAGACCAACTACTCCTCCAGGCTTTACGTTATTTTCATTTCTCAAAATTAGAATTAGATAATTACGTGCATATAATATATCTTAAGTCTCGTTAATTCGTTAATGTGCTTAATATTTACATGTATAATTAAATTTATTACAATATAACTATTGCTCTTTCAGATGTCTTGAGGAATAATTAATCTAAACTGTTGCCTTTTCATGAAAGAACTTTCACAAATACTGCCTTATAATATTACTGCATATGGAATTACAACAAATTTATACTACAGTTTATTCTTATATTCTGATAATTTTGTTATATAAACATAATAAGTAAACTTCTAATTTGATGTAGCGGTATGCAATTTAATATTGTTAGAAAAGTGACAGCAGACGCCAAATGTGATATTTCACAATGAATCTCGTTGAGATTTGGATTATACAAAGAACCATTTAATTAAATTTTTATATCAGTAATCAAGAAGATTTTGAATTTAGGAGAATAAGAAGTCAAATAGCGCTATAACCGTAAGAAGATGGTTATGACTTATGAAGGCACATGCGTGACTTAACCTTGAGTCACTGACACTCTCCACTCAGAACTCCTATGAGTGGTTTACAGCAAGAGCTTCCTGGAAGACTGGTTATAATGTAACGAGAAAACATCATTCCTGCATTATATCATGTCAAGTATCTTCTGCGAATCTACATCACTGGTTATTTATGCAAGTTCATCCCAACATACCATATCGGGTGCGGTCTAGACTGAATAGTCAAATTCCAGTCACTCTATTTTGTTTAAGTTTCATTAATGTGAAATTTTAAATAAATCGTATTGTGTTGAGGTTAGAGTTCGTCAAATTTCAATAACCATGACGTCCTATATTAATTATTAATTATTATTCTGATTATTATGATTATTATTATGATTTTAATTATGATTATGATTATGATTATGATTATGGTTACCATTATCGTTAAGATGATCATAATGATGATGATGTTTGTTACTGATATTAATATTATTATTATTATAACCATTATTGTTATTATTATTATTATGATTATTATGATTACTATTATGATTATTATGATTATTATTATTAATATTATTATTGTTATTATTATTATTATTATTATTAGTAGTAGTAGTAGTAGTAGTAGTAGTAGTAGTAGTAGTATTATATCTAAATCTATGTCCACAGAAAGTTAAACGTTGCTGATTGCAGCAGAGGGTGACATTGCCCTGAATCCACAGCTTTTGGCTCCTGCAGCGCCCGTCCCCACTTCATCTGTTATCGATCCACCACGACTGTGACTCCCATTAACCATTTATAACCATTATTGTTATTATTATTATTATTTATTATTATTATTATTAATATATTATTATAATTATAAATTACTATTAGTATTTAAAATTATAATCACTAGCAGTGCAATAAATAAAATTATTATTATTGCTATTATTATTGTTATTTTGAACACTATTGTAGAAGTGTATTTACTTAGAACTCTATTTCAGTTCTCTGCTGAGTGAATGGTTAATGGTTATTATTATTAATTTAACCATAATCCTAATTATTGGTATTATTGGTATTATTATCCTTTGTATTATTATTATTATTAATTATTAATATTATTACTATTATTTTTTACTATTATTATTTTTAAGGAATTATTTATGTTATTATTACTATAAAAATTGTTACACATAATTGAAATTTTTCTTAAATATTATTATTATTAATATCATTAATGTTGTTATTATTTGGCACAGGCAAAGTATTGTAGAGCAAACCGGCTATAAGCGAGAGTACTCTTGTCTTTGGCATAGGCTTTCAATGACATTACAAAAAATTAATGCAGTCTGTTTCAACAATACTTCTAGGCTATTGGATAATCTCGACTAGCCAGTCCTCGATATTCAAGCAGTAGGCTATTTACGGGTGTAAAGATAGGTATCTAGATACAAAAAGTATTGAGCATCTTGTATCTCAATACATTTTTAGATTAGTATCTTTTATCGGTATCTAGACACGCTTTCAATTGAGTATCTATATCCGTAGCTAAGAAACATAAAATATAGTTTATCCAGCTCTGTTCCGAGGTGGTTTTTCATTACCTCCCTTAGTTTATGCTTTGTAACCTTTTACGACACATGCAGTTATGGTTTTTCTATTTCTTTAGGGACCCGAATGCAGCACAGACACACAAACACACATACTATGCATTATTATATTATTTTTCACAACATAACTTTAACATAAATTTCACCGATAATTATTTTTAAATAAATGTAACAAATTAAATGTAATTTAACCCTATTTAAATTGAATTATTAAAATATTCATGCAAAATTTGCTTTAAAGAAGCTAAAACACTATTAGTCAAATCGATAATTAATCAAATTTGTCTCTGTCAATGACAAATGAGTTCGTTGGCAACTGCTCGCGTATGACATGGAAACACCTTTACTCGCAATGATTGAATTCTTCTTAAATCAGATTCAGCATCGGCTTCTGAGATAAGTTTTATAGCAAGCTACTCTCCCTGGACAGTAATAGATTGAGCAACGCTACGAATTGAGTGGATCTCCATTAATACACCCTCGTCGTCTGCTTCCATTATACTTGCCTAATAAAAAGGACATAAAGAAAATGCACTGCTCAGTTATATGCCGTAGCAAAGTACGACACTTGTGACAATGTGTTTCAAGATCAGATTATAAGGTACATGATCACATGTACTGTAGTCTATAGAGATAGATATTCTTCACACAGAAAGCCTTATCCTAAGTGCGCATCATCACATAAAATGAATAAAATGTTCACACATCGCTGTAGACTTCAAGTTATGTGCAAGTACCGATCTACTACGTCCACTTTTTAGATATGAAAAGAAAAAGCTGATAAAGCTAAGGTTAACGTCAGGTTCCTCACTAGAAAGCGATGTCAGCGACGGGCGAGCCCAGGATTTGAAACCCGCACATACTGATCCGCGGTCGAATATCTTATCGACGCCGCCACTTTTTATTAAAAGAGTGTAAATTATACTTGTTTTAAATCTACATGTTCATCACTTACAATTACAGTTTCATTTATGCCGATCAAAATACGTAGTTATAATTTTTATATCCAATTCAGATGAATAGTCGTATATTACATTGCAAAAGTGATTGAAAACAATATAGCGCTGAAGCAATCTCTTTCAACAGCTTGTTTAACTAAGAAGTTCGTCAAAGCTCACCAATTCACAAGCTTTTTCAATTTCATCGGCAAAGCTGCCAATATACTGTAGATGTCCTTCAAGGTTTCGATTATTGTAATTTGGAGGCTTACATTTTGAATCAAATTTATTTAATTATTTCTGCGATGATTATAAGCCAGATTGACACGTGATTTCTGGCAACACTTGTGCTTCAATGTTCAATGTTCTCTTGCAAAATTAAAAAACAGGTACGTTTCTAATAATTTTTTATTGTAGGCGATTATTGCTTGATAACAATTATTCAAGCAACTTAAAGAAATGTGACCTTCATCTAAATTTGGTGCAAAAGTGCAAGCAAAAATTAAAATTACTGCATAAATACTTCATTATATGCGAAAGTATCGTTCCGAGTCTCTTTCCCTTATTCAAAGTATTTTTATTTAAAATACTCAATATTCGACTCCAATGTGCTTTTTTAATTCCATTTCATTTTCTAACTTGAGGGATCGGAAGACCGAACTGGGAGGTCAAACACCCCAACCCCATGCAAATCTAACCTTGAACACAGAAACTGAGCCTTTTTGTTAAAGTGATACCACTTTTGTATGCTTCTTTGTTAACCATTTGTGTAAATATTGAAGTACAAATCTTGAAAACCAAAATTTAAATAAAATCAAGCACTATAACTTTTTCTGGTGCCAAAGTCTCTACAAATTTGTCAGATATCTTAAGTGCACATATAAATTTAAGTCACTCTATATAATTAATTATTTCTAAAATATGCTAGTAATACAGTCAGTAATAGCAGCTGTTATAATATTAATATTTTATCTATGAGCATCACGTCTTTGTATGTCAGTAAGCCTCAAAGTATACTTGTAAAGATATTGTTTGACGCATCAGCAGTGCAAATCGTCAAACACTTGACACGTAGCTAGTAAAATGAGGGCCGAACATTTGTTTGGATGAATCACAAAAGTTGCAGTGACTGAGTCAAAGCCAAGAAGGAAAAGGAAACAAATGACATATTTATCCTTGTTACATACTCAGCATATTAAAATTTACTGTATCATGACACTGAAGCAGAATCTGAAGCTTCCGATAACTGTAGTCTGTAAGTACAGACATGAAAAAACAGCGGTTTATTAACATAGATGTATTCATCTCGCTGCGATTTTCTGCTTGTGAGTTAACGTGCTGCTACGCGTTTGTCAGTGTGTGAAATAAGAAGAGGTTAGGTTGGGGTGATACGACATGGAACACGTGATCAATGCATATTGATCTATCGATTTTTGGGCGACTTACGACCCCGTACACTAGAATCAATCAGTGATATGACATCAATACGAATAATGACTGTCGACGCGATGATGGTGACGCTAGAAAATAGAAATCACGTGATAACATAGGTGGATGATTCTGCTGAAGTTAACAGATATTGAATATTTAATATTGAATAATAAATATAAAAGTTGCAGAGTTTAGAAGTTAGCATTAAAACAAGAAGGTGAATATGGAAGAAAATCATTACATTATGTATCTCTTTAAATAGTCAACCAACTTAACCGAGCCTAATTAAAACTCACATCAAACTCTTTTATAAATCCAATATTACTCTTTCACCGACTGCGTGTCCTGCAGCTTTGTCACGCACTCGATGAATTCTACAAATCCACCAGTATACCATTGTATAAAGTATAAAGTTGTCGATTATTTGATTAATTGATTGTTTTATTGTCTAACTGATTGTATAATTAAATAATAAATTATAATTATACAAAGCAGAAGAAATATTAAAGTAAGGTATTTCTTGGCTATTTGTATTAAGTCTTTTTAATTGTACCTATTGTTTGCTTAAGTTTGACATTGCTGTTCTATATTTCATTGTAATTAATTTACAATCAGGCGGACCTTCTCCAACATTGTTTAACTTTAGTTTCGATGTTATAAATTCATAACCTTTTTATTACCTCTATTGTTAATAATAAGATGTTACTCAATGCTAAAATATACGTTCTCTTTCTACGTGAATTCCTCAAATATATTTACATTAAATTAGCCGATTTTAGTCGATTTAATCAATTTTAAATCATTGTGCTTATTCAAGTTAATTAATTATTAATCACCCAAACATTTAATTCTCAATAAGAACTTAGTAAGTGCGCAAGTTGGCCTACAAATATCATTTTACGACTTAACAAAAAATACTATCTTTCTCCTTCTCTCTAGTGTTCTTTCATAATAAAAGGTCCATGGAAAGCATATGCTTTTACACTCTCGAAAAGTATAGACCAGTAATTAGCAAAGAGATCATATATAATGGCTCATATCCAATTTAGCGCAGTAATTAGGTTAATGCAGGCCAAGAGGACGAGTCGAGAGGATAGCAAGTACGCCTGGAGAGAAAATGACTCGATCCAAAGTCCAAGTCTGTTGACAACGAGAAAATGTTCTCTAGGACGCAGGGTAGGCTAATCAAATTTTAAAATAGTTACGTCGGGGGTTGCTGCTTGGTAGCGCTAAGTACGAAAAGATATGATTCACCTAGGAATGAACTAAAATGAAAACCGCAGAAGCTTCTAAAACAATCTAGAAGACAGATTACGTCATGACAAGGCTATGGAAATGATCATTTTAAAAGACTTTCGATTTGGCGTTCACTGCTTTCTCAGTCATTCATTAGTCAGAACTTAAACATACTGTTGATCTATTTCGCATTACAAATAATTGTAACTGTGCAGTTTTTATCTGTCTTTTACTGTGAATTCTCGTGGTTTGTATCACTGCTATAGGCGTGATACTCACGAGTTCTAGATTACACCACTCAGGTCTCTTTCCTCCAGAGTATTTAATACGGGTGCATTCAATTTGTATGCATCCTGTGTTCAATGACTTCTCATAAATTTTACCACGGGAATAACAATATAAGACCTGGTATTTTTACCAATAATTGAAGAAGAATATAATCAATTCCTGATATCCCATCTTGCTTCATATAACTTATTGGTGTTGAAGCCAGATGAAGAACATTGAGTTGAGCCGGTATTTTATTTCGAAGTATAACTCTAACAACTAAAAAATTTATTTCACTTTTTAATTAACATCTGTTAGTTTTAATTACAATTTTAAATTAAAATCTCTTCCAATATAAATATGCTCATATATGCCTCCATGCTATTAAGAGGAGAATGTTTAAAATATAAGAGTTCTTGAGACCCAATTACGTATACATTTTTGAAAGAATTTAAAAAAACTGGTAAAGCTAAGGTTAACGTCAGTTAACGCACAACATCAGAGGATAACCCAGCATTAAGCGAGCGCTCTCTGTTGATCGGCTTCAGTCGTTTCCATTTTAGTGAAAAGTGCAACATTTAGCTGTTTATAAACAAAGTAGGCCCAATATCAAATAATTATGATAACTAATAAATGATCTGCATTGTATACAGTAGATGAGTTTATATTCTTTACTTAGAAGGTATAAAATCTTTTAATAGGAACGGTTTTTAAATTACTAACTTGTCAAATCTAATATCATCGGTGTCCCCTCCCTATTATAATAAAATTCCATGTTTGAGGGATTGCCCATAATCATTGTGATCCCATTCTCCATTGCAATATATATTTCTGGTTGGGGTTACCAATAAAAATAATGATCAATCATTCAATCAAGCACTCCAAGTATATCAAAGGACTTAGTTTAATACACCGCAATCGTTAACTCAGCCTTCAATCTATTATTATCTGCCAGCCTAACTCATTCAAAATTATTATAATTGGAAACTCAATCACTCTATTAAATGTTCAAGCATGGCTACTCGTGTTACAACCTGGAAAAGCAAATTTACCTATCATCTCATATGATAACTAAATGTCTTAGTTACATAGGCATTTTATGCTGAACGCGCTAGAAAAGTTTGACAAATAATTAGAGTAATCAGACATTGGGGATGATGGTGGTTCTATAACGATACCAATTATACGTCGAATTGACTCAGAAATGACTCGATGCATGTGAACATGAGGTAGGCGCTGCATTTAGTGGTCATTGAAGTTGTTGCATATGTATTCTGCTTGGATCTATAACATTTAAGCGATACTATATATATCTGTGAACTTAGCCCATTATATAGATATGAAACGATAAATATTATGCAAATTAAATTTTTAATTGCTTGTTGTAGCATCACGCATGGACATATTAATATATGGCATCATACACTATTTATTAATTATCTAGAAGTCAATGCATCATGTAAATAAAAATAGAATACAGGGCTTAATTAAGTTTCTATAGATACAGGCCTAAATATACAGGGTGAGTAAAAAAAGTGATAACATCTCAGGCTATTGTTAATATTTTCAAATCAAACTTTTTCCAATTAATAAAGGATTAATTTGTGATGGGGTGGCCAATTTTTATCCATTTATATATATAGATTGGCCAGTTATACAAGTTTCAGTAGAGCAACCCCCCATTTTTATCTACAAATCGCGTTAGTTACAAGGTAAGGGCCAATTGCACTTCATTGGCAAGAAGGAAAAGGTGAACGTTCAGTATTACGTCAATACTTTATTTCCAAAGACGTTTGATGATTGCAATGCTCTTCCATAAGATGGTTTCATCTTTCAGCAGGATGGTGCTCATGGATCTCGCCATGCACAGGAATGGATCAGCGAGTGAAATCCTCATTTCATCAAGAAGAGTGAATGGCCTCTAAACTCTCCCGATCAAAATCCTCTGGATTACCATGTCTGGGGAACCGTGCTGCATCTCTATCAGAAACACCAGACAAAGCCTAAAAGCAAGACAGAACTGCAGGAAGGGCTACAATCAATTTGGGAGAGACTGCCCCAAGCTGAAATCAACAAGGCTGTCCTAGCGTTCCGAAAGCGACTGCAGTCCTGCGTAGTAGTTGGAAGAAAGCATAACGAATAGGCAGTAATGCTAGAAGATACAACTGGTTCTTTCTGACCCACCACAACGACCCTTTTCAGGGCCAAATTTAAATTATTTTTCAAATTAAAAATTTTATTTACAGTACATTAAAAAAAGGGGTGGTTGCTCTTCTGAAACTCTCATAACTGGTCAATCTATGTATTAAAAATGAAAAAAATTGGCAGCCTCATCAAAAATTGGTCCTTTAGTAATTTACAAAAGTTTGATTTGAAAATATTAAGTATAGCCTGAGATATTCAAACTTTTTGCAGGTGTTATCACTTCTTTTTACTCATCCTGTATATATATATATATATATATATATATATATATATATATATATATACATGTATATACATATATATATACATTTATATATATATACATACATAAATATACATAAGTATATATATATAATTGTATACACGTTTTAGGCCCCCTATATGTATATAATTGTATACACGTTAACAGAATAGCTACGGTGCATAGGCTAAATAATTATTTGTTTAAATTATATTATATACATGTACTGTATGTATATATATATATATAATATAAGTGTACATATATATACATATATATGTATATATACATGCAAATATATATATATATATATACAGTATATCTATAATGCAAATTATACAAAACTCTCATTATCGCTGCATTGTAAAGTCTAACACAAATAATAGAATGGCAGATGCGACCAGAGACCAAATAACCTCTACAAAAATAGTCCTATCAGCTCTTACGAACGATGCGAAGCTTTTAACTTTAATCTCTGAGCTATAAATACAACTGTGAAAACTAAAATCCTAACATAGTTTGGGATTTAAAATCCGCTTAACCTTCTACATTCATCAAACTTAGAGAAACACATATCTTTATCTCTCTCCTCTCTCTCTCTCTGTCTCTCTCTGTCTCTCTCTCTCTGTCTCTCTCTGTCTCTCTCTCTCTCAATTCACTGCATTTTAGCTAGTAGGCCTGTATGCCATTTAATTCAAAGTACAAAAACTCCGACTTTCGCCATATCAATTTGATTGACTCGTATTAAGTCTTACTTTGCTAAAAATTATAACTCTATTCATTGTGAACATTTCTGTCATATTACTTTAGTTTTGTTCAAATTCCTTTCCGATGTCTTCACTGAATTTTTAATGAATCGTTGACATTTTTACTCTGTTTTTATGCAGATTCGTAACCCTGCTCAAAAGTGTCGTCAGTTTTTCGTCCCGTTATTTGTACTATTTCCTTTATAGCAGATTTCTTTCCGGTTCTGTCAATGAGCGGACTTCCTGGGAAGCAGCTAAGTCCTTCCTCTTTTGTTGAGTTCTCTTAGCTCGTTATATTTATCATTCCACCTGTGATCTCTGCTTAGTCAGCCGGTGTTAGATCATTATTTAATCGTGAACATTTCTACTCTGAATTTTCATATTTCCAGTTCTTTCCTTCTTCAATTTTCCTAAACATTTAGCACTCGCAATCCATTAATTTCTTGAAGCTATATAAATTTATTTCTTTTGTAGAGGCTAACTTGGGTTCTATTCTGGGCTTTCTTTAAAAATATATAGTTCCATTTGATTGCTCTGGTTGCCTGTAAAATGGTAGATCCGAGGTCTATACTTGTATTAATATAAACGTTGCTTTTTACGGCTTGCGACTATCAACAGAAAAAACGATACTGATCAATAATTGTCGATTATAATGGCTGAACTGTACAGATTTACTTCATTTCTGAAGTTATGTAAAGAAGTGATAACAGAAGAAATCATATGAAATATACCATGAATCAATGAACTAACAAGTAAAAAATGGCGATATGATGTAGACAATAGTAATATAATAGTCTCTCTCTTAGTTTACTGCCTACTAGCAGGTTCATGGTATATAGCACCTCCACTCTTCTCTGTCTCTCTTTTCTTCCGTTTTCCTCTTCATGTCCACACACGAGCGGATCTTTAAATCATCTAACATTCCTAGTCTCGGTCTGCCTGCATTTTTCTTTCCGTTCATTCTACCTTCTATGACCTCCTTTAATACACTATCTCCCCTTAGACTGTGTCTTATTCCACTCTTCTTCCTATTTCTGATAGCATTTAGTAGTAATAATATCATAGCATTAAGGTTAGTTCCCTATCTAAAATTGATTTAAGGTCGTCTTTTTCTGGTGAAGCGTATTATTCTTATACATGTGCTCTCGTATCGCTGAGTGGCGCTTTAGGTTCTGACCAGTGGAGCAGTACTTCCATTTATGCCGCATTGCGTCATCAGCTATACATCTCAATTTCACGCTTCCCTCCAAACGTGACCTACTTGGAAATGAAAGCATTTATAGTTCTAACTGTGTACTCGTCACTCCTTCATCGTAAAAACATGTCTCTCTCACCCGCTCTCTCTCTCTCACCCTCTCTCTCTCTCTCTCCCTGCCTGTCTTTCCTTTAACCATATGTTTATGTCTTAGTATATCGGTTTATCTATGTTTAGCTGTCCACCATGCTTATTTGCTTATCCCTACTATAGTTTTCTATACACACCCTGACAACATTGAATCTGACACTAGATCATGATTAAACATAATTATATATATATATATATATATATATATATATATATATATATATATATATATATATATATATATGCATGTAAAGGTTTGAATGTAAGAGATTATAATGTAAAAATTCAAGTACATGTAGCTGTACAATAAAATCATATATTTCTTATAAAAAGCTAATACCGACTGGCTGGGATTCGAATCGAAATAGGTTCATCCGTCTGAATCCAACCCGGATCGTCTTTGACAGTATTCCTTGTGAAACAGACGTTAAATGTAGTTAAATTTATTTTATTAAAATTTGCTCACACATAGAGCTTTTTTATAGCATATAATTACATTTTCTTCTATTTTTCTATCTTTATAATATATTTACCCTATATTGCATTCAATTTTGAATATTTTAATGACGGCTTAACTCCAGCATTTGTTATCTTAGCATAACCGTATAAAAAAAAACTACTTAAGACGCCAATAAATATATCTCTCTCGCTCAGTGCACTGCCTGCTGGTAGGTCCATGGTATATACACTCTTCTATGTCGTCCGTTTCCCACTACATGTCCACATGCGCGTCTTTAAATCATCAGGCATTCCCTATCTCGGCCTGCCTCTGCTTCTCTTTCCTTCCATTCTGCCTTCTAAGACCATTAGTAAACTATCGCCTTTGGAATGTGTCGTATTCTTCCTATTTCTTATTGCATTTATTAACTGTCTATTTGTACCAACTCTTTCCAAGACTTCTTTATTTGTAACTTTTTGGGCCCAATTAATCTTTTCCATTCTTCTTCATATCCACATTTTCATCGTTCTTAGTCAGGAAACTAGAAGCGCTGAAACTGTGGATTTGAAGAAGAATGTAAAAGATAACATATATACACACACATATATATATACAGTATATATAAAATTATATATATATATAATTATATATATATATATAATAAGATTAAATATAAATATGATTAAATATAAATATGTAAAATAAATATTATAGATGTATATACATGTATAATAGATATATATATAATAAGATATTCATATATATATTATATATATATATATGTGTGTGTGTGTGTACGTGCAGTATATAACATATATTTATATACAGTAAATTATTGTAAAGTATATATCACCATTCAAATATTATCGACGTGAAATGTCGAAGGTGTGGTGACGTACATACAAATGTTGTCTGCTTTTGGAATGACAGAATCTGATGAACAACGTAATACATGTATATTTTTATATATTTGAAATAACTAATTTTATGAGTACTTTACAGAGCAGTTACTGAGAGCTCACACTAACATTGTAACATCATACTCTCATTGTACCTCTACAATTATTAAATAAATCAGTCAGAACTTCATCTACAGTCGCAGAATTAGAGCCTCATCAGTTTTGGAAATTAATTACGATTTTGTATAAAATTTTTACAACTGCACAAACTACCGATAGGCCCACAAACAACATTTGCCTTTCTGAACATAGTCCGCACTTGAGGAAAATACTGTAGAATGCAAATAGCTCTACAAGCTTAAGCAGTTTAATACTTGTCATCATCTAGGCAATATCAAATTTAATTCAGATGTCAACATCATCAGAGTTCAAGTTTCGTGAGCGTCATAAAATCGATTATTACATCTGTTATCATCGAATCAAATCATATTATTTAAACGGCATTAAAAGCAATTCGATCATTTTTTAGATAAATTTAACCTTTTACACATCTAGCATTGCTAGCAACGCTTCATATTCTCTTCCTCATATTGAGCCGCCTCTTCTAAAAAACATTAATTGAGACTTCTTCAAAGATCTGCTGTACGGTGTATGACATGAGAGCTTGTAATTAGTAGCAATTATTGCTGCAGTTATTTTAATTTCCATTTATACCATAATAAACTTGATTAGAAGTTTAGATAAAAGAGAAGCTAATAATTGCAAGTTTAATTTTATATTTATTAATAACTTATTCATTGACTCTTGGCATAAAAGACTATTTAAATGTCCTTATTCAATTAAGTAGTATATATTTGTTAACTTTTAAATATTTTAGGATCACCAGTCCACTAGGTGTAGCCTCTGTGTAAGAATATAGTCCACCAGGAGTTGACTCTGTGTAAGACCCCGTACTGGTATTCATTGTGACATTTTGTGCAGCACTGCGAATGTACTGTAGAAGCATTCTATTAATTCTCGCAGATTTAATTAATTTCAAACTAATCGCATTATTAATTTATTATGCAAGCCACCCTTAACCTTCATTCATGCATATTGTGGTTACTTTCAGAGATCTCTGTCAGGAAATCGATCCTGTACATGTATCTTCAGCTAATAAACATGTGCGCCACCTGCCCGGGCGTCCAATCAGTCAACTCAACGCTCTAGTCTCTATCCTTCCAATACAGATCGTCTCTCAAAATTAGTTCGACTATCGAATAGTTCGACTATCGAATAGTTCGACTATCGAATAGTTCGACTATCGAATAGTTCGACTATCGAATAGTTCGACTATCGAATAGTTCGACTATCGAATAGTTCGGCTATTGAATAGTTCGACTATCGAATAGTTCGGCTATCGAATAGTTCGACTATCGAATAGTTCGACTATCGAATAGTTCGACTATCGAATAGTTCGGCTATCGATTTTCTCAGAGATGTTAGTTTGAGTCAAATTTCTAAGTACCTGTTGTAGCTTCATAGGGATGTAATTATGTGTCAATAGAAGGCATAGCTAATGTTATTAGATTAATTGTAAACCGATATGCACCTACATGATAATTATTGAGATAAATAAAAGAAGCAAAGGGAATACAGAACCTTAATCTGACAGTTCTGACATGTGTTCAACAACAGATGAACTCCGGAATCCAGCCATTGGCGCAGAAGTAACTGTACTCATTTCGAATTTTACAAGTTTAATGATAAATGAATATTCATACTTACGAGACAATTCAATGTAAGAGTTAACTTAGCTTTCTAGTGCTTAGATTTGAATCACAAAGTCTTTCAGTTCACGCTGAGAAGCAGAAATTAGCAATATATGAGAATTGTACTTATTATACAATTTTAAATTACATCGAAGGGCTAATAATTTGATAGCCAAAGCACGAATCTATCTGAAATTTTTGATATATACTTGAATGCCTTCATTTGAAGAGCAATCAATCATTCAATCAATCAATAGTTCGATGAAGCATTATATCTATTTCACGAATTCACAGCGTCGAATTGAAATGAAGAAAGAAAGAGAGAGAAAGAGAGAGAGAGAGAATGAGAGTCTGCCGTGAATGAAAGGATACATATCGATAGAGTCATGATAGGAACATCATGAAGATTTCTGGGTAGAGGGTGCGTGAGAGAGAGAGAGAAAACAGAGAGAAAACTGCACAAACTTTCCCTATAAAATATGAGATAATCTGAAAAAGTAATCTCGAATAAGGGGCGAAGTAGGGCAGAATGGGGAGAATTTTAACGCAGTTGGTGAAAGAAACCTCGCGTCAATGAATGAAGTTAAGCTACGTCGATGCTGGTTAGTACAAGGATGGGCTGTCATTATTGAATAACGAGTGTTGACAGTTTTTAATGAAAATTCCTGATGGTGCTGGAAGATTGTTCTTAAATGTCTGCAGGCTGCAATCAGTGCGCTAGCAAAAGCAATGATTATTAATTATCATGGAAAGAAAAGAGGAAATAACGAAAGAAAAAAATATCAACTAAGAAAGGTAATACTGTAGCACATGCGGTTGACATAATATTATGTGTAACCATATGATTTTAAAAAGTTAATAAGAAAATAAATATATATAGTTTTCCAGTTGTTTGTAGATGATATACAGTTATTAATGTGTGCACAATATCTAGCAACTAAATGCATCAATATGGCAAATGAAATCAGTGGTGATGTCGTAAGATTTTCTACCGCGGATCAGTATGTGTGGGTTCAAATCCTAGGCTCACCCCGTCACTGATATTGTTTTCGATAGGATACTGACGCTAAAGTCGGCTTTACAGCCTTTTAAATTCTACAGCTAACATTCTGGAATATCGATCATCAATGACGAATGCATTAGCATTACTCAACAAATTGATTCAATAACAAAGGTTATGACTTAATGGGCGGGTTGTAATGCATTTGGTTTGGTATGCATATCTAAAGACGAAGTATAGTCGGGCGTGGTGAGTACTAGGATGGGTGACCACCAATGGTGGCCACCTTGGAAGGCCGGGTGTTGACATCTCTGATTGAATAAAATGCCAGAGGTTTGGAGGGTTTTAAATAAGTTAGGGCTGCAATCGATGCTAGAGTAGCGATTACTAATAACCATGGAGAGGAAGGAGAAAATAAAGAAAATTACACAATTACAAACTACACTGTAAGCCAGGAAATCCCGTAACACATGCAGTATGACATGTATTTTATCATAAGAACAAAATAAACTTTTACTCTAACTCAATTAAAAGCGTACTGTAATAAAATGTAAATCGGTTCCTAAAGACGCAAATTAACAAAATGAAATATGTCACTTCCTATCTCAGGTAAGAATTTATTCATATGAAATCAAGGATTCCATATGTACTATTTGTTTAACGATTATAATATTTCATTTTAATTAAATTTTAATTAAATTCTAAACAAGATTTATTTTTGGTAATAAATGGATATAAATTTAGTTTGCTTTAAATAATTAAATAAGAAATAATTAAATAATTAAATATGTTATAAATAAATTTAATTTAAAGCACCTTGGTCAAAAAAGAGCGAAATTTAGAAATTAAGAATCTTTATGTAGCCAGCAATAGCAAATGTCAAGACATCTTCAATAAAAACATTCTTTATGAAGATATTTTTGTATTGTCCTCCTAAACTAATGTCAATACTAACGCACTAAATGGATTAAAGTTTGGCCTAATGTGCGTCTTCAAACTACAAGCGAATATAAAAGATAAGAAAATAATAGACAAACGTTTAAAATCTAGAAATGAAAGAGTAACAAAATATAATATGTTTTAAATAAAAGAGCCAACGAATTGCGAGAGGTTAAAAGTGTTAGTCATGCTTTGCATAAATATATGAACAAGATAGCTTATCATTGAGGGAGATCAAGAAAATTAATATCTGCAACTAGGCATCCAACTCTAGCAACTAGTGAAATTACAATTAAATTTCTGTTATGAATGATAAATGGCAGAGACTATAAAATATTACTCAAAGTAGATAATCCAATATAGAGGCACAAATATTTACACAATGAATGTAATCGGGATGCAAAACTCATTCTTGTCTTAGCCGACGTAGGCCCTACATGTACTATGTATAAACTCTCTACTTTGCCTCTCAAAGATTCTGACGTCACTTCCGATGTGATTCAGAGAATGATTTCAAATTGGATTTCAGCTGATTTCAATCCTGAAGGAATAGAAGAGCCTGGACTAGTCAATAGCTGGACTCATTCCACTGGAAAATGTCTGCACGCCTCGCACATCAAGTTCGAACTGTGAGCACTAAACTTTTCCAACACTCATTCATTGGTCGATGGTGATAAAGGCGAGAGTAGGAGCAGCGTGAATGTGCTTGCCAACAAAACTATTTACTAGGAGGCTAATATATTTCGGCTAATATATTCTTGATATGTCGGACTATACGATTAGATAATCTTAAAATGCACAAAGTTCATTCGGCTGGAGCCAGTGGCGACGTCGGTAAGATACTCGACCGTCGATCAGTATGTGCGGGGTTCAAATCCTGGGCATTCCCGTCACTGACATCGCCTTCGAGTGAGGAAACTGACGTTAACCTTAGCTTTACCAGCTTTACAAAGCAATCCTTAAAATCAATTTAAAACGTGAATATGGACATACGGGCCCAAAAACTATTACATATACGCACAACAGAATAGAAGAAAAGTGATGGAAATGCAAATGCTCAATGCTATATGAGAGAGAGATGTGTTTATTTCAGCATCAACACCAAATCACTGACAAATACAAATAGAAATAAACATTTAAAAGAAATAAAATAAAAAATTCCCAGAAACACAGGGTATCAAACAGTCTTAAGAAACTAGAACGGCCGTCAGGGAAGATGATACACATCTTATCTAGCAGACCACCGTCTACAACTATATTAATGTCATGTTTATGCAAAATCAACTTAAATACACACTTTAGCTAGCAACAATTCTAGCTGGACATTTACACAAAATAACCAAAATTTAGTAATTTACAAACCATCAAACAATATATATTTGTAACGTTTAGTGAATTCTGCTAGGGACCTCGAACTGCAGATATCAGGAGATATTTGGTTGCAAGAATTGATAAAGTTATAGACATAAGATTTTAAAATATTCTGAAGTTGTTCTAGAACACAAATAATTGGTCTCGGAGAATCTTGTATTATGCACAAACGAGATCTGATTAGCAATAAAAATACATTTTATGGATACTGACATAGTCAGATCGGGAAAATTAGTACATTTAAAAACAAGTTTACCAGTATTTAATTGGAATAACTGAGAAATTGGTAATGCATTATAGTTCATATAAAGTTGCTTAACATTATGAAACTTATGTTTATTCTGTTAAGTTCTTAGAATACGGTTACATGCAACATGTAAGGGTTGAAGCAACTGTTTAGTTGTATTGGCATAAATTTCAATGCCATATTGTGTACTTGATTGCACCAATGAAAGGTATAAATTTATACGACAGTTCACAGGAATAAAATCTCTACGATTGTATAACATACTATTAAAATTATTAATTGTACAGATTAATGATTTAATATGATCACCAAAAGTCAAATTTTCATCTAATGTTAAGCCTAAAAATTTGGTAACATATGTTCTATTAATGCAGTTATTATCAAGGGATACAGTTAAATTGTTAGTTTGAATAAGAGCTTCATCGTCTTTAGTGGAGTAGAACAATACATATGAAGACTTGAGCAATTTACAGTTAACTTGTTACTTTTAAACCATTTACTTATTTCAGAGCAAGCTATATGATAGGCTTTACAATAGGAATATATTAATGTACATATGAAATGCTTTAAGAAAACGATCCTGCTTGCAACAATTATGCCAAATTTAAGAGAATAGCAATAATAGCTTCAAGACTGTAAGTCAATTGAGCAATGCTGGTTCTTAAATTATGAAGATAATTTCGCAGTGCAATTTACACTAGGTAGTTAGAATCTGTTATTAAAACATTTAGCACCCCTTTCCTCTGCTTGCCCCCACCCATCCTTTTCTCCTGTAATTCCTCTCTGAAAGATGAAATGGATTGAGGAATGCAAAGGGAAAGTTTGAGGCTAACCAGGTCAGTCAAAGTTAGTTAGATGATTTAATTACTAATTCGTAGGCCTATATTCAGATGAAGGAGAGAGCTAATAACAGAATTGATGGAATGAAATTAATTTGCAATGTATAACTGCTGGCTGTAAACTTTATATATATATATATATATATATATATATATATGGCCTACTATATACCATCCGTTAACTGCACGTTTCGCAAGAGGCAACTAATCAAGAACTGAGGAAGGCAACGGGAAACCACCGCAGAAGCGGTATTTTCCCAAGCCACAGGCTGCATAACGTATGGATAAGGCATTGCCTTTTGTGAAGTGATTAATATGTTGATCTATGGAGTGCTCTTGATGGAGCGTGATGACCTATGACCTATGATGACCTACCTATGACCTATTGATGACCTATGCAATTTTGCATTTACACTGTGCACGAAAAAAATCGTGTTTAATTTATCCGCCAAAGTAATAATTGTAAACACTTCAATTATGCATATATCATATTCCAAAAATTCAATCAATACAAAGAAAAACTACAAATGAATGGAATGAAACCTTTCATTAGCAGGCCTGGAAACAGGATAATACAGCGTTCAAAGGGCATACTCACGGTCTAAGGCAGATTATAATATTCTATTATTTCAAATAAAGACTAGATTCATATTTGATACTTATGATTATATCTGTTTTTAACATTTATGCAAAAACAATGAGGTAGGAGGCCATGTAAGATATCGAAGAAGGAATAAAAGTTGGAGGTGTTGCAAGATGTGAAGTTTACAGATGATCAAGGAATGGCAGCAGGGAGAGAGAATGTAGCCTACTGCAGAAGATAATTCATAGTGTCTAAATGATACGGCATTGAAATATGATATGACGATTAACTTTGTCTTTGCCGTTAAATATGACGATTAACGGCAAAGACAAAGTGTTGAGAGCGCCCCGGAAAGAGGCAAAGTCAATATTACATTAAATGACGCGAGATTGGGAGAAGTTTGAAATTTCAAATTTTTAGACACAATATAGTAGATGATGGGGAATGTGAGATCGAAAGATGTAGTAGGATTGTTCAAGCAAGAGAGGCCTACGGTAATAGAGAAGTAATTTTCACAGGAAGTCTAATGGAAGCCACAAAGATAAATATAGTTAAAACATTGGTATGGACCATACTGTTATGTAGATGTTAAGCGCTGACCTTACGAAGTTAAGAAAAAGGATACCAGACTATCATAGGCTTAGGAGATTTGAATATGGAGAAGAATTGAATAGATTAGCTGGACCCAAAAGCTACAACTGAAGAAGAATATATGTTTGATTCGCATTCCAAAAAAGAGCACATACATTTCAGCAACCTTAACAAAAAAATTTTAACTAGTACATTTTATTATTTAATTAGGCCATCAAAGAGAGAGCATGATACCCTATCTTGTGCATTGTGCATTCGTCCTACATGTTTAATCAAAATAAGAAAATAAAAAGGGCAAAATAGAGAACTCATACAGACGTACAAGACGTGCAAGAAAGCAGTAATGAGATTAAATACAAAATACCAATTGATCACTAGGTTAAGTTTTGAAGAGAGTGAATACAGATTGACAGTTGATAAATGGTATCAGAAAATAGAAATAAAAATTGGATAAAACCTATTCTAAGGGTAGAGAATTTATTAAAGAAGGTAGGAGAAAGTAGAATAGAAAGAAAGAAAAGCAGAGGCAAACTGAGATCAGGAATGTTAGATGATTTAATGATTCATTCATGGACGGACATAAGGATGGAAACGGAAGACATAGCAGAGTAGAGGCGTTATATACAATGGACCTGCCACTTGGCAGAACAGTGTGAGAGTAGAAATTTATTATAAATATGATTATCATTAATTTAGTGCTTAAGACTAAACGCACAGCGTTTTGGATATTAACACGTGATCGCATTGTCCGCTTTGGTAGTAAGTACATTTTGCTAGTAGTGTCTAACACGTCATCTCATACTTAAACCACTTCTCGATATGTTTTCATGTACGTCACATTAAATCACGAAGTAGTAAATTGTATGACTGTTTTACCAATTTATTTAATTATTAATAAGAGAAGTCATGGTGAGCAATGGTCTATTAATACACTACGTATAATAATATATGCCTTAAGCCCACAATTTGGCTTAACACTTCAGAGATCAGGAGTAAATAATGCATTGATAGAGGTGCAGTTAGGTTAAGCAACCGGATGTTCTTATTGTCGAAGCAAATGTGCAGCAAATATGCTGAGAATTTGATAAGAGGACGAGCTTTGTCGACGAGGCTTTCAGTCAAGAAGCTATTTGAGCAGTACATACGACCGCGAGGTCAAGGGTCAGTCATTGGCTGGACGTTAGACGATCTACTGTGTATCTTTCATTCATTCGTCTTCCTCCTAAATATGATCGTCTCATAGAAATACGCACTGGTTTATGAATCTAAGAGGTTCACACTAGTTATTGTGCTGGCTGAATATAGTTTATGCGCGGAATGAATATAGTGTATGCTTGGGTTGAAAAAAGTTTATTCAATATTTGGCACACTAGTTTATGTGTTGGTTTAACAACACGGTTCTCTTCACTAGTGTATGTGCTTGCATAACAACGTAGTGGTGCACACTACTTTATATTCTGGTTTAATAACATACAGTAATTGTGCACACTAGTTTATATGCTGGTTTAATACCATAGTGGTGCACACGAGGTTATGTGCTGGTTTAATACCATAGAGGTGCACACTATTTAAATGCAGGTCGAACTATATACTGTACTGCAGACACTCACAACTTCTGTATGGACGTGATAAGGCTCACAGAAATGCGCTTTTATTTACATGCAGATTGAGCCTGACATTGGCAAGTGTTTTAAGCACCATTAAATAATACCAGGATTCTAAGACAAAGAAAAATATGTATTAGGCTTAAAGCTGAATTTTAGCATTTTATATAAACTTATAGTTTCCGTGATAATAATAACCGTACACTGGGTCAGGAAGCAAAGATGCTTGATTTAAAGGTCAATTTCTTCCTGCCCTCCATTGTTATCAGTTATCGTTCCTTTTGATGGCTCATCAATTGCAATCGGCGCCGATATAAGAATAACCTTCCAACACCCTTGGATTGTTTCATTCAAAGCTGTCAACATCCAGTCTTCCAAGGTGGTCACCCAACCATGTACCAACAGAGGCCAACGTAGGTTAACTTCGATTATTGACGTGCAACTAAATCCCGCCGTTAAGTGCGCTAAATCTCGCCGTTTAGATTCAGAGACGAACAAGGTAATGATTAAGAGAAATATAATTTAATTTAAAGAGAATTTGCACGTGCATCGCAAATATCCATTAACTGATAATATGAACAGAGAAAGCCTTCTGAAATTAATTAATTAATTCCTTAATTGCGTATTTCGAAATGAAACCATTGAATAAAATAAGTTAATCTTATCTCGAAAGCTATGCCTCTTCATACTTTTCTCTCAAACATTTTGCCAAATAGAGGATCCCATGTACATATTTCTATTGACTGTCTAATATTACTCTCACCATGAACACTTATACAATTAATCCAGCTATAACTTTACCATTACATCAATGTGGCTTAAATTGGGATATATGGCCTCTGAAGTAGTTCCCCATTGTTAGTTTCAGTTGCGGCTTTGTTTATGGACGCGCAGTAAACAATTTATTCTACAACATTCGAATATACAACCACTGTTTCATACTATAATGTGTCCCGATTATTTCACATGACATGAGATTTTGCGTTGTCTACTCACTTGCACCTTTCAGCTGATACGTTGCAAGCCATGAATGGTAAGTTTCACGTAGCCAACACTGAATTCATATAACACATCGCTTTTGATTCTAATGTTTTCATTTGAGTATTTATTTATTTATTATTAGACAAGCTTAATGGTAATCATGATTATATACAGACATGACAAACCGATCAATACACACATGCGTATACATACACATAACAACAAATAGAAAGACATTTCAAACCAGTGTGTCAATGACTCAATATGCATGCACACAGTTCATCGAATAAAACTTATTCACATATGTGAAACATCGCTTTTGAATATCTTCATATTTCACATTTGATTTGAAATTTAGAAACTACAGAAGTCAAATAATCTTTAAGGCTTTTTAATTTTTAATTTTTTAATTACTTTAAAGCTTTGTAAAGAATTATAGTATGCAATGTCTATAGCAACAATTTTTATTAATAGTTTATAAGATTAGACTTTAACAATTTGCGTAGAAAATTGTATGTATAGTATAATATTGCAAATAGAATTTCTAAATAGAATCCTAGAAGAAATCAAATGCATGTTTTTGCGGCAGCCGCGCTGGCTGCAGAAAACACGAAAGATTCCAGTGAAGTAAGATTGGAGAATATTTAACGCTAGAATCTGGTCAGATTTTCACTACTGAGTCTCTCCAATGCGTAAATAATTCATCAGTGGCTTTAGTATAACGTGCCTCTCCTCTCGCTCACCACATTCCCTCAACGCCACGGTCCAGGGTTGAGTGTCAGCAGCACGCAGCGACAACAACAGAGCTGTTGTTAGATGCTGTAATTTGTTCTTACAATGTATTTCATACTTGAGCAACAACATTCTAATTAAAAATGTATAATGCCTAATCCAGTAGGCCTATGTGGGTTTATTGGAACCAAAGATAATAATAAACGAAATAACTCAACAATAGGCGTACAGACACATCATGCAAACATCATATCAATGAATATAAATGCATCAAATACTCAATCACATCAATCGTTTAAATCAGAAATCGAACACTTAATACGTTAAATCCTGTGGCCAATAGATAAGGCACAAGGTTCTTTATCTAGCTGAATGCCACATGAAATAAGTCCTTGCAGTAACATTGGAGTTGCCATCTAAGAATATCTCAAAGTATTCGGGCAAGAAAGGACGCTGATTTGATTCCATGAGAAAAATTTATGTGATAGTTTAAAAGAAACATAAGAGTTCAAGCCTATTCGTGTCCCGACCCTAGTTAAACTGGAATTTAAGTGAGAATGATGATAAGAGTTTCAATTACGAATTGCAACAGAGATGCATGTACTATTCCATATAGAGCAACATTGAAAGACATCTGACAAGTAATTAGCATGATTCGCAGTAGAAGAGAGATAATTAGTTTATGAAGGCCCGCTGTGATTCCCATATTTGGTATGTTTGACTAAAATATATCTGATAATAATCTTAGACATCGAGTCTTCAAAGAACAAATTAAACCCAATGCAAGTTATAAACACAGTAGAATTAAACATAATCTTCTATTTATAGAGATCAATGAATTATTGATAACGTTGAGGTCGTGGGCCCGTGGTTGCAAGATTGAATGAGTTAACATGCAAGTTATAGACTCTCGATAGGCGTAGTCAATATCATTTCCCTGCTGTGCCTATTGCTATTTTATGTCTCTTTTTCTTTCTTTCTGTCTATCTCACGCTCCATCTCTCTCTCTTCTCTCTCTCTCTCTCTCTCTCTCTCTCTATATATATATATATATATATATATATATATATAGAATATACGTACATGTATAGTCTATCGTATATATATATATATATATATATATATATATACATGTGTATATATATATATAGACTATTCTTACATGTATATACATGTATATATACGTATATATATATGTATATATATATTCATGTATATATATATATATATATATATACATGAATATATATATATATACATATATATATATATACGTATATATACATGTATATACATGTAGGAATAGTCTATATATATATACACATGTATATATATATATATATATATATATATATATATATATATATATATACGATAGACTATACATGTACGTATATTCTATATATATATATATATATATATTTATTTATATATATATATATATGTATATATATAGATTATGCGTACATGCCCATATTACATCATGTATATATATATATATATATATATATATATATATATACATATATATATATATATATATATATATATAATATGGGCTGGAGCCAGTGGCGATGTCGATAAGATACTCGACCGCGGATCTGTATGTGCGGGTTTCAAATCCTGGGCTCGCCCGTCACTGACATCGCTTTCGAGTGAGGAAACTGAAGTTAACCTTAGCTTTACCAGCTTTATATATATATATATATATATATATATATATATATATATATATACACTGTGAGTCAAAAAACACATGTGCGCAGTCTCTCGCCCATAACTTTGGTATTAGTGAACCGATTTTCAACTTCTTGCATGGGTATAATCAGGATAAGCTTTGCTATAAAATAACGTTAAGTGACTCTGTTAATTATTACTTTTGCGTTGAAGCAGTGCTTGAAAATATGCGCGACTGAAAATATTTAGTTTAAGTGATTCAATCGCTACAGAATGCTCAGTTCTTATGCTCTTCGGTCCTCCACTGGCCTTCCTTCTATCGGTGCTCCTAGTCCGGCGTAGCTTCTATAATACGCAATCTAGTCCTCCCAGCGTCCAGTTTTTTGTTAGAAATTCGGCAATCAACCGATGTGCGCCACAACCCTTTAAGGGGTACAAGTTTTTTATGGACACATTATCTACATTAGTAAACATCACTTTTAAATTTCAACAAAAACAGACTATGTTTGTAAAATCGTCTGTTATTGTTTAAATTAAACTGAAAGTGTCATAAAAACTAGATTTAAGAATAATACTTTTCCTCTTCTTCATAATTCTGAAAATATTTTCAAAATCGGTTCACAAGTGTCAAAGTTGTGGACGAAATACTGCGCACATGTTTTTTATGACTCACAGTGTATTGTATATATATATATATATATAGGCTGCGATATACAGATATAAATACATAATCTATTTTTACAACATAAATATACTCTATATATATATATGTATATATATATGTATATATATTTATATATATACTGTATATATGAATATATATATATATATATATATATTTATATTTATATTTATATACATATAGTTATATACATATAAATATTAAAAATAAGAAGAAGAGTTGGATAGGACATATTCTAAGGGGGATAGTCTACTAAAAGAGGTCATAGAAGCAGAATGGAAGGAAATAGAGGCACAGGCAGGGCGAGATTAAGAAAGCTAGATGATTAAGAATGTTAGATTTATGTCCACTCACACGTGGACATGAACAGGAAAGCGGAAGACAGAGAAGACTGGAGGCATTACATACCATGGACCTGCCAGTAGGCAGTGAAATAATATATATATATATATATATATTTATATGTATATATATATATACATATAGGCTGGAGCCAGTGGCAAAGTCGGTAAGATACTCGACCGCGGATCAGTTGATGCGAGTTCAAATCCTGGGATCGCCCGTCACTGACATCGCTTTCGAGTGAGGAAACTGACGTTAACCTTAGCTTTACCAGCTTATATATATATATATATATATATATATATATATATATATATATATATATATATATATATATATGTAATTCTACTCAATCCACTTCTAATCAATTTCTAAACCTAGGCAGTAGTGAATAACAGAGAGGGAAGGTATAGAGGAAGAAGTAGCCTAACATTTTTAAGTATATTTAGTAAATTGCGAGGTTTGAAGATGTTGAAGCTGTGTTTGCTGGAAGTGAAGTTGGATTGCAATGGCTTATGAATGATTTGAATGGCACGGAAGTTTGGTCTTGCATGAATATTAACAATAAAAGACAAAGGTTATGAGAGTCTCCTATAATTTACAGGGAAATATATACATGCATATAAAATACATTGAACAATACACGATTAGAAGAGATAAAAAGTTTCGTATTTGTAGACCTCACCATTACAGATGATGGAAAGTGTGAGACTGCAATAAACTGTAGAATAACCCAGGCAAAAGAGACTTTCCGAAAGGGGGAAGATCAAAGAACCAAAGAAAAACACAAAGATAACGACTGTTAAAACACTTATGTACACAACACTCTTAGACGGATATGAAGCGTTGATATTAAGGAAAGACCATATTATATAAAAGATACACTAATAAGCTATGTACATTTCAGTAATATGCATAAGTAAAAGTTGGTACATTAAAGGTAAGAAGAGCAGTAGACACAAAAGTTTGTACAGTAGAGGTAACAGTTTGTACAGTAGAGGTAACAGTTTGTACAGTAGAGGCAACAGTTTGTACAGTAGAGGTAACAGTTTGTACAGTAGATGTAACAGTTTGTACAGTAGATGTTACAGTTTATACATTAGAGGTAACAGTTTGTACAGTATAGGTAACAGTTTGTACAGTAGAGGTAACAATTTGTACACTAGAGGTAACAATTTGTACAGTAGAGTTAACAGTTTGTACAATACAGGTAACAGTTTGTACAGTAGAGGTCAAAGTTTGTACAGTAGAGGTAACAGTTCGTACAGTAGAGGTAACTGTTTGTACAGTAGAGGTAGCAGTTTCTACAGTAGAGGTAACAGTTTGTACAGTAGAGGTCAAAGTTTGTACAGTAGAGGTAACAGTTTGTACAGTAGAGGTAGCAATTTGTACAGTAGAGGTAACAGTTTGTACAGTAGAGGTAACAGTTTGCACAGTAGAGGTCAAAGTTTGTACAGTAGAGGTAATAGTTTCTACAGTTTGTACAGTAGAGGTAACAGTTTGCACAGTAGAGGTAACAGTTTCTACAGTAGAGGTCACAGTTTCTACAGTAGAGGTAACAATTAGTGCAGTAGAGGTAACAGTTAGTGCAGTAGAGGTAACAGTTTGTATACAGTAGAGGTAACAGTTTGTACAGTAGAGGTAACAGTTTGTACAGTAGAGGTAGCAATATGTACAGTAGAGGTAACAGTTTGTACAGTAGAGGTAGCAATTTGTACAGTAGAGGTAACAGTTTGTACAGTAGAGGTAACAGTTTGCACAGTAGAGGTCAAAGTTTGTACAGTAGAGGTAATAGTTTCTACAGTTTGTACAGTAGAGGTAACAGTTTGCACAGTAGAGGTAACAGTTTCTACAGTAGAGGTCACAGTTTCTACAGTAGAGGTAACAATTAGTGCAGTAGAGGTAACAGTTAGTGCAGTAGAGGCAGCAGTCAGGTAAGCTGTTACGATGGATCTGAGATATTTCATGAAATAAAAATATTATGATTTGATAGGTCGTGGGTGGCAGTTAGGGATTGCCATCACTTTGATATCAAAAGTTCAAATGAAAGCTTCTCTGCGAGTAAGTTGTATTCTAATTACAATAAGCGACTTAGAGGTAAAGACTCATAAACATCTGGCTATTGGGTGGAATGCTTCATAGTGAGCTTATATGCTTATTGTGAGTAGGAATATGACCCATGGATCAGTCTTTTAATAGAAATAGAAGGGAAAAGGGTGTGTCCGGGACTGTTGGTTCCTTGAATTAAATGTAACTCTTACATAGACTGAAGCACAACATCATTGTCAAGCTGTACATCTCCTTCGTTCATCCACATCAACGACATATTCTTAAAGTTGCATTTTCGCATATCCATTCTTTTCAAAGGTTTCCCCTTTACGTTGATTTCTTATATAATTATTAAGTCTAGATTTTGGGGTTATATTTGGACAAGAAATCTTACGACACAATACTGATATACATGTAGGCTTTCTGGTCTCTCGTTACATGGCAGAGGAACAATCGAACAAGGTATTGAATGTCATACAGATATGATAAAATACATAGGGATAAACTACATAGGGTAATTAATAGCAATATCGGCTACTCCCTCATAAGGTCATATTCTACTGTTATTCCAATTGTACTGCTACTCTCAGTTCAACTGCTACTCTCACTTCAACTGCTACTCTCAGTTCAATTGCTACTCTCAGTTCAACTGCTACTCTCAATTCAACTGCTACTCTCAGTTCAACAACTACTCTCAGTTCAACTGCTTCTCTCAGTTCAACTGCTACTCTCAGTTCAACTGCTACTCTCAGTTCAACTGCTACTCTTAATTCAACTGCTATTCTCAGTTCAGCTGTTACTCTCAGTTCAACTGCTACTACAAGATAGATACCTTTACTCTTAGTTCTACGAGGCGCGTTCAAAGTACTTTGCTACTACTGTAATATATTGAATGCTGAAAAAATAACCTCGCAAGGAAAATGCAAAAAGTTTAGCTTTTTAAGTTTATTAACTCTTAATAATAAATGACAGTGGTAGAGGCTGTAGTTGCGTATGATTCTGGCAAATTTTATTCTAAAAGGTACAGAATTGTTTACATTCTCTCTGAGTGCACTGCCTACTAGCAGGTCCATGGTATATAACGCCTTCACTCTTCTCTGGCTACCGCTTTCCTCTTCATTTTCACATATGAGTGGGTCTTTAAATCATCTAACATACCTAATCGCGGCCTGCCTCTGCATCTTTTTCCTTCCATTCTACCTTCTATGACCTCTTTTAATAGACCTTCTCTCCTTAGAATGTGTCCTATCCAACTCTTCTTCTTGTTTCTTAATACATTTATCAACTGTCTATCTGTTCCAACTCTCTCCTGAACTTCCTCATTTGTAACCGTTGGAGTCCAGCTAATCCTCTCCATTCTTCTCCAAATTCACAATTCCAATGCCTCTAATTTCCTAATATCTTTCTTAGGTCCATGTTTCACATCCGTACAATAGCGTGGTTCAACCAAAGTTTTCACTATCTTTTTCTTTGTGTCTTTCTTTAGACTTTTTGTTAGAAATTCTTTCCTATTATCGAAAGCCGCTTTTACTTGTGCCAACATAATGTATATTTCAGTCTCACTTTCCCGTCATCGGTTATAGTATGACCCAAATATTTGAAACTCCTTACCTGATCCAATTTCGTACCATTTATTATGATACTAACTTCACCTTTATTATGGGACACTCTCATATATTTGACCTTTTTGATATTAACTTTCATGCCATTTCTCAATGCCGTATCATTCAGCCTATCCATTGTCTTCTGCCGTCCAATCTCGCTGCCCGCTCCCATTCCTTGATCATCTGCAAATCGTATATCTTTTAACAATTTTCCTCCTACTTTTATTCCTTCTTCCATGTCGTCCATGGCTTCCTCCATCATTGCCTCAGCGTATATGTTAAACAGCAGCGGCGAAATGCTTAAACTATGGTGCTGTTATGGAAGCCAGCAAAGTCTTTGAAATGATATACTTGGAGTAATATTTCATACTATGCATTAAATGTTTATTTGAGTATTTGAAATGAGGATGGCCATAATTTAAAAACTTAATATCTACCTTAATAAAAATTGATATACCTTTGTCAAATTCTCTTCGCCAACAACGATTAAATAGCATGAACTAAAAATGAAAGTTTACAAACTTACTAAATTTTCTTTACGAGGACCTCTTTTTGAGCACTATATGGATCCAATGAATGAAAAATGATACACGTATCTTTAGAATTTATCATCCGTTTTCCATTGTTGGAATCAATAAATTAAAGAGAATAAAATTTGCCTAACGCAGCCTATGAGAACAATTATCAAAGCCACAACAACTGAGAGATAGTAATTTTATGCCTATAAGGTCAACAGCCCTAAGCAAATTTATAAACCATCAGTAACCGGATATGTCCACAGAGATTAGACTACACTTGATCGACAAAGCTTCCAGGTCAAAGTTGCCATTATAGGCTAACCTGGTCGCTAAATGCTCAAATCCGTTGATAAGTTTATTATAAACAGTATGGTATCATTTACATGGATCGGGAAATACTGCATATCATTATCGTTGTAGAAAATTTGACATTGGATGACAAAATATGCAATTTAACAAATATGTGTGAATTAATTAGGGTATTATTGTACAGATACTACTATTGACAGAAAACATCAGGATACCATCTAAAATATCATCTAAAATAGCAGGATACCATCTAAAATATCATCTAAAATAGCAGGATACCATCTAAAATATCATCTAAAATAGCAGGATACCATCTAAAATATCATCTAAAATAGCAGGATACCGCCTGTAAAGAAAAACTTCAATCATTAATATTCAGGAATATAATCACCTACTGGAAATCTAGGCTGCAGTTAAGAATAAGCTTCAAATTAGAGTTATAGTGGTGAGCAAGTTGAAAATTCTTCACTCTAAAGCATGACTCTGAGCCAATTAGATTTCATTCAATAGAACTACCCCTTATCATTATAACCACGTTGGAGTCTAACTTCAGAGATTATGGTTTCACCCATAATTACGACAATGATAACTGAGTTTCTCTGATGGACAACCTGCCAATTATAATTAAAATAATAACAAAATATTGTCAAAAATCGCGACAGAAATAAAATTACAATCACGAACGTCAAATAGTGAGATTTTTGTCGCGGTGTGAATTAAGCCCGTTTCGTAATAACGCTCCAGCCTACGAGCTGGTCACTTGTGACTGGTGTAATTTAGCTAGGCAATCCTGCCCATTGAATGATCCTGCCAGACCAATAGGGCCTAGTGGGTATTGCAACTTAAACAATCGAATAAGCACACATGAGAGATTAGATTCACAAGGACGATGAATCTGTTGAGTATGGTATAAGGAGCTGCTTGGTGTATGTAAAGAACCGCTTTTCTAGCAACACACATATTTCTTTTTCTTTTCCCCTTTGACATTCTTACCGATAGTATTAGCACTATCTAAATAGTAATAAATATTTACAGCTTCAATAAGTAAGTATATTTTAGCTGTTAAACTTTTTGAACTCTCCTGGCATTTCCACTTTAAGCCCTTCCAGCAGCTGGTTAATCAGCAGCACAGCAGCTCTACTTTCAGATGTCTGCTGCTGCTGCTGCTGTATTGCCGAGCAGCGCTCACATGTTTTCTCTGAAGCCGCTGAAGGACCATTTAGATGATTTAAGACGGTTAATTGGAACGTCTTAGCATTGCTTAGCTTCAGCCGCTGGACTGCCAGTCTGAGATCTAAAAATATTTCTTGTTCATTAATGCCGCACTTTTGATATTAAAATAAAATTTTAATTGATTTATATGATATTGATATAAAATTCAACAATTACGATTTGTCAAATAGGTTTATGACATATATTGCGTACAAGGAAATTATGCATTATATTGAAATACAAAAAGGGTCTACTGGTTTTGTTTCTGCATAAAGCATTTAAGTATTCTCTTGAATGAAATCACTTGTATAATCATTTATTCCTGTATAATCAAACCACACTGCTATATATATGTATATATATATATATATATATATATATATATATATATATATATATATATATAATGTTATATATTATATATATATATATTATATATATACATGTATATATATACAGTATATATATACATGTATATATATATATATAATATATATATACATGTATATATATACAGTATATATATACATGTATATATATATATATATATATATATATATATATATATATATACTGCATCTATATATCAAAAGTCTTCTTCTAGTGTACTGACTAACGGCAGATACATGGCATAAAACTCTTCCAACAAATTCTTTCTTCAGCCTTCCTTTGCATCTTATATGAATTTGCTATCAAGTAATCCAACTTCTCATGTCTGGATCTTCCTCTAATTCTTTTCCTTTGCATTTGTCGTTCTATTTATTCCTTCAGCAAACCATCCCCCTTACCTTATAATATGTCCTATCCAGCTTTTCTTTGTATTTCTTATCACATTTTTTAACTGTCGATCGGTACCGACTCTTTCAAGTTCCTCTTCATTTGTAATTTTTTCAGTCTAACTAATCTTTTCCATCCTTCTCCATATCCACATTTTCAACGCCTCCAGTTTTGCAGTATCTTCTTTCTTTATTGTCCACGTTTCATACCCGTACAGAAGTGTCGAGTCTGTCGACCACACCAATGCTTTCATAACCTTCATCTTTGTGTTTTACTCAATACCTTTTGTTAGAATTCTTTTCTCTTTTCTAAAGCCTCCTTCGCCTGTGCAATTCTACATTTCATTTCCGTTTAACCTTTCCCATCATCCATGATTGTGTGGCCCAAATACTTGAAGCTTCTTACCTGTTCCAATCGCGTATTACTCAATAGAATAATTTTATATAGGCCTACACGCACACACACACACACACACACACACACACACACACACACACACACACACACACACACACACACATATATATATATATATATATATATATATATATATATATATATATATATATATATATATATCTTAGTACACTGCCTACTGGTAGGTCTATGGAATATAACGCCTCCACTTTTCTCTGTATTCCGTATACTCTTCATGTCAACGTATGAGTTGCTATTTAAATCATCTATCATTCCTAATCTCGGCCTGCTTCTGACTCGATTTCCATTCGTTCTGCCTTCTACGACCTCTATTAATAGACTTCCCTCCTTAGAATGTATCCTATCTTCTTCCCATTTCATTCTTTGTTTCTATCAACAGTCTATCTGTACGAACTCTCTCGAAAACTTACTCGTTTGTAACTTTCGAGTCCAGATAATCATTTCCGTTCTTCTTCATATCCACATTTCCAATGCCTCTAGTTTTCTGATATCTCCCTTCCTCAAGGTCAAAGTTTCAGGTGCATATAATAGTGTGGTAGCAGTGTTGAATATAGAATACTGGGACTGCCCAGCTACGGTTTAGCCTATTAGCCCATAGCCTAGCAGCTGCTGCTGCGGCGGTGGCGCGTTGCACTGCGGGCCGTCACGTTGTTCAGAGCGCGTTGCTGTAAGCGGCGGCGCTGCTGTGGGGGAGGACGACGCCGTGTCGGGTGATGAAGCACCACCGGGCGGCTCTGCAGCGGCTTGTCTAGACTAGTCTCGACATAAACCAGATGGTGCCCTGACGCGGAGAATGTCCTAGAATGCTCTAGAATATTGCGCAATGTCTGTAAGCACGTTTACAGGTCATTGGGCAATCACATGTAGGCTAGTAATATATGTCTGTAAATTCTGCATGTCATCATTTATCGGAAAATCTTTCGACGGAGAAACATCTTGCGAAGTGTGTATCGGCTACTGTAGATTTCTAGCTTAGAAATGTCTTATTTAACGAAGGAAGATAGAGAAAAATGTGCTCAATTTATGGATTTTGTTCAACGTTCAGAACAGGTAAGTGATCTTTTACAGAATATTTACTTAGCTTGTGTATAATGTTAATATATATAAATAATGCTGACATAGGTTCCATTGCAAATATTTATAGATATATTTAGAATTATTGTAAAATATTTTAATAATATATTTAAAAAAATAATGCTGACAGAGGTTCCATTGCATACATTTATAGATACATTTAGAAATATTGTAAAATATTTTAATAATATATAAAATAATGCTTACAGAGGTTCCATTGCATATTTTTATAGATTTATACAGAATTATTTTAAAGTATTTTTAATAATATATTAAAAAATAATGCTGACAGAGGTTCTATTGCATATATTTTAGATCTATACAGAATTATTGTAAAATATTTTAATAATACATTAAAAAATAATGCTGACAGGGATTATGACATATATTAATAGAACTATACAGAATTATTGTAAAATATTTTTAATATTATATTAAAGTAATGCTGACCGGCACTTTCAGGTCAGCACTTTTAGGTCAGCACCTTTTTTGTTTACATTAGCACTTTTTTGCATACGTCAGCACTTTTAGGTTAGCACTTTTATTGTTTACAACAACACTTTTTTGTTTACATTAGCACTTTTTTGCATACGTCAGTACTTTTAGGTCAGTACTTTTAGGTCAGTACTTTTACGTTAACACTTTTAGGTTAGCACTTTTTTTGTTTACATTAGCACTTTTTTGCATGCGTCAGTACTTTTAGGTCAGCACTTTTACGTTAGCACTTTTGTTGTTATTGTTTACATAATTTCACAGATTGTCTGCATGTATATCTCTTTGTATGTGTCTGTATGTTTCATTCTACACATCTGCTGTTGTGATATTTGTAAATTTTAAACACTTTTCCAGTCAAGTGGCATTAAGTGCTAACATTATCTGTTTATAAACAGTAAGCACTTTTCCGACAAGGCATCTTTTTCAACTATAACTTTACTAAGTCATGTTTCTATCAATTTTGACTTTGCAAAGTAATGTTTCTACCAATTTTAACTTCAACATGTCATGTATTATAAAATTTAATATTTTGAAGGTGTGTTTTTTAATCAACTTTAAATTTATCAAGTCATATTTTTATAAATTTTTTTAATTTATCAAGTCATCTTTCTTATCAACTTTAAATTTACCAAGTCATCTTTTTATCCAATTTAATTTTAACAAGTTAAGTTTTTATCAATTCTAAATTTATCAAGTCATCTTTTTTTATCAACTTCAACTTTAACAAGTTATGTTTTTATCAAATTTATTATTATGTAGGTGTTCATATTATATCAACTCTAAATTTACCAAGCTATCTTCTTATCATCTTTAAGTTTGCAAATGCGTCTCTTTTTATCAACAGTAACTTTATTAAGGTGTGTTTTATATCAATTTCATTATTATGAACGAGTGTTTCTATCAACATTAACTATACCAAGTCATCTTTTTGATAAATCTTAACTATAACAAGTTAAGCTTTTATCAATTTTAAATTTACCAATTCATATTTTTATCAACTTTAAATTTATGAAGTCATCTTTTTTATGAACTTTAACTATAACAAGTTAAGTTTTTATCAATTTTAAATTGATCATGTCACATCCTTGTTATCCAATTTAATTTTAACAAGTTAAGTTTTTATCAATTTTAAATTTAACAAGTCATCTTTTTTATCAACTTTAACTTTATCAAGTTAACATTTTACCAATATTAATTTTATCAAGTCATCTTTTTTAGCAACTTTAGCTATAACAAGTCAAATTACTATCAAATGTTTATTACGAAGGTGTGTTTCTATCAACATTAACTTTATCAAGTCACGTTTCTATCAACTTTAACATTAACAAGTTATGTTTTTATAAAATTTATTATCATGAAGGTGTGTTTTTATCAACCATAATTTTATCAAGGTGTGATTTTATCAACTTTAAATTTATCAAGTTATCTTTTTATCAACTTTAAATTTTAGCAAGTCATCTTTTATCAACTTTAATTTTAACAAATGAAGTTTTCATAAACTTTAAATTTATCAAATCTTATTTTTATCATCTTTAAATTCTAGCAAGACATCTTTTTTACCAACTTTAACTTTAGCAAGTTAAGTTTTTATCAATTTGACATTTATCAAGTCATCTTTTATCAACTTTAATTTTAACAAATTAAGTTTTTATAAACTTTAAATTTACCAAGTCATATTTTTTATCAACTTTAACTTTGCCTAGTTAAGTTTTCTTAAAATCAACAGTAACTTTATCAAGGTGTGTTTTATACCAATTTATTATTGTAAAGGTGTGTTTCTATCTACATTAACTTTAACAAGTCGTGCTTTTATCAACTTTTAACTTTACTAGGGTGTGTTTTTATCAACCTTAACTTTATCAAGGTGTGATTTTATCAACTTTAAATTTACCAAGTCATGTTTTTATCAAGTTTCACATTAACAAGTTATGTTTTTATAAAATTTATTGTCATGAAGGCGTGCTTTTATCAATTTTAACTTTAGCAAGTTATGTTTTTATCGAATTTATTATTTTAAAGGTGTGTTTCACTCAACATTAACTTTACCAAGTCATGTATTTTTCAACTTTAACTATACTAAGGCGTGTTTTTATCAGCCGTAAATTTATCAAGGTGTGATTTATCAACTTTAAATTTACCAAATTATCTTCTTTATCAACTTTAACTTTACCAAGTCATCTTTTTATCAACCTCAACATTAACAAGTGAAGTTTTTGTCAATTTTAAATTTATCAGGTTATCTTTTTTATCAACTTTAACTTTAACAAGTTAAGTTTTTATCAATTTTAAATTTAACAGGGTGCGTTTTATATCAAACTTGTAGTAATGAAGGTGTGTTTTTATAAACTGTAACTTTACCAAGTCATGTCTTTATCAATTTTAACTGTACTAAGGTGTGCTTTTATCAACCGTAATTTTATGAAGGTGTGTTTTTATGAACTGCAACTTTACCAAGTCATGTTTCTATCAACTTTAACATTAACAAGTTATGTTTTTATAAAATTTATTATCATGAAGGTGTGTTTTTATCAATTTTAGATTTAACAAGTTAAGTTTTTATCAAGTGTGACTTTATCAAGCAATATTTTTATCAACTTTAACTTTAGCAAGTTAAGTTTTTATCAAAATTATTATTTTCAGGATGTGTTTCTATCAACATTAACTTTACCAAGTTGTCTTTTTATCAACTTTAACTTTAACAAATTAAGTTTTTATCAACTTTAAATTTACCAAGTCATCTCTTTTTACCATCTTTAAATTTTACCAAGATATCTTTTTATCAACATTAAATTTATCAGGTGTGTTTTATACCAAATTTATTATAATGAAGGTGTGATTTTTATCAACTGTAACTTTACCAAGTTATGTTTTTATCAACTTTAACTTTATTAAGATGTGATTTTATAAACTTAAATTTTAACAAATTAAGTTTTTATCAAGTGTAGCTTTACCAAGTCATCTTTCTATCAACTTTAATTTTAACAAGTTAAGTTGTTATCAAACTTTTTATCATGAAGGTATGTTTTTATCAGTTTTAAATTTAGCAAGTTAAGTTTTTATCAAGTCATATTTTTATCAACTTTAATATTAACAAGTTATGTTTTCATCAAATTTATTATCATAAAGGTGTGTGTTTTTATCAATTTCAAATTTTGCAAGTTATGTTTCTATCAACTATAACTTTATCAACTCATCTTTTTATCAACTATAACTTTAACAAGTTATGCTTTTGTCAAATTTATTATTTTGAAGGTGTGTTTACATCAAAATTAACTTTACCCAGTCATATCTTTATCAACATTAACTTTACTAAGGCGTGTTTTTATCAACCTTAAATTTATCAAGGTGTGATTTATCAACTTTAAATTTACCAAATTATCCTTTTTATCAACTTTAACTTTACCAAGTCATACTTTTTATCAACCTTAACTTTAACAAGTGAAGTTTTTATCAATTTTAAATTTATCAGGTCATCTTATTTATCAACTTTAACTTTAACAAGTTAAGTTTTTATCATCATTAACTTTATTTTATCACAAGGCGAAACCGAGGCACACAGAGCGAATCCGGACCACTACTTTGGATCCCGATGTTTTCAATCAAGGTCCGAGTAGCGGTCCTGATTCGCTCTGTGTTAAAACGCACCCTGTTAAATTTAAAATTGATAAAAACTTAACTTGTTAAAGTTAAAGTTGATAAAAAAGATAACCTGATAAATTTAAAATTGACAAAAACTTCACTTGTTAATGTTGAGGTTGATAAAAAGATGACTTGGTAAAGTTAAAGTTGATAAAGAAGATAATTTGGTAAATTTAAAGTTGATAAATCACACCTTGATAAATTTACGGCTGATAAAAACACGCCTTAGTATAGTTAAAGTTGAAAAATACATGACTTGGTAAAGTTAATGTTGAGTGAAACACACCTTTAAAATAATAAATTCGATAAAAACATAACTTGCTAAAGTTAAAATTGATAAAAGCACGCCTTCATGACAATAAATTTTATAAAAACATAACTTGTTAATGTGAAACTTGATAAAAACATGACTTGGTAAATTTAAAGTTGATAAAATCACACCTTGATAAAGTTAAGGTTGATAAAAACACACCCTAGTAAAGTTAAAAGTTGATAAAAGCACGACTTGTTAAAGTTAATGTAGATAGAAACACACCTTTACAATAATAAATTGGTATAAAACACACCTTGATAAAGTTACTGTTGATTTTAAGAAAACTTAACTAGGCAAAGTTAAAGTTGATAAAAAATATGACTTGGTAAATTTAAAGTTTATAAAAACTTAATTTGTTAAAATTAAAGTTGATAAAAGATGACTTGATAAATGTCAAATTGATAAAAACTTAACTTGCTAAAGTTAAAGTTGGTAAAAAAGATGTCTTGCTAGAATTTAAAGATGATAAAAATAAGATTTGATAAATTTAAAGTTTATGAAAACTTCATTTGTTAAAATTAAAGTTGATAAAAGATGACTTGCTAAAATTTAAAGTTGATAAAAAGATAACTTGATAAATTTAAAGTTGATAAAATCACACCTTGATAAAATTATGGTTGATAAAAACACACCTTCATGATAATAAATTTTATAAAAACATAACTTGTTAATGTTAAAGTTGATAGAAACGTGACTTGATAAAGTTAATGTTGATAGAAACACACCTTCGTAATAAACATTTGATAGTAATTTGACTTGTTATAGCTAAAGTTGCTAAAAAAGATGACTTGATAAAATTAATATTGGTAAAATGTTAACTTGATAAAGTTAAAGTTGATAAAAAAGATGACTTGTTAAATTTAAAATTGATAAAAACTTAACTTGTTAAAATTAAATTGGATAACAAGGATGTGACATGATCAATTTAAAATTGATAAAAACTTAACTTGTTATAGTTAAAGTTCATAAAAAAGATGACTTCATAAATTTAAAGTTGATAAAAATATGAATTGGTAAATTTAAAATTGATAAAAGCTTAACTTGTTATAGTTAAGATTTATCAAAAAGATGACTTGGTATAGTTAATGTTGATAGAAACACTCGTTCATAATAATGAAATTGATATAAAACACACCTTAATAAAGTTACTGTTGATAAAAAGAGACGCATTTGCAAACTTAAAGATGATAAGAAGATAGCTTGGTAAATTTAGAGTTGATATAATATGAACACCTACATAATAATAAATTTGATAAAAACATAACTTGTTAAAGTTGAAGTTGATAAAAAAAGATGACTTGATAAATTTAGAATTGATAAAAACTTAACTTGTTAAAATTAAATTGGATAAAAAGATGACTTGGTAAATTTAAAGTTGATAAGAAAGATGACTTGATAAATTAAAAAAATTTATAAAAATATGACTTGATAAATTTAAAGTTGATTAAAAAACACACCTTCAAAATATTAAATTTTATAATACATGACATGTTGAAGTTAAAATTGGTAGAAACATTACTTTGCAAAGTCAAAATTGATAGAAACATGACTTAGTAAAGTTATAGTTGAAAAAGATGCCTTGTCGGAAAAGTGCTTACTGTTTATAAACAGATAATGTTAGCACTTAATGCCACTTGACTGGAAAAGTGTTTAAAATTTACAAATATCACAACAGCAGATGTGTAGAATGAAACATACAGACACATACAAAGAGATATACATGCAGACAATCTGTGAAATTATGTAAACAATAACAACAAAAGTGCTAACGTAAAAGTGCTGACCTAAAAGTACTGACGCATGCAAAAAAGTGCTAATGTAAACAAAAAAAGTGCTAACCTAAAAGTGTTAACGTAAAAGTACTGACCTAAAAGTACTGACCTAAAAGTACTGACGTATGCAAAAAAGTGCTAATGTAAACAAAAAAGTGTTGTTGTAAACAATAAAAGTGCTAACCTAAAAGTGCTGACGTATGCAAAAAAGTGCTAATGTAAACAAAAAAGGTGCTGACCTAAAAGTGCTGACCTGAAAGTGCCGGTCAGCATTACTTTAATATAATATTAAAAATATTTTACAATAATTCTGTATAGTTCTATTAATATATGTCATAATCCCTGTCAGCATTATTTTTTAATGTATTATTAAAATATTTTACAATAATTCTGTATAGATCTAAAATATATGCAATAGAACCTCTGTCAGCATTATTTTTTAATATATTATTAAAAATACTTTAAAATAATTCTGTATAAATCTATAAAAATATGCAATGGAACCTCTGTAAGCATTATTTTATATATTATTAAAATATTTTACAATATTTCTAAATGTATCTATAAATGTATGCAATGGAACCTCTGTCAGCATTATTTTTTTAAATATATTATTAAAATATTTTACAATAATTCTAAATATATCTATAAATATTTGCAATGGAACCTATGTCAGCATTATTTATATATATTAACATTATACACAAGCTAAGTAAATATTCTGTAAAAGATCACTTACCTGTTCTGAACGTTGAACAAAATCCATAAATTGAGCACATTTTTCTCTATCTTCCTTCGTTAAATAAGACATTTCTAAGCTAGAAATCTACAGTAGCCGATACACACTTCGCAAGATGTTTCTCCGTCGAAAGATTTTCCGATAAATGATGACATGCAGAATTTACAGACATATATTACTAGCCTACATGTGATTGCCCAATGACCTGTAAACGTGCTTACAGACATTGCGCAATATTCTAGAGCATTCTAGGACATTCTCCGCGTCAGGGCACCATCTGGTTTATGTCGAGACTAGTCTAGACAAGCCGCTGCAGAGCCGCCCGGTGGTGCTTCATCACCCGACACGGCGTCGTCCTCCCCCACAGCAGCGCCGCCGCTTACAGCAACGCGCTCTGAACAACGTGACGGCCCGCAGTGCAACGCGCCACCGCCGCAGCAGCAGCTGCTAGGCTATGGGCTAATAGGCTAAACCGTAGCTGGGCAGTCCCAGTATTCTATATTCACCACTACTTGTGGTCCATACCAAGGTTTTCACTATCTTTATCTTTGTGTCCTTCTTTAGACTTTTTGTTAAAAGTTCTTTATTATCGAAGGCCTCTTTTGCTTGTGCAATCCTACTGCATATTTCAATCTCACATAGACCATGATCAGTTGTGGTTTGACCTAAATGTTTCATACTCCTTACCTGTTCCGATTTCACACCATGTATTATAATACTGACTTCGCCTCTATTCCGGGACACTCTCATCACTTTTGTCTTTTTGACTTTAATCTTCATTGCATAGGCCTACTTCAATGCCGTATCATTCAGGCTATCCATTAATTATCTTCTGCAGCCCAGTCTCGCATCCCGCTACCATTCCTTGATCAATTGCAAATATTTCCTTGGTCAATTGCAAATATTACATCTTTCTACAATTTTCCTCCTACTTTTATTCCCTCTTCTCTGTCTTCCATGGCCTCCTCCATAATTGCCTCAGAGTTAATGTTAAACAGCACCGGTGAAATGCTACAACCTTGTTTTACTTCACGTCATATTGAACCTTCTTCTGTGTACTTTTGTTGAATTTTTGATACTGCAATTTGATTCATGTACAAGTTCAAAATTAGTCTTCGATATCTCCAGTCAATTCCTATTCTTTTCAAGATATTCAACAATCAGCATCGTTATCATATCATCCTGTCAAAGGCCTTCTCAAGTGCCACAAAACATACAAAAACGTCGTTTAATATTCTAAGCTTCTTTCCCAATTGACCCGTAATACACCTATTGCTTCTCTTGTGCTACATTCTTTCCTAGTACCAAATTTTGTCTTGCTCAATAGCATATCCGCTTTAGACTGAATACGATTACTATCTTTAATAAAATCTTCGACGCATGAGGTACTAAACCAATTGTTTTCATTGACTTTAATGAAATTGGAAACATCACTGACTTGGTAAAGTCGTCTAGTAAAATACCTGCATTGTACATTTCCAAAAGAGGCTAACTTCCAAGGATGAAATATCATCTATTCCAGCGGTTTCTCTCTTTTTCATGCTGTTAATTACAGGAAAATATCCTTCTCCTTATACCGGGGCCCATCTTCTATTATATTTTTCTTCGAATTTAAAATCTTCTTGAACTGGCTTCATGCCTTATTATACAATTCTCTTCATCTTTCTTGTACTTCTTCCAGCTCTGTCTTCAATTCCCCATCTTTACCCATTATACTAATGTTCTTTGCATCTACTTTCTTTTTCTTATCGGTTCCTGTCAGTGTCCTGACTTCCTGGTACAATAGACCTGACCTCCCTCTTCTATCATATTCGTCTAAATCATCACACTTTTCACTCCACCAATGATATTTTGCTTTGTATGTAATTGTTCCAAACTCATTGTTTAAGCTTCTATAATTACTACGGCAATGACTCGTGTCAACACTTTTCCATTTCCTCCTTTCACCCATTTTGTGAACCTCACATCTTGTGAACATCTTTTTGTGATACCCATTTTTGTGAACACCCATTTTGTGAACATCTCACTTGTAACCAAGGTATTTTTAGCCGTTTTATCTTTAAGAAAGCCATATACGTCATATGCACCTATTAATAGTCTCCTTTATCTGATACCAATTTGCATTTACCGCTCTTCTTTCGCAGTCCTTCATTATCTTAACTTTCCTTTCCACTGCTTCTTTCTGAAACTGACTTTTTTTGTCGTTCAATCCGTTCAAATTCCATCTCCTACTATATATATATATATATATATATATATAATATATATATATATATATAGATATATATATATATCTATATATATATATCTATATATATATATATATTTTATATAAATATAAATAAATATATATATAAATATATATATATACATGTATATATATATATATATATACATGTATATAAATTATATTTAAATTATACATATCTAACATACATTTACAATGTGTATATGAATACAGGTGCATATAAAATAAAAATATATAATATATAAAACACTGAATGTATTAACATTTATAATTCTATAGTTTTTAAATTAGTTCATTATACTGCAATGTATATCAATGTATGTCAATGCATATCAATGTGTATCAATGTATATCAATGTATGTCAATGCATATCAATGTGTATCAATGTATATCAATGTATGTCAATGCATATCAATGTGTATCAATGTATATCAATGTATGAAATGTATGTCGCTTTGCAGAACGTTTCACTTCAGTAAAGTTATAGTTAGGGTAACTTCGTGTTGGTATAAATAAATTCACATAGCATTTTGTGATTTCCTTATTTAATAATTGTCGTGTAATTTTGGCCTGCTACCATATTAACTGACTAAATCAAGATACATAAGATTTAGATCTGCCACTGATGATTCTATGTAGAGTATCAAACCAATTGACCTAGAAAATAGCGGCCGAAGTGTCATATCTCTAGAATTTGTGAATTTATCTAACTTAACCGATTGTTTAAATAAAAAAAGTTGTCATTTAAAAGAATTCGAGCGTCAAACTGAATTTTTGTTTGGTTAAAAAAAAACAGCGACATCTACTGTATGTATGCAAATGTATGTATTTCTTCCCATGGCGTCCTCGGTGTTCGAAGAATTTAGCCTACATTTGGCTCCAAATTATTGCTGGTTCTTTTAAAGATTCTTTTAATTACTGCTAGACAGTCAATCTCAGTATATCGTGCTCTAATAATTTTCGTAACCTGCTGATAGATACGTGTTCGTTTAAACAGCAGCGTCTTCACACTATATGCAATACTCTTGGAGACCATACAGCAACTGAACTATGGCTGCGTAAGGTTCTTTATGCAAACAGTAGCGGAATAAAATGATCCATTCTAGCAACATGTGACAGCAATCTGGCTATAACATAAACATTTAATATTCTACGAATTCGTAGATTATACAGAGGTTGAAAACTGGTCCATTGGTAGCAGGTGTAGTCTTTGTTCTTTCTATTTTAACTTTTTGAGCTACTTGAAATTTGAGACAGATTAGTAATTGAGAGGAGAATACACTTCAGAAAAAAGCTTAGGATAAAGTGTGCTTGTGCATATGCCAACTAATAGGCAATCTGCGTATGAGTCATATTATATTTATAGAAGATGTATTATGCTTTCTGATGGTCAATTTGACTAGCCTTCTAGATAGATATATACATTACAATGAAATCCATGCATCTGCAACTGTAAACAGCAAATTCTTGAAAATTTGAAAAAGGATAAGTTTGTATAGTTCTATATTCTATTATCTTAAAATAAAGGACCCATGTGTGCTACGCCTACCAAGCTTCCAGTGCTTAATTAAATTCAATATCCGTATCGATTTAAATCATCTGAGACTTTCGCGGTGCTGTAAATTATTAAGCACATCTTAGGAATAATTTTCCCCATCTCGTGTTTCAACGAAGAGAAAAGTTTGCGAGAATGAAGAAATATCTAGTCGATTAATTGAATTAAATATCGCTTTGCTCATATATTTCATAGACATCTGTTGTCATTGAGTAGCGTCGTACATCAAATATCTCTTGTTGCGATCATCGTAATAAACTTAGGGCTGATGATAGCCTACCCCAAGCCTTAAACATAATGCAAAATCATTCCCTTCACTTAATTTAATTAGCTCTTCTAGATAGATAACTCAATTATCTTTCCTGTTTGAGAATACAAGTTTTTTAATATTTGTGAATATTTAGCACGTACGCTTCTACTCAGTACGGATGTTGCTACTCGAAAAACAGCTGTACTTTTCAATGTCATCTTTCACACACTATCATAACTCTCCCTCCATGTCTTCTCTCTTTCTCTCTCTCTCTCTCTCTCTTTCTCTCTCTCCCTCTTTCTCGCTTTCTCTCTCTCTCTCTCTCTCTCTTATCATTTCTCTGTTTCTGTATTACCGCTCTCTCTTTCATTTTCTCTCTCTCTCTCTCTCTCTTGTTATCAACTCTCTGTTCGTCTCTGTTACAGTCCTCTCTCTCTCTCTCTCTCTTTCTCTCTCTCTCTCTTCCTCTCTTTCTCTCTCTCACCACTATGTTTATCTATATCCATCTACCTCGCTCTTACTAGCATTCTTTTTTTTCTCTTTCTCTCTGTCTCTCTGTCTCTGTCTCTGTCTCTCTCTCTCTCTCTATCGTTCACTCTCTGCCTTTAATTGCTTCTTCACTCTCTAGTAGACAAAGTGTAATTTTCGCTAAAATCAACATATTTGATCACCAAATACTTTCAACAAATCACATGTACATTGTATAAATATAGTTTATTAAAATTAAACATTTGATATTGGAGTAACACTGGACTTAGTTTTTAATGGCTTATAAAGTTTTTAATTCAATCAGTAAATCAAAGTCCAACGTCTACATATGGTTTACCATTCTTGACATTTCTGAAGCATTAAAATTGGCATTAAAATTGTACCTTAGACACATTCGAACACATGTGACAAAACTCGTGCACATCACATAATGCGAGCGACCTACTTATTCTCAATTACAGAGGCACTACTAAAGAAAGGTTTATGATCAAATCAGCGCACTGCAGTATTAATAACTTCTGCAAGCATGTGCACTCTTCGAATGAACCTTGAGCGCTTCTACTTGATCAAGCTGACTTCTGAACAATATCTAGACAATAAATGAGTGTATTAGATAAGAGCTTATTGAAGGTCTCAGCGGAGATGAAGAGATGAGAATATAATTTCTCCACAACGTGCTCTGAGTGTATCATTCGACTCTCCCTAGAGGCTTATATTAGAGTGGAAGGACTGCTGAAGCGAAGGGCAGACACCCGTGACGCAGATCACCAGGTGGCGCGTTCTGTGCAAAACGAGCGTCAGAAAGAAGTTGAGCAAAATTACCATCATAGAACAGAAGCTTAGATCAATTTCAAACATTGAAAACATATCATTTAATGTCTACCAATTTATCACCGGAAGATATTTCTGCTCCGAAAGTATACTAGTCCCTGGGTGTGAAATATGATACTACATGTATATTTATAGCATGTATGTGCAGGTTATAAGCAGTATATGTACACTTTGAGTCATAAAAAAACATGTGCGCAATATTTCGTCCAAAACTTTGACACTTGTGAACCGATTTTGAAAATATTTTCAGAATTATAAAGAAGAAGAAAAGTATTAATCTTAAATCTAGTTTTTGTGACACTTTCGGTTTACTTTAAACAATAACAGACGATTTTACAAGCATAGTCTGTTTTTGTTGAAATTTTAAAGTGGTGTTTACTAATAAAAATAAAGCTCTCATAAAAAAACTTGTACCTTTCAAAGGGTTATGGCGTACATTGGTTGATTGCCGAATTTTCAATAAAAAACTGGAAGCTGGGAGGGCTAGATTGCTTATTAATGAAATAACGCCGAAAAGAAGAAAATAAATAACGTGGACGAATTGAAGCAACGCCTGGTGGAAGTTTGGCAAGACGTGCAACAATCTGTCGTTCACAACGCAATAGATGGGTGGCGCAAGCATCTCCGAGCTTGATTTCGCGCTAAAGGAGGACATTTTGAGCCTATGCATTGACAGTTGACAGTAGCTGTATAACACTGTTTTTTTCATGTGTTTCGTTGTTAGTTAAACCACGAATTTGTAAACATCCTGTAGAGATTGATTTACTTAAAATGAATATTTTCAGTCGCGCATATTTTCAAGCACTGCTTCAACGCAAAAATAATAATTAACAGAGTCACTTAACGTTATTTTATAGCAAATGTTATCCTGATTATACCCATGCAAGATGTTAAAAAATCGGTTCACTAATACCAAAGTTATAGGCGAGAGACTGCGCACATGTTTTTTTTTCACAGTGTATATATGTTACATAGACATACAATAAAATATATGCAAATAGCTAAAAGGTAACGTCATGCTAATAGCATTTTAGTAAAGGAGAAAGCGCAGGATATGAACCTTACACCTAGTGATATGAAGTATAATTTGAACCTTTACATTTGTCCCTAATAAAAAATGCTAATATTTTTCGAGAATATACACGGTTTTGCTTTAATTTTCAATCTTCAAAGTTGCCAAGAATAACAGAAGCACTCTAATTGTAAGTTACGATGGTTGTTGTTTGATTTCAAAATGAAATACTTAAACAACTTTATTCCGAACAACTTTAAAGAACTTTTCTCTGCTTCGTTACTTCAAAAAGTAAACTTTGAAATTCAAATGGATGTAGTTTCGCAGAAGATATTTTGTTTAGCATAAACTATCACCAAATATTAAAAATTCTTCTCCCACTCAGAAATGTTCAGAACTTGTGCTACTAGATTCAAAATTAAATAAATTTTAAAAGTTAAATAAAAATGGGATATTGCTTATTTGATCAGGCTTACCCTGTATTATTTTCTTACGCTAACGATGGATTATAAGTTAAACGTTATGCTGCCTTGAAGACCGCCGGCTCTAAATGACCCTTAACCATAGGATACTATTAAATGACGTCATGACACATAAGACTGTTGAGGCAGAGAGTTGTGATGTATAGTATGGCAGTCAGATACTGTCAGTCATATATTGTTATGAGGGTTGACTGAGCTACAATTAACTACAAAATTACCTGCAGCTCCGGGCTTTAACTCATCTCTAATTGTCAACGAAATGATTGCGAAAGCTTTTCTACACGTCAGCTATTCATCAAGCCACTGTGTAAATGCCACAAGTCACGTGTAGGCCGCCTTTCATCTTCTGTCCTTAGAGGTAACGGCGAGCATTGGCTTTGCTTTCATGAAATATTACTCAGTAAGACATATCGCGTTAAAAACAGAGTACGCACCAGTCATTTGCTGAGTTTTGAGATTTCTACGTACCGAGCGAGAGCTTCCAGTCAAAGGTTTGCTTTGAGCTGAAAAGTACATTTTAAGTTTTAATATTCTCTCTCTTTTCTATTACTTTTACATCTTGTTATTCTCGTCTTTGATTTCATCTTAAATGTATTTAATGATTTTTAGTAAGTTCTAGTAAAGACAGCACCGCTTTTTGTTATCACGATCACAAAAATGATTAAACTCTCAGAACATCACTATTATACAGCAATATCAGAATCAGCATAGTATTCATTTCACCCGTTTTAACTTGCAACCATGCACAATGCATAGATAAAGTGAAAAGAGACATAAACTAGACACACAATATATTTAACAAAGCATTGCAATAAACTAAAAGTTAATAGTAAAGAGAGCTAAAATCTATTTCTTGTCTCTAAAGTATGGCAATTACTCGACAGTCATTGAATTTGAACCCTACAGACTCTAAAGGGTTACTCTATTCAGTAATAATTATCAGACAAAAAGATATGAAATTAGTTAATAGATTTACCAATAAGTTACAATATTTATTGAATATATATATATATATATATATATATATATATATATATATATATATATATATACATGTATAATATATATAATATTATATATACATACATTAATATATATATATTTATGCATATATATATATATATATATATATATATGTGTGTGTGTGTGTGTGTGTGTGTGTGTGTGTGCATGTGTGTGTTAGCCTAATTTGCTGCCTAAATATATTTTTTATATATACATGCATATTTATGTACATGTTCAAGGCATATAAATGGAATAGGAGCCTATGCTTATGCCTGTATGTTTTTGAAAATCCTGGATTGTAAATAGGATTGTTCAACGTGTTGGTGACAATATTACATTCTATAGTTGGTCAATAGAAGCGCCTGGATATGCGTTGCTAGTCGTAAAAATAAATTCGAGTAAATGGCATTTATTAAATAGAATGCAACATAAAATAAAATAACAAGGTAAATAGGCCTGCACAAACACGTAGAGCACGTGTACGTAGAGGATTGCAACATACTACATGTATTGTGGTTCCTCGTTGGATTTTTGTATCTTTAAGTTGTGATGGATAAAGAGAATAATGTTAACTTATTGATCTTTGGAGATCTCCAAAGAGAACTTGACAGGAGACTAGGAAGAAATATGTGTCTTGAATTATGCATTTTGCTGAACACGCTACCCAGAGCGAGAGAATATTATAATCATATAGATTTAGAATTGAGCAGATTCTGAAGGTCAGATGTCCCATTAGCATTGATATTGAGAAATTGACTTAATCTGAGAGAACGAGGTTATATCTCTGCATTAACACAGACATGTCACAACGGTAATGTCATGTTTAAAATTGCGAATCTGTTCATTACAACTCTTATAACCCTTGCAACCATTTACAGTCTTATAAAACCCCATCGCTCCCGGTTAGTACTTTGTGGGTGACCACCTTGGAAGACCTAGTGTTGGCAGCTTTGATAGAAAAAAATCCCGGGGGTGTTGGAAGGTTATTCTCAAATACGCGCCGGCTGCAATTGATGCTCCAATAAAGACAACCATTACTATTAACTATGGAGAGGAATGGAGAAAAACGATAAACTACAAAAAACAGCAACCAAGAAAGGAGACAGTGTACCACAGGCGGTACCGTAAGTCATGTGTGTAACTATAGGAACAAAATATAAAATACAAAATAATAAGAAGATTATGAGCTGCGTAGTATTTTATATATTTATTCATCACATCATATACAATTCTGATAAAAATATGTGCATGCAGACTGAAGGTTCAAGCCGTATGTGTGATCGGTTATAAAGGCCATGACGGCTCTAACATATACTGGTTTTGCAATTAATAAAAACAATGTGTAAAAGTAGCGACTAAAAAACGTTAATTTAAACATGTCTCATGCAATATGATCGTTTAAAACCACAATTTCTACAAAATATAGTAATGAAAAAGAAAATAACCTCTGGCATCGAAATCAATGTTTGCTATAGTATGGAGTTAATTGTCTAGATTTTAGAAATATAGGCCTACAGAGATCAGATTTACATAAGCCTTTCTTAAAAGTATTTAAAGAAGAAGCCATGACAGTGCTAGACGGCAGGTAGTTACAAGATTTAGCGTGTTGTATGAGCAAGTATGAGCTGTAATTTCGATAGGTCATAAAACATTCACTAAAGTAGAAATGTCTCAAAGATAACATGTAGGCCTATTTCAATAAATAACTTATAAAGAACAACAACTAAAATAATAACATTAATAATAACAGTTATTTCTAATAACTTCAAACAATATTCCGCTTCTAATCTATTCCTTTTTTATCAAAACGAAGTATGATTAAAATAGACGATTCGTGTCGTTTAAATTGTGCTTAATTTTGTATTTGCAGCTCGAAATGATATTTCCACAATTGCTTGATAAGGTACACAGAGTATACTAATGAAAACTTTCTTGATGTTCAGTAGATAAGGACCATTAACTGTTAAAGATTACATCTAATGCTGCATTTAAGGATAGACCTAAGTCCCAGGATCAACATCGACATCCGCTCTCCAACAATTGTCTAAAATCGAAAGAAATGTAAGAAAGGTTAGACAACTAATTCGCATTTAATTTTACTCAATTTCTTACAAGGGTATTGTAATTCGTAAGGATATTTTTAAATTAAACTCAATTCAATAAGAACACCAAAAACAGTCATTCAGCCCTGTAGAGTTTACATACACAGCATACAAACAAGCAAATGCAAAAGGAAAACACACAAACTAAATATGAACTATGGTGAACTTAAAAAAAGATCAATAATGATAATAGGTGAATTTGAGCATACGAAATAGGCAGGGGTGTAATTTTAAATTGAGATTAAAAAATAAAATTATAAATATTATAAACAAATAAGAAGAAGACCAGATGAGCTAATAGCTACCAATTAAGTATTTACGAAGATTTATATTAAAAGAGTTAATTTTAATTAGTTTTTAACATGGCTTTCATGTTTATAAATGAGCGCCAGAATCCTGATCAATCCCTGGACGATTAGCAATGAGTAAGTCTTATGTTCATGGAAGTTAATATAAACTAAATGCTAGTAATAAAACACGGCGTTACAAAAAGGCAAGCTATGAAAATAATGGTAAATAAATATTTAAAGAGAAAAAATAGCGTAAGATAAATAACTGGAAAAAAATTTAGGAAGTATAAAAATGATAAACTAATTGCTAACAAAAAATTACAAATATATCAAGCATATTAGCTTTAACTTTGCTTCATTATCTCACGGCGACACTGAGAATTCTGTTGTCTCTACATTTAATAATATAATTACTAAGTGCACCTAATTAAACTCTTTCTACTATTTATACATTTTTAAACTTTTATGTAAGATAGCAGTAGAGTAGCAGGTATTATGAGGCAGGTATATAAATTATTATATAGCATAGCATATTATGAGCACATCGAAAGAACATGATAAAAGCTGGAGAAATTTGATGATACATTGATTTGAATGATCAAATAGTCGAAATACATAAGTCTATATTGATTGATTAAGGTAGGTCTAAATATTTAAACTTCTTAAAATCAAGCGCCTTTAACAAGATCGATGAAAATTTCTGGTTTCAAAATTAGTCTTATAAGGAGCCTTCGGCTGTATTATATAGCGAGGTTACTGTGGTTAGCAGCTTAGCACTATTTGAAGATTAACTGCTCGATTTATATCTAAAACTCTAAACCAAATTATTTCTAATGAATATTTTAACTTAATATTTAAATTTGTCAATCTGTTCTCTCTCCATTTCTGTCTCTCTCTCTCTTTCCTCTCTCTCTCTCTCTCTCTCTCTCTCTCTCTCTGCGCATCCCTAGCTTCCTCTCCCCGACCCGTTCCTGATTCTTGCCTAAGTCCCTTCCATATCAACCGTCTACAGTGTTCCTCCTTCATGCTCTGGTCGATGCAGTGCTCCACATAACGTTAGTTTTCGCTTTCATCTATATCGCTCTCAGTTGTGACTTCACTCTTCAACTCTCTGACTAAAAAGCTGGTAAAGCTAATGTTAACGTCAGTTTCCTCACTCGAAAGCGATGTCAGTGACGGGCGATCCCAGGATTTGAACCCGAACATACTGATCCGCGGTCGAATCGACCGCGGATCAGTATGTTCCGACATCGCCACTGGCTCCAGCCAATGGCGCAGTTGCGATGGCTAGACTGACCCACGTTAACCTTCTTTATTTCTCCAACTTCCTTACCACGTTATTCGCGTCCCTCTCACTTATGGGCAATCAGCTGCTCCCACTTCTTCTAACCCTTCATCTGCCTGATTGATATTCATTATGGTTTGCATCTATATACCCTTTTCACCAATCAGACCATTTAAACAAAATATTGCTAAGTCATTGCCCTAAATATAAAAGAAGCTGCCATTAAATTTCTGTTATTTTCGACCATGATGGTATCAGGCAATACCTTACTATCTTATTAAACTTACAGAAACTTCTTCTTTATATTAGCAAGAGAGTTACCGAAAAGCGAGGAATAGGTTGACTAAATAATAACTAGGATTGAGGCTCCTCCGCGTCTTGTATCCGTGTTGTTTGAAGAATAGACCAACCGGCGACTGCACGTGTCGTCAATAGCCACACAATGTCAGAAAGAGCATTCGCTTGGTGAGCGCCAAGGTTCCAGCAATTGCTACAAAAATTTAAACGAACGATTAACTGATGATAAATGATGTGGTACATAGAGGATTGGAGAAGGTCTGTTCGTATCCCGGCCCCTGTTTAACTGGAATTCAAGAGAAGATGACGATGGTGATGATGATGATGAGTAAACTGAGAATAGAGGTAGATTGACTTGAGAAAACTATGCTTCAGTATTCTTTTAGTATACATTTATTGAACAAGCTAATTGTATCACTGTTAGGCTTTCGACTTTATTTCCATATGTCCATAGCTCTAACATCCGGGTAGTACTGGTCCGACTCTGAAATATTTGAGTAAGTAAATTGACTTAAAAATCAGATTTACCCTTCTACACGTCAATACCGTGCTTCAATATTTCTAATTATGGGTCATGTATGAAAGGTTTTTGAAAAAGTTTGTAAGAAATCTTTTGAAACGGTTCTAAAGACAATAATTATCGTTGTAGATGTTTAAAATGAAACCTTTACAACGACAATTATTACCTTAATCCTTTTTATTTTAAAACTGATATATTGAAATTCTGAAAATTGAACAATTTACCTCCTTACAATAATCAGCGCATAGTATGCACTATTGTAATCCTTATATATATACATGTATATTATAAGTCGCATCACTTGATAAACGCTCGACTATTAGTAAATCACTCAAGGTATTCGTAAATTAGACTATTAGGAAGATGAACATCAGAAAATAATTCATATAAATTACTACAACTTGAGAAAGGAAGATAATAGAAAAATATATTGCAAAATGTGGATTAGGAGTAGAATGGAGAGGATTAGTTGGACTCAAAAGGTTAAAATGAGGAAGCTCGCGAAAGAGTTGGTACAGATATATAGTTGATAAATGTATTAAGAAATAGGAAGAAGAGTTGGATAGGATACATTCTAAGGGGGAAAGTCTATTAAAGAGGTCATAGAAGGCAGAATGGAAGAAAAAGAGGCAGAGGCAGGCCGAGATTAGGTATGTTAGATGATTTAAAGACCCACTCATATCTGGACATGAAGAGGAAAGCGGAAGACAGAGAATAGTGGAGGCGTTATATATCATGGACCTGCCAGTAAGCAGTGCAACTAAGAGAGAGAGAGAGAGAGAGAGAGAGAGTGGGAGAGAGATTGTGAGTATAAATGGTCATCCTGTAGTTTCTACCACAGTTGTATGTAATATCTTAAACCATATAGTTTTTATTTTTTGGAAATAATTTGTAAACAAAATAATGTTTTTATGGAAGACATTTACAATCTACTACGAGTAGGCCTACGACTTTCACCCGAGGCGCACGCTATCTGTTCTATCATCGATGTGGTATAACCTCTGCAGCCACGCCGCCGCTAGGGTCGTTACGACGTGAGAATCAATGCGATACCAGCTGACTGCCTCTGACTGACTGACAGGTTATTTTCTCTGCCAGACACTGACAATTACAAAGGGACACGGACAACCAGGATATTGTGTACTATAGGGTAAGTAACACTCCATGAGTTATTTCTAAAGTAAACCAAGGCCCATATTGAATGCGTCCTGCATACTTCTTGATCATTATCATTTCGCGGTATAGGCCAACCTACCTAAATCAATATATAAACTACATGCACTGTATAATGCTTCTAGCATTGAATATTCCTTTTACAATTAAATATGGATGCTCATACGTCATCCCATGTCATTTGCTTACTGTTAGCAACATTCTGTATTTAAGCTTATTATGCAGTTTTCGGTCATTTGAGCTGGCAAGTTGCATGTACATATCACTTGCTTTTGAAAAGGTTCTAAAGACAATAATTATCGTCGTAGATGTTAAAAATGAAATCTTTACAACGATAATTATTATCATAATCCTTTTTATTTTAACCCTGATATAATTAAATTCTGAAAATTGAACAATTTACCTCCATACAATAATCAGGGCACAGTATGCAGTACTGTAATCCTTATAAGTCGAATCACTTGATGAACGCTATACTATTAGTAAATCACTAAGGTGTTCGTAAATTAGACTATTAGCAAGATGAACATCAGAAATAATTCATAGAAATTACTACAACTGATCGACAGAAGTCTTATCTCTCGGAGAGCGGATAGAAGTCAATAATTATGCGTCACGCGAGACCATCGTGATGACAGTCTTATCAAATCAAGCTCGTCTGTCTGAAAATTGTGTCATCTTCTGAGTCTGAAAAATCCGATCAGACCATGGCGTAAAATGTTCTACGTGATTTGTCAAACACGAACATCTACATCGACATCGTTTAAGCTCGGTTTATTTGTACACCCAAGATACTGAGCGAGCCTAAGTTAATACTATAAGTCGTTATATTCCAGGTTATTATATTAAAAGTAACGCAGACCTAAGAAATATAAAACAAAATAAAACATAAAGCTTCGTATACAAAGGCGGTTTAGCAATGAAGCTTGCAGATTTTATGTAGGTATAGTTAAAATGAGTATTTTAGATAGTGTTAAGGCTCATTATTGGTTGAATGTTATACATTATCTTGTTAACCGAACATCAAGCAAAACTTCCTATTATATGCCTAAAATGGCAGCAAAAGAATAGTAATAGAAGTAAACCAACCTTATAAGAAAATTGAGTCTGTCCGAAGCAGTGAAGAATTACTGTAATGTATCATTCATTCGCATGGTTTCAGCATATCCAGAGGTTTAGTATCTACAGTTCATTTGTTATTTGTTGTCTAAAACGACTCAAGTTAAATGGAAAAGAAATGACCAATATCAATATATAATGTTAACAATATATATTTGACAATTATTATTATTATTAACAATTATATTATAATATTATTATTAACAATTATTTGTAATATATATTGTAAATATATATCATGCTTTTTCCAACTCTTCAGTATACGTTTTAATGGTTTTATCATATTTAATCTTCTTAGTCATCAGGCATCCAAGAGTCCTTCTAAAGAGTCCTCATGTCACTAGATCCATCAAGCAGGCTAATAACTATTTAATTAATTTTAACTATATAATTAAGCTATTTTCTACTAGATTACTTCAGTCATAATCCTGCAATGCTCTAACAGAGATGCCATACATCTGCACGTTACGAGGGATTCTCAGCGACGTAAGCCGGCTGTGTAGTACCGTAACTCCACTCAGCGAGTCATAAGCCTGCAGCGATTGTGACGCCGCCCTAGTGAAATCCTACTGATGCTGATCATTGGACTCGCAAACCTACAGCACCCCACTGTGTGCTCGGTGTGCGCCTTGACTGCAGGCAGTCGGGTTGTCATCGGGTCGCTTGGGTACTCGATCGGTTCATATCAAGAGCTCCAACTAGATAAAACTTCCTATACCAAGAGCGGCTTAGCAATGAAGGCTGCAGATTTTATATAAAATGGAATATATAAAATGGAATAGAATCAAGTTTATTTCACTCCAAGCAGAATTAAATCATACATAAGTAAGCATGCAGAAGTAGTGAAAAGGGGCACAAAAGCCCGTGGGAACTTTTCAATACAGGCCTAATATAATGTTTCTGCTTATATATATATATATATATATATATATATATATAATATATATATATATATATATATTGTATATATATATATATATATATATATATACAGTGTATATATATATATATATATATATATATATATATATATATATATACACTGTGAGTCTTATAAGTGACACCCCTTTTATATTTGCAATAAAATCGCAATCAGTCAACCGATCCATGTGAAATTTACTGGGAGTGGAGAGCTAACAATTCTCTGCAATATTGCAAAATTTCTTTCAGATACATATAAAAATAAAAAAGTTATCTAAACTCGACTGCGGGTGGGGGTCAAAACAAAAATCCTAATATAGAACGCCACAGACGTAGGCTACATCATGCGCATGCAATCTCACGTTATGCGAGATGCTTTGAATTATTGATTATTTGTGGTAGCTCTGAAAAGAGCTGTTTGATTGAGCCTATGGTTAGATTATGATTTGGGTGTGGCTTATAACTTTTGTTCAAAATGACCACCATCAACTGATATGCAAGCCCGAAGACGCTGGCGCCACTGTCTGATTGATCCATCGATAATTTTTTGATCAAATGAAGACCACTCTTCAATGAGGCGTTCTTTTAGGTGATTCACATCACGAATTCTGGTCTTATAGACACGCTCTTGGATGACTCCCCATATCTTATAGTCCACTGGGTTAAGATCCGGGCTATTCGGAGGCCACAAAGTCGGTGGTATGAACGCAGGTGTATTCTGTCGTAACATCGCAACTGTTTCACATGCGCGATGAGCGGGAGCGCTGTCTTGCTGAAAGATAAAGAATTCTCCTGACATGGCCCTGATAGCTGGTAAGAGATGCTGTGACAGAAGCACGTCTCGGTAGTAAGCGCCGTTAATCTTGACACCTGGATCAATGAAGATAAGATCAGTTGCTCCAAGGGACGACACCCCGACTGATACCATGACAGACTTTGTGAAGGTCGAACGCGTCTTTAACAAGCGTGCTGCAGGAACTTGTTTCTTTCGAGTTCCTGCAAACACGTAGAGCCTATCATTCTGTGCATTCTTTGGTGCAGCAACTGTGAAAATCTTCTCATCAGTGAACCATATGAAATCAACTTTGCTCTGGGGATAATCTCGCAGCAGAAGCTTTGCACGCACCAACCTTGTCAACTTATTTGCTTCTGTAAGTTCTTGAGCTTGTTTCTTTTTCAAGCATTTCAGATTAAGCTCATGGCGTATAATCCTGCTAACAGTTGCTTGACTCACTTCAATCTCACGTGCTATCTGTCTTGTACTTCGATGAGTTCCAGGCTGTGATTCCTGACTCATAATCATCTCCTCAACAGCTGCGACAATTTCAGGCGTTCTTCCTGTCTTGGGCCTTGCCTTTCTAGCAGATGATCCGCTTTCAGTAATGGTTCTAAGCAATCTGGCAACCCCAGACAACGACCAGTTTTTACGAGGAAATTCTTTCAGGATACGCTTGGCGCCATAGCCTTTGGCTATTCGCATTTCGTAAATCAAAATGCGATCTTCTTTGCTGAAAACCATCTTTGAAGAATGGAAATGATGGATTTGTGATTTGTATTGAATGAGTTTCAAATCGGTGAACAAGTGATGGCGGTAAATGGAGCATCGGCCTAGCCAGTCTGATATGTCATATGGCTGATCTGATTTTTAGCCTAGCAGCTGCAGCTTTAGCGCACAGGCTAAATGCGCAGTCAGGCCTTATGCGTAACAACAGTCTGCATAGTTCTTTTGACACCCCAGGGCTATTAAAAAGGCAATAACTTCGGCAATTTTCTACAAATCTGCACATAATATGGCACGTTTTGAACAAAAATGCCTGTTTTTTAAGATAAGTATAGCATGATATGCATAAGATGTTTTCCCTGTTTTCATTATAACAATATAGAGAATGTCAGTTACTTGGCCCATAGTTGTAAATTCATCATTGCCCCTAGCGTTCCTATATATCAATAACTTTTTTGTTCTTAAAGATATGGTAACAAAATTTTGCAGTAATAGCGAAAATTGGTTGATTCCAACAACCTGTAAATTTTATAGAAATGTGTCGACTGGTTACGATTTTATTGCAAATATAAAAGGGTGTCACTTATAAGACTCACAGTGTATATATATATATATATATATATATATATATATATATATATATATATATATATATATGTGTATGTATGCTTAAAATGAAATAAATATAGTTACTTGAACCTGCCACTTGGCAGTGCACTGAAGAGAAGAGAGAGAAGTCTAATCTTAATTTTCGAAGGAATTAATTAAAATAAAGTAAACACGCATACTGTAGTGAAATGATTAACTACGCTGACATCTAGGCCTATCACTTTCAAAATCACACTTTAAACCGTTAGGCTATTCAGACCAATTTCCTTATAATCAGTCGTCTGAGATTTTACTCTCAGATCAGCACAGCTGGGATTCGAACCCACGAGGGTTCCATTCACTCAGGATCTGTCATGTAAAACTTCATGACGTTACCCATACGGTACTCACAGAACCTCATGAACTGCCATTTTAAATTTCATGGCGCTATCTTAACTCATGTACATCCTGAGCTACGAAGATTGATTATTTAAGTAGTGAGAAAAGCATGAGGAAGATATTAGTTGTAGTCCACAAAATAAGTATTTCTGTTGATTAGCTTACTTCTTACGAGAAGTTTTTAAAGGAATAGTGACGTGGGTGAAGCATCTGTGGTTGCTAGGGTTCGTTCTAAAGAGGTCTGCTCAGCCATAATGAATTTATACATTATAGCTCCCTACATGAATTTATGTATTTATTCGTTGTTTTTCTCTTTTGTGTGGTAATGTGTACAATGTTAGTTTGTCACTTTTTTATTGATTTGCTGCCTTTTGGTGAAATAAAGATTGATATATATATATATATATATATATATATATATATATATATATATATATATATATATATATATATATATATATTGCTATATTGTATATATAATTGTGCACAATGGATAAAAACGATATAGCGTGCCGCTATTAAATATTTGAATTTGAAGGATTTAACTCAAAGTGAGATTGCAGTCGACATGAAGAGAGTTTTAGGGGACAATGCCACTTCCCAGGCTACAATCTATCGGTGGTTGCTAAATTCCAGCCAGGTAGGTAATCGAAGACGAGTACCGTTCAGGACGCCCTGTCGAGACTTGTAGACCAACCGTAAAAAATAAAATATACGTATAATTACATGTCCAGGATGTGATACATAAAGATTGACTATTAAGCATCGGATACTTTGTCAATAGTATTAAGTACATGTATAACAAAACCCATCAGATTATTACTGACGATTTCGGTTACAGAGATCATTAAGGTGTATGCTAGATGGGTTCCACGAATGTTGACGGCTGAAATCAAGCAAGTGAATAAAACTTGGGCTCACGATTTTCATTCGGAGAAAAAACTGCAAAACTGATAAAACTGAATTCACGTAAGTCACTTCACCGACACCTATCAAATTCAGCAAGATTGCGTAAGCAAGCAAAGTTATGGCATCCGTATCTTGGGACCATGAAGGTATTCTGATGCTTGCCTTTACTTAAAGCGATGAAAGACTGTCACTAATAGACTATCGATCTACTATAGGTCTATTATGCTGAATTAATATGAAAACTTAGGGTAGTTATCAAGAGGAAACGACGAGGACAGTTGCGTCAAGGTGTTCTGCTTCATCAGGACTATTCTCCTTCTTACACCTCCGCTGTTTCAAAAGTAGCATTAATGAGTGCGGTTCGAATTGCTTCAATACCCGCCATATTCACCAGATTAGGCCCCAAATCTGATGTTTCGAACTCTAAAGGAATCTCTTCGTGGACAGAAATTTGACAGCGACGAAAATGTCACCTACGCCATGGAAGACTGATTTGATGGGCTTCAGGAATCATTCTTCCTGTTCGGTGTAAAAGCACTTGAAGTCGTTGGGGAAAATGTATTGTTCTTCGAGGAGATTATATTGAAAAACTATGAAACAATTCGCATTACTAAAATATATTTTTGTCTGCTATTCTCATTAATTGTATGCATTTATTGATCAATCCCCGTAAATACATTATACATGTATATGTATATACATGTATATGTATATATAAATAGAATATATATATATATATATATATATATATATATATATATATATATATATTATATATATATATAATATATATATATATATCTATATCTATATATATATACATGTATATACTGTATATATATATATATATATATATATATATATATATATATATATATATACACATATATATACATGTATATATGCCTAGGTATGTTATTTGATTTAAAGGCCCACTCATATGTGGAAATGAAGAGGAAGGCCGAAGACAGAGAAGAGTGGAGGCGTTATATACAATGGACCTGCCAGTAGGCAGTGCACTAAGAGAGATATAGGCCTATATATCTACAGGGGCCTATACATGAGGTGATCCAGCTCTCGCATCCGATGTTACAGTTACGTAACCAGTTTCTTCTGTGAAGAATCTTGGTGTTGTCACACCTTATATTCCACGACAACATAACCAAAATATCACAGGCATGTTTCTTCCATATTCACGATCTTCGTCCAATAGGACCATGTTTTTCTCTTGTGACTGCCACTACGATTAGTGCTACTCTCGTGCAATCCAAACTGGCCTACTGTAACTCTCTATTTCTAAATCTTCCCAGTTACGAAATTGATAGGTTGCAGTTAATTAAGTATTGTTAATTGCATTGTGCAATTATCCCGTGCACGTGCAGTCTTTCGTAGCTCCGTATATTCTCATGTCACTAGATCCAATCCTCAGGCAGTGACCGCGACCCTGAGGGGCAGAAGGGGCAATAGCCCCCCAGCAATAATTTCTGCGGGGCGCCTCCAATAATTCTTCATCTTATAAAGTTCGCCCCCCATAATTTGGTAGTGAGCTAATAAAGCCACAAATATAAAGACTTTATTAAGTCAAATTTTTATCGTAAATTTGTGTATTATCAGGTATGGCATTATAAAGCAAAAACACGGACATAATGATATTGCATGTCATAATTGAAATCTTACCTAAGAAGCACCATGAAACAAGAGTGGCTTAACCACCTCTTGCTGTTGGCCACATATCCGGAAGAATTGGATAATGTTGGCGTAAATAGAATAATCAGAAAGTTTATTTCTTACAATGAAATTAGGAGCAATACGTTTTCAGTTAATGATGAGTTTTGAGTAGGCCTAATAGTTTCTCCTCACTAGCTGAATAACCAATATAAATCTTCCATAATCCTATGTTAACATGGAAGTAGGCATCAAGGTCAACTGATGATTAATGATCGATGATCAATTGATTGTAGTGTAGTATTATAGTCGTGTAATTTAAAGAAGATTCTTTCAGAATGTCAGTCTGTCAGACTTTTTAATTAAACATTCATGGATAATGTAAAAAAGCAGATGCAATGTAACTGATAGAATTATGCAAACATCTTATATTGGTTGTGTAAAGTAGAAAGTTTAATTCTATTAAAATAAAAAGCTTGAAAATTACTAAATATTGTTCTACCATCGTAATGCCAATAAATTATTATCTAATAATGCATTGCATTATTATATATTAGGCCTACATATGTTTCATTAATTCATAATTAAAATTGCCTCGCCCCCATTTAAGGGGAGGGCGCGAAGTATCCTTTCGGCTCCCAATATTGAAAAACAAGTTGGAATTTTTTTAGTTCGCCCCCAATCCTAAATCCAGATCGCTGCCCCTTTCCTCAGGTCTTTGTATACTGGCACAAGTTAGAGACCGTATTCAATACAAATAATTAAAACAGTTTCTCTAACATACAAGTCATCATTACAGCACTACACCCAACAATTAATGGTTAAATTTCTCACTTACTGCAAGTGGGGCACCCTACCTCCTGGCAGTCGTCTACCAGGTACTCTAAGTTAGCTACTCTAGAGAAACCGAGAATTCCTTCACGTAGCATTATGCAGTCTAGGCGCTCATTTCAGCATACTGCTACACAGATCTCAAATGATCTTCCTTCCACTCTGCGCACCACCTCATCTACTCCTGATTAGTCTATCCTATACTTTACGAATAGCTTCATAGGCGGTTGAAAGCTTTTGTCAATGATTTTCAAATCCAACAAACTTCCATGAACTGAGACCAACAAGCAAACCTCCATTCTGCTAGTACCCTTCCTTGGAATGATTACCCGGATTTTGACTCGCATTGTTTATGGATCACTCACTCTTCTAATCGGTTTTGATATGCTTCCACAGTGCTCGAAGTTGTCACGGACGATGGACAACAGTAGCATCAATTGTGTGTTGCAAGTCCCCCGACTTCCTGAAGCAAGATAAACAAACATGGCGGCAAAAATAGGCAATTCGTTTCATGATGTACTTATGATTTTAGGCTTTGTTGGTTTTTTATTTCAATCATGCACTTCTAAACAAATTAGACATCATTTGCTCCCGCATGCTGGTCGAATATCTAGCGCCAATTCAACTGTACAAAGGTTATTTGATGACTCTAGAGATAACTTGGATGATAAATTTCAATTCGGATTTAATCTAAATATATTCAACAATGCCATTCTGAATGAGGATTTAGATGACGTCGATCGTACTAGTGACAGAATATCCAAGGAAGTGGATGAGATAGCGGATGAATCGTCGGGATATGCGGTAATCGATGCAATTCATGCTGAATGGTCTATTAAAAATACTGGATCTGTGAATGAAATATCTGAAGCTGGACTGTCTGTAATTGAGACTGGAATATTGCCATATGAGTCTCATGATGACGTAGAAGTATCACGAGCATCTTCATCACTTGCTAATAAAAAGAGTCCGATTGAAAACTCTGGCGTTAGTGAGCAGTATTGCTCATTCTTTCATAATCATGCTCCTGCCGCAGTGCCTGGTTTAAGAAATTGTACTTGGTATTCTGAAAACAGTTGTTGTCAGCAGCAGGAGATTGACGTTACTTTTAGTAAAGTGAAGCCTTTACAGGTTTGTGGTTTTGGATACTGCCATTTAATAGAAAAAACTGAAGTTTTTGTCAATACTGGCTACATTTAGAATATTCCTACTAAGAAACATTTCTGTATGCAAACTAACTAACGAGACCTTATTGATGGTCTGAATGCAAAGTTGATTTATGATAAAATTTTCTATCTAAATTAAAGGTTGCTAAAATAACTTCCAAGAAGGCCTTTGTCTTAGAAATTATGAAATCTGTAAAAACTACTTGTAAAGTGGTAATTCTACTTTCTTCATTCAACCGTTGGATAACCTGATATGTCGTTTGACATTATATTTAATAATGTCAAATGACTTATATAATGATTTTCTTCTGTTTCTTTGAAGATATTTCAAGTTTGTATATCACAAGGAAAATATACCTCACACAGACTTACAGATTTTACCTTGTTTGATTTCTAGATAGACCTCTACAACACTCAATCAGCATGAAAAGGACATTGACACTTGTCATTATACCTCATTTACATTGTACAGTATAATTCATGCTAATTTTCCATTCACAACTTCGATGAAACAGTCAATATAATAGTTAATGGTCTCGAAAATATCCAAGATTGGTCGCTGAGTCCAAGACAGGAACCTTCGAGACCAAGACCAAGACTGGAACCTTTGAGACCAAGACTTGCTGAACTAGGCCTGAAGCAGCCTCGAGACCAAGACCAGGTATCATGGACTGCAAGTCTGGTAGTGCGCATTGATGTGGTTAATTTGTTGACGTCCCGCAATGTCTTTATTCAGTGTCATCATCTTCTCATGATTCCCAGTTTAATTGAAGTTGGGATTAGCAAATTCTGCACCAATTTCTGGAGCCTAGGTGTTCAGCAACTGGATGCCTTTTCTGACATTGGTTTGAAGCTTAGTGCTCTGTCGCCTTTTATGACATGTGCAGTCCACGGTTTATCTATTTATCAGCAAGCTGAACGCATGGGTACTTGTGTCTTTAACCAGTCTGCTAACTTAATTACTCACTTTCCTTGGTACTACTTCGAGGATTGAGGCAGAAGTTAAGTCCTAGCCATGACACTTCTTAGCTTAAAAGATCTTTGCTGGTATGTGTCACATCAAGCAATCGATAGCCTTGGTAGCCATAGGTGCTCAGCTCATAATTGAGCTGCACACAGAACTTCAACCCTGTGTATTAGGGTGACTGATCTACTATCTCAGTTGAAAATTTTGAAAACTTCGTTTTGAATTTTATATCAATAGTGCTGCAGTAAGGTTTAAATTATGAGTAACTATTTCATGTCTCTCTAGATCTCTTTTAAACATTCTGTCAATTAGTAGGTAAATTGTGATCTAAGATGTACATTACTACTGATTGTCTGCTTTGTTGTTCACTAAGAAGCATTGTATCATCAAATTGATGTTATAAAATGCTTTTATAAAATCATGATTTATCCTCAGGCTTAGAAAAAGGTTGATTTCTGCAGATGTTATTCTCTAGTATTTCTACATTCTCAAAATCTTGCTTAGACTCTTATTCAGCCTGAGCTGTTGATGTGTGATCTAACCTGAAATGGCCTAGAAACAACATGGAGAAAATAATTTTTGTATAAAGACCTTGCACATGAAATTTTCTGATTGTAGTATATAAATTATTTCTGAAGCTAGTTATATCTTTGTAAATTTAATTGAATGGAAATTAAAAGTTTGCTTACTTTTTAATGATTATTTAATTTCTTTGATGTTTGAAGGGAGCTTCAGACCAGTGCCAGCGCTATATAAATTACCTAATGTGCTATATCTGCTCGCCTCATCAAGCACTGTTCTATTGGAATGAGCGTTTAACAGTCTGTGAGGATTTCTGTGATAGGTATTTACTATGTACTGCTATAATTGAAATAATTAGAAATGATATTTTAAAATTTGAGTAGTTTACTGCTTGTTTATTGCAGATATTACAGAGTTTTTTCTCTGATTGATGTCTACTTAACTGCAGTCGTTCAAGATATTTATTGGTCTAGTAATATTCGCACAATTGTACACACTCAAACTTTAAGAAGGCGCTAAATAACTAACAGCTCTAAGTCAAATAAAAAATATTATTCTGTTTATTATTTTGCCATTATTAATCTAACATTTGTTAATAATTCCTATGAGAAATCTGGAGTCGAATCTTAAGTCATTCGTATCTAGGAACATTGGGTGATACAAAATAAGCTATTTAGTAACTGCTTGTTTAGATTTTCGTTAAATATATGTGATTTTGGTTTTATAGAACTTTTTGAATTGTGTTCAGCAGATTGTACGAGTCCTGCTTGGATGCACGTCTGAAAGGAGATCGTATTGGATCATTGTATCGTAGTGGCAAAGAGTTCTGTAACAGCAGGAGATTTATTGTTGGCAGCCGCTCTAATAGGCCCACTGATGGTAGAACTGTTGCTGATGATGCAGAACTAGTTGGTACCAGGATAACTAAATCAGCACTGGAGCGTGTTGTTGAAAATAGCAAGATATACTTAAATGTTACAAATATAAATGAGAAATTAGTTAATGATGTAGATTTGGATAACACTTTGGAAGAAAATTTTCCCACAGGTCCTTTGTCAGATCGACAGTGGCATGCTGCTATGAGAGGTTGTTTTGAATTTGATATAGATCAAGAACTCAAATCAGTCAGTTTGAATACAATGAGTTCTTTGACTTCTAAATCCAACAGAGTTATTTCTTTTGGTATGGTAGCTGTAATACTGTGTTCAGGTTCGCTGTTGATTGCTGCAGAAATTCTAGCTTGCTGTATAGTATGTGCAATGAATTGCAGAGGCGAAGGCCGCAGCCAGTTGGAATTGCTGAAAATTGATGGAATTTATGATTCTAAATCAGAGAACAAGCAGTGCCATAATAAGGTTAATGATAAGACGACGCTATGCCAGCCGTCAAAGGATTTGAAGAATTCTAAAAAGAAATATGCCCATGAAAACGTTGATAAACATTTACTTCAGAATGTTGAAGTTGCAAATGCATGCCTTAATGAGTCGACTACCTGTTCAACTTTTAAAGCTAGAGAAAAGAATTTTAGCATAGCTGCACATCATTTATGGGATTATCTTCATTTTGGTAAATCATTTGTAGTGATATCTCTTTGTAGTAGTTGTATATACAGCGTCTTAGCAGGATTTAATTTTACTGAGCTATGGAACCCATTAATTATCTGTGCCTGCAGTATAATACTTATTATGTTTTATTACCTTTATTCAGTATATCCATCTATGAGCTACATTGTTTCACTTGTTAAGATCATCACTAAGTTGTTTTTTACATTTAATGCTATAAAATATGTACTGAACATTCGAAGCAATCTAAGCTCTGCCATGAAAACTGTCTCTTCAATTACACTTGATATCTTCTTGGACTTTTTGCGTAAATTTGTTAGACCCTGTATCAAGAAGTTAAACCATTCCAATCTGCCTAAGGAAGAAACTAATTTTAGTGACAGGAATATCAATAGTAATGGAAATACTGTTTCTAAAACTGAAATTGAATCTAACTATCGTGATACTGGAAAGTGCAGACGTGATGTAAGAAGTTCTCTATGTACCGATGTGGATATGAAGACTGCTCTATTGAGCAGACACCCTCTGCTTGTATCGAGATCAGTGATTTCTCTCGTACTGCTCGTTTCCCTGCTGACTGGGGCTAAGGGGTCAGAGACGGTGAAGATCATGACACTGGACGGGGTTCATGAGATTGTTGATAGACTCTCCAGAGACATTAAAGATCTATTCCATGAAGAATCTCAGTACGAACTTCTAGCTAGAAGGTTGAAATTGTTTTACTATTCTTTAGTGTAAAAACATAATTATTGGACTGAAGTAGTGAGTAGTAGTGACATATTTATTGACACACTTTTGAAGTAGGAAACTGACGATAAACTAGGATTTTAGCCTTTAGATAATATATACTTATTTTATCTTTATTGATAGTATGGTATACACAATATCCTAATATACTTTTTATAAAGATTAAGAAATTGTTGACAATCTTTCTCGATTATTAAGTTTTTAATCATTTTTGGTTTTTTCTTAAAGTTTAGGATTCCCAATTTATTATTTAATACTTCAGATTTGCAGAGTCATGTTGAATGTTTCAAGTATTTCAAATATGTAGATTCAATATGGAGTATTTCAGAAATTTTAGCTCATTGTTGAATATATCAGGTATGCAGACTCAGGTTATGACCGTGTATCTCTGGATGCCAGAGCTGCAGTGGATAGGGTGCAGGCAGCTCTTACAAAGTTCTTCAACAAGAAGTATGACATCGTTGAATCAGCTGCCGAACAGGCAAGCTACATCTATCAGCAGTATCAGAGTAATTCTAAGATTGATACAAATCGTGCTGATTCTTTCCTGCATACCAGAAGCAATGGCAACACATCACATAGGCTGCGTCATGCTAATAGATATCGTGCTCAGTTGCACTTGTCATCTGGTGAAATGCCGTCAGTTCGAAGGGAGCTCCATGATCTATTAGACGAGAGATTAGTGGCCAGTGTCAGAGATCTGCCATTAGATGTGTTTATAGATGCCGAGCGACTGCATGAAGTAAAGGAGAAGAGCAATGGAAACATCAATACATATTTCAATCGGTAAATATTGACTTGATTCGACTATCAGTTTGTCTGTTTATTGAATCTAACCAGTCTTAAGCATTATATGTGAGATACTAATACTTTTAGACTAATCCTTGAATAGGTAGCTGTTTTATTAAAAAAGTAAAAAGGGTCATTCCAGGTCAACTGGTCCAAATTTTGATAATCTTCCCAGGTGGCCCTTTCAGATTTAAACTATATTTTAATAGTGTAAAGAAAAATATGTCTCTGGGGTAGATTTAAAATTTAAAATCAGTCGATTGACCGGTTGGAGAGTTATGGCAGTCATTTCGACCCCACCATAGATCCATTTCGGTGCGAAAAATAAAACGCGTGTTATTTTTCTGTACTTTGAACTGCTATAATTTGGTTATTTATGGCCCTATCTATATGAAACTTCCCAATAATACTATATTTGATGCGTAGATTCAGAAAAAGCACTCAGAATTCAAGTGGCATGTATATCTTGGCTGCTGCAGCTGCTCAAACTTGATGTTTAGCAAAAGTAGGAATTTTTGGAAAGCCAACTTTGGAGTCCTGATAATTCGCAAATTTTACCAATCACATTATTGCAAGTCATTTAGTTTAATAGTATGGACATATCTCAATAATATAAAGCAATTGTCATCCTCAGAAGCAGCTTGGATTTAGAAAACCACTAGCTCAAACTTTTAAAAAAATTGAAGCATCACCCAATTTTTGGACAACTTCAAGGCCATAGTTGGACATGTAGGCAGTTGATCGCAAACTTCAAACTGCTGCTATTTACAGGTCGGTATGTTACTAACTTACTGTAAAAATATTTATTTCTCAACTCTATCAGAACATATAGCAATGGCCATGTAAACTTACCCATCGAAGGTCGTTTTTACACAAAAAAATAAAATGCTTATAATTTTTCGCTACTCTAAAGCGCTATATCTCGTCTGTTTATGGTCCTATCTATATGAAACTAATCCAAAATACTATAAATATTGCATAGATTCAGCATATATACTCACAATTCTTGTGGCATCTATATCTTGGCAATTGCACAGCTCAAACTTTATGCTTCATCAAGTTTCGATTTTTTGAAATTAACGAAAGCTAACTTTGAAACCCGTTCATTCTAAATATTTACAAAGCAGATGCAAGAAATCCATTTAGTTTAATAATTTGGACATCTCAAAATAATATAAAACACTTATGAACTCCAAAAACAGCTGGATGGCACACCATAAGTTGGCATCAACTAATGAAATTTTCAACATATTTAAAAATTTGCGAAAAATAGGGTTAGCATGCGTGATCATACCTATACTTTAGAAACGAGATGAGAAGCTAATCTTTTTAAAGGATGTTGCTAACATACTAACCTATAAATGGCATAAATTTGAAGGTTCTATGCAACTGTCAACATGGGTAGTCCGGTGGGTGAAGTTGGGTGAAAATTAGGTTCGGATAAATTTTCTTTCAACTTTGAGGTACTGGTATGAAAATTCTAATCACTTTATAAAGCTGCGAAGTGTCTTATTTCACACAGCTATATGCAAAGTATCAGAATATATACTTAATCTACAGATGTTGCACACATTATGAGATTTGTAGCATCCCAATGTCACACTTTTTGAAAATGTGACCTTCATTTTTGGTCAAGTTTTGATCGCTACAGCAAGCAAGATATATGTGTGACATGAATTTTGACTTCATATTCTGCATCTACGCCACAAAAATAGTATACAGGCAAAGATTCTTGTATAGCATTTTAATTGGATAAGAACTAACAGAGATGTGGACCTTCAAAGTTGAAAAAATATAAACACGTTTTGATTTTCTTATGAAATTCGACCAACGGTGGGGTCACTAAAATCGTCATAACTTCAAAACCGGTGTACCAATTTCATTAACATTTTAAACCTAGCCTAGAGACATATTTTACCTCACATGGTGTAAATTTAAAGTAAATCTGAGATGGTCACCTGGGGACCATTGGACCAGTTGACGTGGAATTACCCTATATATATAATATATATATATATATTGTATATAATATATATATATATATATATATAATATATATATATATATATATAGGGTAATTCCACGTCAACTGGTCCAATGGTCCCCAGGTGACCATATATATATGTATATATATATATATATATATATATATATATATATATATATATATATATATATATATTTTATAAACTCATAACCTACATTTAAAATGTTTATAAATGCATTAATATTTATAAATAATATACTCATGAATGATAGTGACACTTTTATGCTGTAAATTATTTTCAAGTTTGAGCTGAAGGTGTGCTCGGTCCTAGCAGTTTTTTGAAGTTCATACATGTTTTATATTATTTCGATATGTCCAAATTATTAAACTAAATGAATTTTTTACATCTGCTTTATAAATTTTCAGAATGATTGAGTTTCAAAGTTAGTTTTCGTAAATTTCAATCTTATAGAAACTTAAGGAAACATAAAGCTTGAGTTGGTGTAATTGCCAAGATATAAATGCCACATGAAATATGAGTACATATGCTGAATCTATGCAATATGTATAGTATTTTGGATTAGTTTCATATAGATAGGACCATAAACAGACGAGATATAGCTCTTTAAAGTAGCGAAAAATTCTAAGCATTTTAATTTTTTGTGTAAAAACGACCTTCGATGGGTAAGTTTACATGGCCATTGCTATATGTCCTGATAGAGTTGAAAAATAAATATTTTTACAGTAAGTTAGTAACATACCAATCTGTAAATAGCAGCAGTTTCAAGGTTGTGATCAATTGCCTACATGCCTAACCATGGCCTTTAAGTTGTCCAAAGATTGGGTGATGCTTGAATTTTTTTAAAGTTTGAGCTATTGGTTTTCTAAATCCAAGCTACTTCAGAGGGTGACAAGTGCTTCATGTTATTGAGATATGTTCATATTATTAAACTAAATGACTTGCAATAATGTGGTTGGTCAATTTTGAGAATTATCAGGACTTAAAGTTGGCATTTCAAAAATTTCTACTTTTGCAAAACATCAAGTTTGAGCTGCTGTGGCAGCCAAGATATAAATACCACTTGAATTCTGAGTGCTTTTTCTGAATCTACGCATCAAATATAGTATTGTTGGGAAGTTTCATATGGACGGGACCATAAATAGCAAAATTATAGCTGTTCAAAGTACAGAAAAATTAACTCGCGTTTCATTTTTCGCACCAAAATGGATCTATGGTGGGGTCGAAATGACTGCCATAACACCCCAACTGGTCAACCGATTGATTTTAAATTTTAAATCTAGCCTAGAGACATATTTAACTTAACACTGTTAAAATATCTTTTAAATCTGAGATGGTCACCTGGGAAGCATTGGACCAGTTGACATGGAATGACCCAAAGTAAACAATCAATTAATGAAATGATCAGCTATGTTGATATCTATCACTTTTAATATTACATGTTTAAACCATTAGGCAATTTAGACTATTTTCCGTATAATCAGTCCTATGAATGTCCGAGATCTTACTCCCAGATCAGCGCGACTGGGATTCGAACCCACGAGGGTTCAATTCACCTCAGGATCTGTCATTTAAGACTTCATGACATTACCCCTACGCTATTGAGACATTCTGTACTGATTAGTTGCATATTGATATGGATTTAATTCATATAAGATAATTTTGTTACAAGTATTATATGCATGAGCTGGCAGATGGAAAGGGATATGAAAATGATGTATTTTATTTGTGAACAGGCAGATAGGACGTGATGTGCTGATAGGACGTAGCAGTGTGAGGCTGCCTCACAGATTGAATGAGAGTGATAGTGATGTGATAGAGTCTGTACACTGGACTGCTCAACTTGACACCCTCTTCTCCAATGGTCTGGCTTCTGATCCAAGCATCAGGTATGTTGCCTATTTCTTAAATTATCGTCACATTCATTTCTTGTCACAGCCATGCATTGTATGAATGGACAGCAATTGTTTGGTAATAGAGTGTCCAACCTTAAACTGAACAGAACGAATGCTAATGGAGTACGGTTTGCCAGCTGTCTTCATCTTCTTCATTTTGGACTCTGTTGCTTCGAAGCTATCTGAAGCGCAGCATCGCATCTTCACATGACTTCAATTCTTTTAAATCTTGCTGCTTCAGATAACCCATTAGCATTTCAATTAAGTTATGCTTATTTGTTGTATTGGCAAGAAATGACTGCTGATCATATAGGATGTGACTCGAGTCTGTAAATATATATATCTAACATATCTTCAATATATGTAATATGATATATATGTAATATATGTAATATATGTAATATATGTAATATAATATGTAACATATCTTCAGAAGTAATAACTTCTGAAGATATGTTAGATGCATTTCTGCTGCACCTTAGGTGTTCTTGTTCCTTTGTATCCGTCAAATACGACAACATCATTTCTGCCATACCTTGCCAATATTAAACTTTTGTTTCCTTAAACATTGTTTTATTAAACTTTGTTTCCTAGTTAAGTATTTCAGAAACACTAACATTCCTTAGCGATCCAACTTTGTGTAGGAGTGCTCCTCTATCTAGAGTATGGGTAGTTGACCTTCGAGAATATTATGTAAACACAAACTGATTGAGTTCTGGAGCTAAGGCCAGCTTGTATGGTTTACGCATGAAGCCATCCTTGAACAAAGTTGGAGTGTCATTGACGCATTAGAGAAATATGAAGATATGTCAGTATATCTTTCAGCCAATCTAGTTAATCTATGAAATAAATTCTCATCAACCTTTATTTTCCTTCTCTGATGTGGCAGTGATAGAGTTCCAATGTTACAGAATCTTTTCAGTGTCACGTTTCTTAACAGCCGCTTTTATAAAACTAGCATTGTCCATTTTATGATGAATTTGCTCGTCCAACTTTTGCAGCATCATCACAATTTAACAGACCTGCCTCTGCTGCCACAGTCCCAAATGATATATAGTCACAAGTCATGAGTCTGACATGAGTTAAGGATCATGCTGTCAAGCCATTTGAGAACCTTATGCATATCAATTGCATATCTCTTTTTTCTAGCATACCCACATTCTTTAGTTCGAGAACTGTTAGCTTTGAAATCAGGGTAGCTCATCAATGGCTTAGTGCTACGCTGCACAGTGATGTACTGTTTGTATTCAAAATTACTTTAACGATGGTCTTTTACAGCATTTATCATAGTTTGTTCAATGACAAGATCACTAGGTAAACTAGACCAATACCTATTAGTGCACCTGATAGCCTGAAAACCATGACTTCTGAATTGTTCAAAAAGCCATAGGTGAGAATCAGGCAGTTATTGCATTATTTGAAGATACAGACGCGTACACTTAGTGTATTTATGTTGATCAGATGCTGCTAACATTTTAAGTGTTGCACTTATAGCTGATAGGTTGAGCTACCAGTTATCAGTCAGTTCAGCAAAGATGCAGTACTGAATGATCTCAACGTATTTCAGATACTGAAGCCAGACTTTAGCAGTCATAGATTTCATAGAAAGCTCATTTTCTTAAATCATACAACGTAGCTTCCAGCATAACCAATGACTGATTTTCCAAAATTCTGTTAGGAAACAAATTGGATTTAGATAGTATCAAATTCACAATCATTATAATTGGTTTCAGAAGACCCTTTAGACTGTCATTCTGGCTTTCTTTATCTATGTTAATAGAAGTTTTAATATTTTTGCTGTTAAAGCAGTGATATTAGAAGGTACCAACAAACGCCTTTCCAGTCATCTTGTGCCAAACAGTTCCAAATCCATAGCAAAGCTTCAACAAGTCTTCCAACCCTGAACCTGCCATGTGATGGCCAATATCCAGAAAATGATCTCTTATACAATTACCATCTAACCTATTTATATAACCTATTTATTTATTTAACCTATAACATATTTATTATATTTAACCTATTTGATGCTAACATTTTGTTGATTAAGACTAAAACACCCCCACCTGATTTAAATTCACGATCACATTTGTAAACAGTATACCAACCCATTGGATCTAACATAAAGTCAGTAACAGACTTATTTAACCAGGAATAAGATATACAGATAATATTAATGGAGGTCATTATAAACAAGATATTTTAGATCTGGTAGTTTGTTTTAAAGACTACGTGTATTTAAATATAGGCATATTAAAAGACTGTTTATATGCAGATCTGAGCCAGAGAAATTATTCAGTCAATGACTATTTACTTCTTGAGATGCAGTAGTATACAAGCCGGTACTAGATGACGATCCCATAGAATTCGTATTTGTGAAAGCCTGATTCTATATATTTTGTATATGATATGTTATTTGTATGTATGTTATTTATATGTATGTTATTTGTATTGCAAGTAATGTATTTAATAATACTGCTGTATATGTCAAGTAATGATTTGAAAGTATTGTGTTTTATGGAAGTGTGATACGAGATGGTAGCTAACAGTGATATTTGACTTAAAGAAATATTTTGACTTTTACTTTTACTTTTACTCACCAACAAATATTTTGACTTACTTTTACTTATGCTTTCAAAGATAATTTTACTTTACTTAGACTTTTACTTAAAAAAAATAATTTGACTTACTTAGACTTTTACTTACGAATCAATAGCTTGATACATACATGTGTAACCAATAGTACAATTATACAAGTTTAGGCCTAAGCCATTAATCACTCTATCCTGTCTGTCAATGTCATGAGCAAGCGTAATAATTAGTACAATACACATATATCTTAATACATTGATACGACTAAATAGTTGTATAATGTAACTGTAATTACAATTATATTTTACAGACCAGTCAATTTCTAAGTGACACTAACACATTATGATTCAGTTTCAGACAGGCTCTTATTGTAAGAAATGAGTTCATGCAATTTCTTCTCCCAGATGTGAGAATGCCGCATACTGAAAATATTCTTTCAACATACGCCTGGGAAGCTGGAGCTGCCAGAAGGTCCATAGCAATAGGTGCCAGTTTATCATACACTGGAACTCGTTCTCTCCAGAAGTCCAAACCTGATCTGCTAACCCCATTACCGGTTGAAATGCTCTCAATAGTCTTTATATGGTCGTCAATTTGACGACTAACTCCGATGGACTCTGCAGGAGATGTTGAGCTAGGACAGGTAATTCTGCTAGCAATAAATTTGAAGTGCTGCAGTGATGGAGGAAGGTTAATGATGACTGCAGGTGTTTCGTTACTAGCATTCATTACTAGCAGAGTCGTGCCTGCCTTTAGAACAACTGTTGCTCATCTGCAGGAATAAAACACAAATATTAAAGGATCAGTAGCGCTATGTTGCCATATCCCAACATAAAATATGCAACAAGAAATACAAAAAGAACAAAAAACATAAAGAGGCTGTGGTTACAAATATTTTATGTTAATGCTACGAAAGCAGTCCAGAAGTAGTATCTAATCAACTTAAGCTTACCTCTCACGAGAGATATGTCCTTCCTGGTTCAACTAGTTGTCTTGCATCAGGTGTAAAAAGAATTGGCGCAAGATTAGGATCCACTAAGCAAGCTGCAGCAGGTATTGGATTAAATCGTGGAAACGATGGATTCAAAACATCTTTAAATCTTCTGCGCATATCTGTAAGCATTGCAGTGGCCAATGTTTTTGCATCAGAAAACTGCTGTAGATGACACTGCAAGTCTAACAGAGAGGGTATAACTGCTGACATGGACATAGTGTCACTTTGTAGGATATTAGTTTGCTGTGCAAATGGTTCCAGCAGGTTCATCAGAATCTCTAGTTGACCCCATTCACTGACCATCAACGTATTCACTTTAATAACGTCGATAACTTCATTGACCGCGGGCTTGATCTCAATCAATCGCTTCACCATATAAAACGTGCTGTACCACCGAGTAGGATTATCTGTGATGAGCGACTTCCCAACTTTATCAATAAGCATTTGCACTGCAATAGAAGACTTTCTAATTCTTGATACTATGGCTCAGGCTTTCAAAATAACTGATTGATAATGTGAGTAGACTTTTTTAACAATCAGTTGCAATGTATGGGCCAAGCACTGCATACGTCTATACGGAATTTCTGTTGGTAAATCAATATCTGTATCTGACTCCCTCCTCTTCATCTTCTGATTCTGCATTGCTTTCTGCCTTATCTTCCAGGAGTTGAGATGTCTCCCCAAGTAATCTTATAGCCTTCACCATATTCGCTCCATTATCTGTGATAAGCAATGCAATTTTTTCAACTGGTATATCCCAGTCTATCAGAGTTGCAGTCAATGCATCAGCTATGTTTTGCCCGGTGTGAGGGTGTTGCAGCTGTTTCAAATCAAGGTTGCATTACGACTAATTTCTGCATTAGGATCATAGAAGCAGGCTGAGATTCCTAAAAAGCAACTGGAAAGGCTCTTCTTGGACCAGGAATCTAAACAGATTACAACTTTCCGAGCTGTCTTTACTAATTCTTTAAGAATTTTCTTGCCATTTTCCCAGTTGTCTTTCAATATGTTGTTAACTGTTTCTGGAGCTGTATAATAGGAAAAAATTGTTTATTTTTTCGCTATTTAATGAAATATGAATTTATTTAAATCTCAAGAGGTCAAGCCCTTTTAACATGCCAAAATTGATTAGTTTTATAAACAACTATAACTCCAAATTTTATTAAGTTTTATAATGTCACTTATTGCTCCACTTAACGTTCCATTTCTTATGGGAGGAAGAACCACTTTTGTACAACCAGATTCACCCTTTCATTATAGGCCTAAATTCTCTACAAATCATAATAATATAGCTATAATACTATACAAAATTGTCTAATTTCATGAGCATGTTAATTAACATTAAAAGTTTCAGCGAAAGAGGGAATACAGAATGATACACCGACACAAATATCATTGAACTATGTTAAAGCTAGGTAATAGAAAATTATATAGTATACCTGGAGGTCTAAATTTTGGATCAAGAGTTCGACACATTTCGACTAAATCCGGGTGGCCAATCAACGAAACTGGGCTCCCAGTACTGATTAACATATTCTGCAAAGCACCAATTCTTCTGTTGTACTCAATTGAACCTTTTGCATAGTGAGAATGACCTTCCAGACAAGCTGCCAAACTTTAGTTGTGTGATCTCTCAGCTTGCTGTGTACACGTGTTGCTGTGCAAATTCTCTTACTGGGTTCTCCCGAATCTATTCAAACAACATAGCAAAAACTTGAAATATTCATTAAAATTATACATGAACTCTGTGCCATTAAAATATTAGCACACAACTAAGTACGCTCATCAATCCTGTTCGAAAGCTAAAGTTTAACGGTTTCAGACCACCACACAATGCATCAAAATTCAAAAGTCAGTCTTCTTAATAATTTTTTAATAATAAATAATTTATTATTATAATAGCAAAAAATAGCATCATAACAGTAGAAAGTAGAAACACTTAACAGCCTACTTTTAAAAGTATAATAGTAGGCCTACAATATTACAAAAATCTTGCATACACAACAAAACCTGTAGGCTTCAAAATTTAAACTCAACTCAGCGATTCACTCTCATACACAATTCTCAAATGATAAGAGAACATATAAAGAATCACTCACCTGTTTCGCAATTATCTTGATCACGAACTCTTTTCCATTTTATTGGCTGCTGACCCTTTCTATCCGTGGAATGCTTCAATTAATTTACATATTTCTAAATGCTTAGACTTTATGTGCATTTTCAAATTTCTAGTCTTCTTTCCTGCAAGTTCCTGACCGCATTGTTCACCTTTATCATTTACTACCTTACATCGGCTACGATTTACACTAGAAATAAATTCAAAATAATCGCAAACACTGCTATCTCTCTTCCTGATACTAATTTTGCCATACTCGCCATATTATATGCTAAGGTTTTATAATTGAATAGAACTTAAATCTGTGTTCACAATGCTTCAATGTTAATAAACCATGTGCTGAAAGATAATGATGACACTCTTACTCCCTACTCTTCATTTGAAACAATGATCTTATTCTAAACATCAGTGTTACCATTAATTTCAAAGTTGCTGAAATTAGCAATATTTTTTAAGTAAAATATTTGACTTAACAACATAATTTTACTTTTACTTATGCTTTTACTTACTAAAATTATTTTGACTTACTTAGACTTTTGCTTATCAATATTAATTTGACTTTTTCTTTTACTTTTACTTACGTAAGTCAAATGATTTGACTTAGTCATTTACTTTTGCTTCAGCAAATAATCACTGGTAGCTAAGCTAGGGCAAGTAACTTTCATTCCTGGATTGCACAGTACCCATTGAATGTAACTATGAAATTTTACTATCCCAACCTCTAACTGCTAGTAGAATGTTTTACACGATCACTTTACAGTCCTACGTTCAAAGCTGTACGAAACAGTGAAATGGTCAAAACGATCAACAGTGTCCATATTCTTTGTTTAGTCAGTTATATATGGCAGTTACATATGTCAGTTACATATGGCTTTTGAAGCCTTTCAACTTGATCACACTTTTTCTTTCTGTCTCCTCTGTTTTACCATTGTGATGAGTGCTGTACATGAATACTATACTCTTATCCATTCAAGAGACATCTCGTCATTCGACTTCTTCCACACGGCAGGTTTATGCCTCTTTAGTTTAATCTTCTTCAGTTTGAATTCTAGAGGCAAACCCTTTCTATTTTTAATGACTGTACCAGTTGTTGAAATTCCCATCTTCTTTAGTTCCATACCCAACTTAGTGCTAGTATAGTACCTATAGACATGGTAACCCGTGTTTCTTGTAGCAATCGTTAATTTGTTCACAAGGTGTAAAACAGTCCTTGCTGAAATGGGCGTGGTGGGATTTGGAGAGAATTAATTGTTGTCTTCCCATAGTATGGTTCGAACTGAACTAGCTATCCCGTCTCTGAATCACAAAGAGAAGAATACGCAATCTCCACTTGATGGGCTTTTGAGGATAGTACATTAGAAAGTACACGTGACCTTTGAATTTTATTGTCGATTCGTCAATGGCTATATTCTGTTTGGGAATGAAAAGTTCAGTACATCTTGACTTCGTGTGTGCTACCATATTCTTGATCTTCATTCCTCGAGTCAGTCTCGGTGTCGAGTTGATAGTTTCAACATGAAGCATGCAGTGAATCATGAAGAACTATTTCTAGTAAAGACATCGGTGAAAAAAGGTATAAAATTGTCCCAACGCGTAGAGAGTCTTGCATTTCGCTAGCATTTGTGATTGACATCATCAATATTACTCCTAGATAACACTTCATCTCTATCATTGTTACTTCTTTCTATTTCCTTCGTATGGAACGATATTTGAGTAATCCAATAGCTGCTATCTTATCACGTGCATTTCTGTTGATCTCATCAACAAAGATCTGAAAAGAAGCTCGCTTATGAAATATAATTGAAGCATTGTAGATACTGTTTTTGGAAAGTCTGCAGCTGGTATCGTAACTCCTACATTTGTAATGCTGAAATCAGCACTATTCATCGTAAAGTCAGTGTCTCTAACTTGATGTCATGCACTGTCATTATTTTCAGTTTCACTTTGGCTATCGTCACCTGACTCAGAATCGCTACTATCTACTCAGTTATCTTCAATAGCTGAAAGAATTTAGTCTAAATCATCCAAATTTTCACTATCATCATTTTCTATTTCGCTACTTTTATTATCATCAGCATCCATAAACAAGAAAAGCATTCTGAAAGTCCTGGAGTATTAGACAACATTTGTCTGCTTTTTCCACAAAAATTCTTGTTCATGTCTTTATTTCCTCAAAGCTGGATTATTGTAATAGCCTGTTCATAAGTTGCGATAAATCTGTAGTTGATAGACTGCAAAGAATTCAGAATGCAGCTGCAAGATTAGTTTTTCGTGATAAGCACTCAGATTCTGCCTCACCAGTGCTATGTACAGCTACTTCACTGGCTTAAAATTCTAAAACGCATCAAATTCAAATCCTGCCTTGCCACGTTCTAATGCCGGACAAACTCAGCCCCGTCAAATCATGCCATCTACTGTATATTATAAAGTGCTTGTTCGGTAAGGAAAAATTTGCAATCTGTAGAGTCAGGAAAACTGTTGTTCCTAAATGTCGAACAGTCTATGGTGACAAGTATTTTCTTGTAGCAGGTCCCAAATTGTGTAATGAACTTCCACATTTAACAAGACATTTTGATAACTCTGATAGCTTTAAAAAGAGTCTTAAAGCACATCTTTTCGAAAGATTCTTCCTGTAAATTCTGCTCACTGATAATTTTTAATCTCTCAGATTTTCACATTTAACCTGGTAAAGCTAAAAAAGCTAAAGCTCATGTTAACGTGTCACATTAGCTTGTTACCTAATGTGTCAGTTTCCTGTTAGTAATCCTGATCGCATGCAGCACATTTGTTTTCAGCATATTAGCAGTACAACTGCCCCAGACTGGCTGCTTGCAAGTTGAACATATATGAGCAGACATTTTTACATCCAGACATAAGACATTGCTTAAGTTTCTTTCCTTGAGTATCACTCTGCCCTACCTACAATCGAGCAGGTTTCAGTTTACTTGACCATCTTTCTACAGCATAGACTTCACTGAGTTCATCTGTGAGATTTAGGAGAAAGTCCAGACGTTTGATTTTCCTCCCAGTGACTTCTTTCCATTGATCCCATGCATTGATAGCTGCAAGATCTAACATATTATAGATTGCTTGAACGGGTCAACTGCTTGACGCTGCTCTAATTGTGTACTTTTCTCGACATTTGATCTGGACAATCAACCCCATACTTTGTTGAATTGTTGAATTCAACAGTTTCAGGCAGCTTCTTTGCATCACCTGAAGCACTGACATCAGGATTGAGAGGACTAAGTAGACTGACGGCTTTCCTTACTTTCCCTGATAGATATTGAGTGGACAGTGTCCATGTTTCAATATCACAGAAGAATATAGAGCATCACAGTATTCCTTGTCAGCGACTGGCACTTCTCATCCAATCCTGTTAACCGTTCCAACAAGACAGTTTTTTTGCGAGAGAGACAGATGCAAAAAAATTAGTCTGTAGTGATATTTCTACCTTTGTTCAAATACGGTAGCAATAGGCGCATTACTATGTATTCTGACGTGTTCTGATTGTCAGGCCTATTCTCATCCTTGCCTACATATGGAAAGCCATTTAAGAAGTACTTCGAGGCAACATCGGATGCGATCTGGAACTTTAATCCAAATTTATCTGGTTTGTTGGCCATGTATACAAGAAATTTGCTGCAAGCCTTTGTAGGAAATGGGTGCTCGTCAACTGTGATATTTGAACCCGGTTTGTAACATGCAATACTATTCTCAACAAAACTATTCCAGATATATGACGCAAATTTGTCTGTCTGCACTATTACATGTACAAGTTTATCACTCTTCTGATCAAAGCGAAGAAAACACATCAATTCTTGTAAGCGATTTCTTGATATCGTGCTTGCAAAAAATGGGACCCCATTTCACTGACCACAAGGTGGCTACTGGATGCATGTTTAGACCACGGGCAGCTCCGCGGGCATAAAATGTTCCGATAAGAGAATCCAATTCTGCTAAAGAAGTAGATCAGGTATCGTCATTTAAAACTCCGCGTGTTTCCAGCTCTGTACATCTCTTGATCTGACGTAGAATTGCTTCATCAATAAGCAGCCTCCATGCACTGGCATAGCTGCCATGCGAGGTATCACGATTCCTATGACTTGTTAGACCTGGGTCCTCTCGTAAAATGTTATGGTGGCTTCTTTTGCCTGGACCAATTTCACCAGGATTTATGACTTATCATACAGAACCATCATGCCAAGTGTACTCATGACCAGCGATATCACTTGTTGCTTGTTCAGAGCCAGACCTAACAGAACTTCTGCCTCGTCCTCTACTTCTTCCCTAACCTCTACCTCTAGCTATTATATCTAGAGGTAGAGTTATATACAACTGAAGAAAAATCTAAATAAGCAACTAATTAAATGCAGATAACATTTTAAAATAGCTACTACAAAAATTGAGAGAGGATTTTTAAGGAGAGTTCAGGATTAAATGCAAGTAAGTAAAATAACCAAATAAGAAATGAAGATAAAGTATTATACTGTAATTAAATAAAGTAAAATAACTAGGTAAATGCAGATAAAATTTTTAAATTATTTTAAGAAATTGGGGGATTTTTATGGGGAAGGCAGGATTAAATGTACATAAGATAAAATAACTAAAGAAAAGAAAAGAAAGTAATATACTATAATTAAATATAGTGAATAACTAAACAAATGCAGACAACATTTTGACATTACTATAAATTTACTAAAATTTTGTAAGGTTACTGTAAATTTTGTAAGGGAACAATTTTTATGGGGGGGGGGGGTGAAAGAATATTTCCTGTGCCTACTATAAGAGCAAAGCGATGTGCTTGTGATGAACCAGAAGCACATAGCAATTTAATAACCCATGACTAAACTCATCTAGTACATTTAACAAAAACTCAAAAGAGTCAGTTACTGTCTTATTGATAAGGACAAATAAAAATCATTAGGATACCATGCATAGCATAAAGACAGTATCTACATTTTAAACTATTAGGACAACATCAAACTTAAATTTTTATAGCATCTAAATAAGCCTCATTTTAGATGTTAATAGGCATAAAAAGTTTGTAAATTGTAAATAATTTTACTTTAATTAGTTGGCAAGATCCAAAATCGTTTATGCTCAATATCCCAGTCACGCAGTTACGGTCATATATCCTGCAAATTTGATGAAAATTTGTTAAGCAGTAACAAAGTTACAGCGTTTCTAGGAAAAAAGTGCAAAAATCAATTTTAACAAGACTTATTTTAACAAAAGTCATAGTAAGTACGACAAAACTCAAAATAGCTTAACAAGATTTTCGGAGCTTCTGCAGGATGACTTACTACACCTAACTTGCAAATTTGGTGAAAATATATTCAGAATTAACCAAATTAAGCGCTTATTCCGAAAATAGTGTTAAAATCAATTTCAAGATGGCTTATGACTAACAGGGTACATGTATATATATATATATATATATTATATAATATAATAGATAATATAGAGATATATATTATATAATATATATATATATCTATATATAATATATTATATATATATATATATATATACAAATGTACCGGAAAATGTCTTCAAAATTTAGAAATAATTTAAACAGAAGAACTAATTTTAAGCATCATTTATTGGAGCAACTGACAAGGTAGTGTAGGCTTATATTCTACCACTTAAGTAAAGGGCCTTTTTCAGGGTCGTTATTTTCTTAAAAAGCAACGACTGACATTTCAAAAAACCTTGTTAAAATTGATTTTTGCACTTTTCTCGTAGGAATGCTGTAATTTCGTAACTACTGAAAATATTTTCACCAAATTTGCAGGAGATGCGCAGGAATTCCTCCCCTAGAAGCTCCAAAAATTTAGTAAAGATTTGTTGAATTTTCTTAAAGTTATTGAGATTTCGCTAGAGGATTATTTTTTATGCCCCAGTCTGTATATATATATATATATATATATATATATATATATATATATATATATATATATATACAGGGTGAGTAAAAAAAAGATAACACCTGCAAAAAGTTTGAATATCTCAGGCTATTGTTAATATTTTCAAATAAAACTTTTACCAATTACTAAAGGACTAATTTCTGATGGGCTGGCCAATTTTCATCCATTTTGGTTCATAGATTGGCTAGTTATGCAAGTTTCAGCAGAGCAACCCCCCATTTTTACCTAAAAATGTCGTAAAGCACCTCCTGCAGTTCTGTCTTGTTTTTAGGCTTCGGCTGGTGTTTCTGATAGAGATGCAGCATGGTTCCCCAGATATGGTAATCCAAAGGATTATGATCGAGTGAGTTTGGAGGCCATTCATTCTTCTCGATGAAATCTGGGTTTCTCTCGCTGATCCATTCCTGTGCACGGCGAGATGCATGAGTTGGAGCACCATTATGTTGAAAGATGAAACCATTTGGTAGATGAGCATAGCAATCATCAAACAGCTCCGGAAGCAAAGTGTTGACGTAATACTGAGAGTTCACCTTTACCTTCTCGTCAATGAAGTGCAATCTGCCTTAACCGTTGTAGCAAATGCCATTTTTAGGTAAAAATGGGGGGTTGCTCTGCTGAAACTTGCATAACTAGCCAATCTATGAACCAAAATGGATGAAAATTGGTCAGCCCATCAGAAATTAGTCCTTTAGTAATTGGTAAAAGTTTTATTTGAAAATATTAACAATAGCCTGAGATATTCAAACTCTTTTCAGGTGTTATCATTGTTTTTACTCACCCTGTATATATATATATATATATATATATATATATATATATATATATATATATATATATATATATATGTAATATATATATATATATACAGTAGACTGACCCTTGTTTATATGGCAAAAAAATGTCCTGTATTTTGCTTGCTCCCACCTTCTAATTTTGTTCCTTTTGGTTTGAAAGCAACGCTTATGAATTTTTATGACAATTGCTTAATATTTAGAGGTCGCCCAAGGTCATCAAAATTTGCCCATTATAGCGTACAGTACCCAAAATACCAGTTACTTGATACTTCACAATGAAATCAACTACTAATCATTAAAATTACAGTTATAGCTTGTTTAATCCATCTTACTAGTATTAAATCTTATCCATTAAAGTGTTTATTATGAATTAATTATTGTCAGTGGTGCCGGAATCAAAGTACAGTATATGATTAATTATAGTTGCATTGTAGCTTAAGAAGTTTCTAATAAAAGTAGCGAGTTAGAAGCAACTGACTGCTCTACAGTTCGATTTTATTAGCAGTTGGATGCAGCCGGCGATGGTCTGCAACTACTTGTAGGAGAAATTGAAGATCTTCTTCATCTTTAGTGAGTGTCTTATTGTATGTTTGAATAAGTGCAACTCCTCTCTCGGCATGCCACTGTTCTTTGAATCTTTTGAACAACTGGATATCAGGTCCAGAAGTTCCACCTATGCTCTGTTCAAAAGCAGTACCAATTAACAACTCATTGATATGATGACGGCAGGCAAAATAGAGTAGATTTTTCCGCAGTTTTTGCTCCAATAATACACAAGTCCCAGCCTTATTACCAGTGTTTGCAGCTGTTGCATCAAAACATATGGCACCGATGTTATCTTGCAGCTTCCATTCCTTTATTAGGCTTTCAACTGCAGATGCTTGTGATTCTCCAGTCCCGGAAATTAATTTTGGAACACCCAAAAGCTGGCAGATGTTTTCACCTGTGACTACGACTGGAAGTCGATCAACCCGTTGCATGCTGGTTAAGTCCTCCATTAGCTTTCCATCCCAATGGATCACTAAGGGCAAGTTGTTATCGACAGAAAATGTAGACTTGCATTCTTGGCCGATATCAGCTCTATGCTGCTTGCGCATGCGGTGAATCGTTGATTTGCTTATATTAACATCACCCACGTTAAGGCCCAGGCTTTTGCTTGCTTCCGCAAGAACAAATGTAGCTTGGCGTGATGAAATTTTTGTCCTATCTAGTGCTGCTGCAAGACCAGGAGTTATCACTTTAACAGTTGCTCGCTTACGTTTACAAGATCGCTTTATTTCTGGGCTACATTCTACTGAATTTCGTTCATTCATTAGACGCTTTTGTGCATCTTCACGGTTTTCTGCTGTGTCTTCGTCACTGGGTGAATAAAGTTCAAAAGCCTCTGTTATTTGTTCAGCTTAAGCCTTTGCTTTCAAACGCCTTTTGTGTGACATCTCTTTGGCGTCTTTGGAACGTTTTTCTATGCCAGCCAGTACTTTATCTACTGGGCCTAACACTCCACGACGACCTTTCTCTCGTTGGGCAAGCAGAAATTCTTTGTCTTCAGGATTCGCTATCATATATAAGGCTTCTGCGTGAGCTATGTCAAACAAATTGTCTAAACTTTTAGTGTAATCTTCTTCTTGCTGCTTATGGAGTACGGCTTTACGGGTCTTGTGCTTCTTAAGCAACATCCATTCGTTGTACATTTTCTCCAGTTTCAGTATACAATGATCTGATCGTCTGACTGGAATACGAGCTCAATCCCAAAATTCTGAAACTCTCCTGATTACTTCGGTAGACGCATTTTGTATAGTTAGGTTTTCAGTTGCATGTAGATGAAGAAATAGTCCAAGCGCTTGACGGTTTGAAGGGAGCTTAGAACCATGTAAATCGGTAACAGTTGATCCCAGCAAGTGACGTTCCTTTGAGAACGGGTCTCCATCTGCATATTAAAAGTTACATAACATAAAAACTTTTAGTCATGTACCATACCAATTTAAACATAAATATTAAAATGAAATTTCTGAACTTAAAAGGAAACTGATCCCTATAGTACTAAACATGTTTTAAAATACTTTAAACATTGAGGTCCTGATTATTTTCATTTTATTTTCAGTTCAAATTGTATTAAATTTAATTAAATTCATTTAAATGAATAGAGAAAATTACTCAAATAAATTATGAAGTGAAAATTTTAGATTCCAAATCATACCTGTTGCTGATTTCAGTTGAGAAACCAACGAAAGCAATTAGGATGTTTACTGTTTAGATAAATACCATCAGAATATAAACACAAATAAAGTAATATGATTTCAGCAGAGATTCAGGAATGAGAATGTAAACTAAGATGCCAACTGCTGACTATTTTTTCTGTATCAAGAATACATTACAACCAATGTTAACTCTGCGAAAATATTTACAACTGTAGGCCTACAATTGCACATACATATTATAAAAGAAATCCATAAAACTGTAGTGTGTATATATTCAATGACCTTGGGCGACCTCTAAATATTACTCGATTTCAATTTTTTTTTTCTCAGTCAGTTTTATGCCAAATGGAAGCAATTGAGAGGATGGGAGCATAAATTTTCTGTCTTTCGCTTTTAAGGGACAGTCTAATATGCAGTATATATAATATATATATGTATATATAATATATATATATATTTATATATATATATATATATATATATACATATAAAAAGCTAAAGCTAAGGTTAACGTTCCTCACTCGAAAGCGATGTCAGTGACGGGCGAGCCCACGATTTGAACCCGCACCTACTGATCCGCGGTCGAGTATCTTACCGATTTCGTCACTGGCTTCAGCCGGTGGTGAAGTTGGTAAGATATTTATGTATATGAAGTTTATGTGTATATATATATATATATATATATCTATATATATATATATATATATATATATTGATATATATATATATTATATATATATAGATATATATATATATATATATATATATATATATATATATATAATATATATATATACATATATGTATATATCGATATGTATATCAATTACTTTGACAAAATTAAAAAAATTTACAGAAGTTTTGGAGCGTCTAGGAGAAATTTCTACATATAACCCAGAAATTTGGTTAAAAAACATTTAGTGGTAACAAAATGCAGCTTTTCGACAAAAAATATGCTAAAATCTATTTTAACTAATTTTTGAATATAGTCAGCAGTTCTGTTAAAATAATTAATTTATCTGAAAATGGCCTTTTACTTATGGGATTCAGACATCCATTTATTAGATGCTCAAAATGACCACCCTCGGCTAGAATGCATGCTTGAAGTCTTTTTCAAAATGCCAGAATTGCTCGATTGATTGTCTCGTGTGGCTAGCTTTGCCATATTTCCTCCAGATCCATTTTGAGTTCAGCCTTGTTGGTTGGTTTAGACTTGAGTAATTTATACTGTTGCAGCATTGTGCCCCACAAATTGTAGTCCAGAGATAAGGATTGAGGTCAGGCGAATTAGGAGGCCGGTCGGCTTCTTTATGAATTTCACACTGTGAGCTTCTAGCAATTCTTGAATATGACGAGATGAATGGGCCGGTTCGTTGTTACTGAAATGTGAAGTGATTTATTAGCAGGAGGTAACAGTCCTGAATGAGTTCGTGAAGCAACTCATTCCTGTAGAATTTAGCTCATTCACCATGAGATCAGAAATTCACCTTTTCCGAGACGAAATGAAAGTTTCACATACCCAAAACAAACCCCTGCAGATACCATAATATGATACAGAAACTAGGCTCAATGGATTAAAAACATCGTGTTTCAATATCCCACTTTCTGCCTCTTGACCAAACTCTGGTGTGTTGACTGTTGTGCATTGACTGATGTAAAAGACTTTCGCATTATTGAAAATACTGTCTTTGTCCTCTTCATCGTCATTCGACGTAGCAGAGCCCAGCAGCGTGTTAGTCTTTTCTGTTTAATAGCGTCTGTTATGACTTGAACTGGCACTCTTTTAAATGACGATAGTTGGAGTTCTTGCTTGGCACTGTTTTCAACTGATCACCTGCTAATGCCTATTTCTGTCGCCACTATTCTGGTACTCTACTCGTTCCTGGTGCTTCTCTTGTGAGCAGATAAGTTTGCTGAATCCTCACAGTGTTATCAGCTGATCTTCTGACTTTATTGCCTTAGCACCCATTCCTTGCTCACGACAAGTCTGAATGTGCATTTTGTTACCGTTACTGAGTTCCGCCTTCTTATCTTGTCTTGAATAATTTTGAAGGCAGCTGCTTCAGCGACCAGACCAGGCTTAATATTTCGTCGTGGTAATTTGCTTACTGTTGTGAGAGCGTTGCAGCAACCTAGGCCAGGCCTACCTAGGACAATGATTGCTTACCAACTTTCGATATTTTTAACATGTTAAATTTAAACTTGTAGGTGCACACATTTTAGGAAATGCTCATGCTGATATCTATCATCTTTGGAAACACATGTATAGCAATTGGGGCTTAATAAATTATTAATTACTAATAAGCTATTTAGTAGCGAAGAATCTAATGACATGCCTTTTGCCGAAGTTTTCTCTATAAGTGTTGAACAAAATGCGACATTGTACTCTGCTTGTCCGATATTGTGCATCTGCAATTTGAGCATTGAGCTGATAACTATTTTCATTTTTTATAGAAATAATATATGCAAATCTCACAACGCTTAAGGACGCAGCCATGATCTTTATCTTGTAAAACAACCTAATTTGTTGTAATCAAAGAAAGAAAGAACTGAGAACAATGCCAACCCATTAGCAAGTTCTCCAGGATTTTTTCTTGAGTTCTTCTAACAATTCTAACAATATTTGAAACCTTTTTTAAAAAATGACAAACTATTATTAGTTACTTGTTCAGACTTGAAGTCAAATCTTTAGGAGCAAGTCAAAGTTCTTGTCGAGCAAGTACCTGGAGTAAAGCTTACTTCTCTATCCTTGCTTTGTTAATATTAGATTATAGTCTTAAATAAGTGCCACTGCTCTCTCTGCCCTATCATTCACAACACTCAGGCCTGTCACAATCTTTCGAGACTCCAAATAGTCATTGTTCCCGCACCTTAGTCGCGGCTCTCTTTACAACCAACTGTACGGAATTCCAAGAATGGTGAAAAGTCTGACTGTGCTTGTACTTACAATTTCTTCAATACTTCGTGGCCTAGAACTGTCAAAAGACTTGTAGAAAAGATTCTAATTCTAATCAACACTCCGATTCGCGCATTCCAAGTCCTATTAGTTACAATGTAACTGAAATCTCCACTAATCTTACGACAAAGTTTCTACTTATAAAATAAAAATAAATCATGGCCTCTTACTTGCGTTATTCCTGCACGGTAAAACCAACCTACCTAACCTCACAAATCTTATTGCTTACGAGCCACCAACATGTAAAAAAATGCCATGTGAGATAAGGATGAGGGAGAGATAGAGAGATTGAGCCAGAGATAGAAAGTTAGATAGAGAGAGCGACTAACTTATATGTGGATACCTAGTCTGCGAAGGGTCGTTCTATGATTACGGGTTCAATCCAAGAACGAAACCTTACCTTACAGATTTCATAGGAAGAAAGAAGAATAAATTAAAGAAAAAAATGCAGTCTGATAAATAAAGAAATAGCAAAGAAAACTGAGATTGAAGGACCGATAGGGGAAGCAACAACAATCAGTGTCACTTGCGAGGGTCTCGGGGTCCACTCTGCCAAGTGGGCCATGCTTATATAGTCCGCAACACACACATACATACACGCATACACGCTCATCTACAAAGGAAGTGAAAATCACATGTTAATAATATAATTAATTCATAGGGATCCTGCTACAAAGGTTAACATTTAATCTAAATGAGAAGCAATCAACTGGAATCAGAATTAAGCACACGCGTAAGGGTCAGCAAAATAGGATAATACGCTTAGGAAATTGACCCCTATGCACGCCTCCATAACTATGGCTCGAGGACGCTTAGGTAGAATTTGCAAGTCCTGTGTTGTTCTCTTAGCGTCTACCATCCTGTCTTTAGTAGTGGCATCAATCTGGTCATCGAGAAAACTAAAAGCAAGCAGCTCCTCACTTAATTGCCAGGTGTGACGTAAGAGCGCTTTTGTTTCCACCTCTGCCACTTCTGAATGGACATCATGATAGTTTGCCAGTCGCTGAAAACATTCAAGATATTGAGAGAAGCTTGAATGGAAAATGGAGCAGTAAACCAGGACTTAGACAAATGAGATGAAGAGGTTCAGAATACGAAGCATATTTGTATCACGACCAGTCAAGTGGAATTGGAATCTGAGGCAGAAAATCTTCAGTGAGTAAATTTCATTCTCTATCCATCTAGCCCTGTGCATTGCTACAGGCTTCGATAGATGAATACCTCTTGAAGGAACATGACCCATATAAATCAGAGCAAGTTCCAGTAGCTCCCTGTAGTCGTCACGAGATTTCTTATTTTCCTGTAGGCATTTCTTGGCAAATTGCACCACCTCATTCACCAGCTCTTGGTTGCTGCTGACAAATACAGCTGTGGCCTTATCTGCTATGCCACTATCATGCTTAATCGACTGCCACTCATTTCTAAACCTCTTAAACATCTGTATGTCAGGAGCAGAGGATGGTCGAGCTAATGAATTGAACATGTCAGCTAGAATCTTCAAAGATATGGTGTAGACACGAGATGTAGTAAGTCTTTTGTTAACTTTAGTTTAATGAGGACTGCAGCTTCTTTTACAGTAACATAATTACTTGCCGTTTTTATCAAAGGACATTGCTACACCTTGTCAGTAAGAAACCAGTCATCAAGTGCTTGCACAACTGCAACTGCATTCGCAGTGGCCTCTCCAGTTCCATTGGGAAGCTTCGACACGTGACCAGGAGCTCTGCTCCATGTCCTGAGACAATAACTGGTAAGACATCAACTTTCTCGGACTTTCCAGATATATCAGGCTAAAGCTTGTCCGAGTGTACGACCAGTGGAGCGTCAGGAGTGAAACTTGTCTTCAAGTTGGCAAGAGTTTGAACTCTGTGCTTCATTCTACTTCGTCGAACATTCCAATGATTCAACTTGAGACCATCAGCATTATGGCCAACAGCTTGAGAGAGTGAAGCAAGTGCTTAAACTTCAATTCGATCACTGATTTTTATTCTGTCAAGGGCGGCTGCAATTTAAGAATTAAACATGTTTCTTGGGCGAGGATGCTTAGCCATAAAAGCCGTTACATCATCACTATCATAGTCTTAGCTCATACTGCTGTCAGCGTTACCTATTTTGTTGGTGTCTGCAAACTGTGATTCCACTGTCTGATCCACTGTTGCCAACAGTAATATACAGTGATTTTTTCTTTTCTCCTCTCGCTCAACTCTAGCGTTGAATGATTCATCTCTCATCTGCTTCCGCTTAATATTATCTATTATTTTCTTGCAATTTTGTGCCATATCAGAGAGGACTTGAATGACTTGATTTTTAGAGAGGTAGTTGAGGTAGCGAGCATGAAGAGCAGGAGATTTCGGACGAAAAGTAACCTTTTGCTTTCTATTAGTAGTGCATAGGATTTTAACACCAGAATAAGCTACAATAGCACTGTGATCACTAGTTACTGTAGAGTTAATAACCTTGATGTTATCAAAAAGTTCTTCAATGGAAAGGATATGAACTAGTTGATTCTGACCTCTTTTAGGCTCTCTGGTTAAATCAACTAGACCAGTAATATGTGAAATTAAATTGGAATTCAAATGGTTAAAGTCATCCCTATGATAGCATAATCAAAGTCATGTAAGCCAAATAGTTGTTCGTATGATCTTTCAAAAATGGCAAGAAAGTTTTCGGTGCTATGGGCGGGTGATACAATGCATCCACTTCTATAGACTGAGATTTGTGAGAGTATTTGATCAGCAGAAGTTCGTAATCTGAATTGCTACTGTCAGTGGTAACTATTTGACTAGTCATCGAATCTCGAGCATATTTGGCCTCGCCACCATCTCGTCTACCTAACTCTATCCAACCGATGTATGTTATATCCATTTATGTCGACGCTTCATCCTTATGCTTTGCCTTGAGATGTGTCTCCGATATTATGGCCAGGTCAGTAAACATAGAATTGAGGTTGGCACCTAAGTTGTCAATGACGTGAGGTTTGGCTATAGAACGTATGTTGAGAACATAAACAGACGGCGGAGGGGCATTAAATCCTCTGATGGTAGAATATGGGCTAGATGATTGCAAATTATCAGGTTAAATTCGAATGATACTAGAATTGTGTCTAGCAGCTGGGTGAATTAACTTCTTCTGCGTGTGTTACGTTGGGTGACTCTTGAGTTCTTGATGTATGAACAGCAACAGGTCTCTGTTTAAAACGTCCGCCTCTGCAGCCTCTGTCGTTCAACAGCCCATGAGCCGACAGGGCCTGTAGCGTGCAGCTGTTAATGCTTCTGCTGATACTGGTGAAGCGGTGAATGTTGAACAGCCTGGCAGCTGCGTACATAACGGATCTCTTAGCAGCGGTAGTCAGCAGCTGGCTGACATTAGCTGCTGCATCTAGCGCTAGCTGGTTTTCATCATAAAGTGAAATATGTAATCCTCTTAAATCCATCTAAGAAAATATTCACAATAGAGTTAATCCACACAGATTGCTAACGGAAAGATACTAGGCTAGCAGTAGAAATAATAATCATTAACCCTCAATTGCCCGAATATGCATACGGGTAATATAATTTTTTATCTGCATATAATTGTGCTTCTAGGGTCCTAATATACACCTCAGTAGCGATTTAGATCATTTGGAGCCAATTTGAAGAAATAAAATTGTAACGTGCCCAAAACGTCCTTTCAGGCTACAAAGAAATATATATACAAAAACACTGATATCCACAAACAGCAATCCTAAGCAATTTATTCACTCAACAAAGACTTATTTTAAAATTATTATAAAATCAAATATTCAAACAGTTTTGTAACACGAGTAAATATTTAGCAGCTAAGAATATCAAACTTTGGTAGTGTGAAATGCTGTGAAGCTTGGCTTGCTTATGCTAATACAGAGATACGCATTGCACTTGCTGCACATTGTCGCTGGCTTACTGTTAAATTCAGGAAACTTGCAGCGTCCTCGCACATCTCTAATATGAGGCCAGTGACCAGTTTCATCCTTGCGGACATCAAGGGGGGGGTTTTTGGCGTGTCCGCCTCGTTTCTTTCTGGCATGGGCAGCTTCCAAACCCAAAGAGCTTCTCCTTCCTTTTTTACGTGCCATTGGATCTTTCTTCTCCTTGCAAAGAGATTCTGCTAAATTCATTCTGAATTTGTTATAATTGCAGATGGACAAGCTATATCGTCTGTAGCCTTTCGGTTTTTATTGTATCTCTTTACAGATTTTAATGGAGCAGCTGAATCAAAAGTCGTCCCTAATACTACCGGTCTATTGTCAAACCATTTTATGATTCTCACCTCCTCATCATTCATTTTTCCCTTCATCTCCACTTAGGAACCCCTGCCCTGCTTTTTTAGTTCCTTATCAGAAATTATATTACAATTATGCAGCCTATTAGCTCTAATTGTACCAAGAGCATATATCCCCTTTTTTACTAGATGAGTAATTAATTTTAAAGAATTAAATCAGTAAACAAAGTATACTAAAAAATTTAGACCCGTGTTAACAACTTGCAAAAGTTGTATAACTATATTACTACTGGCCCCTAAATCTGACTCACCTGCAACAGGCTCAATTTTTCCAGTATAGATGTCAAAATTATGTACTATTCCTTTAGCATCGCAGAGAAGGAAAACTTTAAATCCCCACCTATGAGGCTTTTTTGGCAGGTGTTGTTTTAATGAGGAGCGTCCTTTAAATGGAATTATTTGTTCATCAACGCATAGCATATTGTACATGGGAATTTGACTATATTGCTGTACAAGGTGATCTATGAGGGGTCTGATCTTGTACAGCCTGTATGTCAATGGTTGTGGAGTCTTTGAGTTGTCATTGAAGTGAATGTTACGCTAATGTTACAAGGGTTTGTGGCGACCAGTGGAGGCGAGAACGAGGCAAATGGACGACAGATATAAACAGCAGAGTGCCCACGAACTGTTCAATCTCGGCTACGGTTACATTGAGTGGCTTGTTCGTATTACACTGAACAGCAAATTGATTTCATTGCTTCACTATGAGCGTGAACAGAGCCCTAGTGAAAAATACTCGGAAGTAGTATATGGGGTCATGGATGGCTGTAGAGGCAGGTAGAGTCGACATCCACTGTGGCCAAGTCCTTTCAGCAGAGTTCGATGTCACGGATGTCCACTTTACTTTTACGGACTTTGTTGATTGTGGAATCACCATTTCACAATCATCGTCGTCTGCTGAATCATTTTCCTCTTCACTGGAACTTCTATCGTCTTCATAAATATAAAAAAAATAAAACCTAAGTATTTAGTCACCTTAAATTTATTTTAGTATTTTTTTAACATAAAAGTAGGCCAGCTACCAATAGCAGCGTGATATGCTATTACTTACATAAAAGCTTCACTACGAATATTCATACGATCACAAGATGCTAAGTGAAAATAAACTATTGTGTGCTGCTCCTCGATACTAGTTCAAAAACATCAATGACAGAATCACTTACCACTTCCATTCAATGATGGATTAAGCTCTTCTACGTCTTCTTCATCAGATTCTACCAAATGCTCATCCTCGCTCTCCCCTCCTGCTGGATAGGCAGGTTTCTTTCTATAGAATGTCTTGACATCCACATTACTTTCTGTAAATTGTCAGGTGTGTGTCTTACGTTAGCAGGCTAACCACACCCGAAACAGACGCTAAATTTTTAAATGTACTAATTCAATGAATTTTGTATCTGACCTCGTAATTAAACTACACTAATCTAAAGACCCCGACCTTTTACGGATTTACTAACAGACTACAGTATTTAATATTTAACTATTATAATTTAAAATAAAACACGAATTAAAAATGGATACATAAAGTTCAAGAAAATAAAGAAATATCCAAATGTTTTATATCAACTAAAATTAATTAAATTAAAATTAAATGTCCTCGCAATATGTTCGATCCTAACTTGTAAAACTAAAATGATCACATACTAATCAACCAAAGAAAATACAATACGTTGTTCTACTCAATTAATTATATCAAACACAAATTCCACTATAGGAATATTAACTAATTACTTCCTCAGCAACTGCCTTAGAAGAACTTCTTTATACTCTGGAAACTCTTTCCTCTGATCAACTATTGATCAACCTCAAATTTGGATATCAACTAATGATCATCCACCACTGTTCTGTAGCAGTCTACTCTACTTCCTTCCTTCCTTCTAATCCTTTTCAATCTAAAATATCATGTGGAATTTAATCTACTCATTCCCTTTGTGACCTTCACCTTTCTCCTTTCTAAACAAACTTCTCCTCTTAGCTCCGCCCACTCTAGTGACATCAAGCCAAGCATAGGCTTAACTAACCTCTAAACTCCTTAATAATAAAAATAAAAATATTAGTAAAAATAACATTTTATAACCTTCAATATATATAAATATTATAAGTAATCTAACGATTCAAAATATCAGAGCATCATCCCTGACAAACATAATATTTGAAAATTGGTGATTACGCAGAATTCATAAAGTGAATACAACTGATGATGCAAATATTCCTGGTTAGACAGTTACAAATGAACCAGTGAAATAATTTCTCACATATGTTGTTACTTGTATGGAATAAATCAGATAAATTACTTTCAGTAACAAAAAATTGGTATTATCTGCTTAGAGCTTTAAGTTCAGATTTGTACATGCATATTGAATGTCATTGACGTAAATCAAGAAGAGGCGAGGCCCAAAAATAGAACTTTGTGGAATACCTGGTAAAGTATCAAAGCTGATGTTACCAATACAAGTAAATTGGGATCTCTAGGATAGGTAGGAGTGGAAAAGGTTGTATACATTACCTCTAATACCATAATGAGATAAGTAGAATCCTATGATCAGCAGTATCAAATGCCTTAGATAAGTCAAGAAATACACCTAGTATTTGATTTTTGTTCTCTTTTGCTATAATAATCATATTAAAACTATTATATTTATACTCAATTCTCTATGAACGAAATCCACTAAGTCTACGAAGGATACTTCACTAGACTCCTCTATCTGATAAGCTGCTTTCCGCCAACCTACCTTTTGATGTGGTGGAAGCTTAGCCATGATCTTCTGTATGTAAGTACTGGTGTTCAACTGCTCCAGTTGCTTATTACTATTGGCAGATTGTCTGCAGGTGTTGAGAAACAGACTGAACTGCATCAAGCCTTTAACGTCTGAAGACGACATATGCTTGAAACTCTCAACTGCTGCAAATAAGCAGTTCCAACTAGGCAAGGATTACCAAATTCAAGAAATAATTTTTGCTTCGCTAATTCATATCTATCTGAATTCTGCCTTACTGAATAACCAAAGATCATATTCCTAGCTACACCACTAGTATACTGCAAAAGATACTGCAATCTCGCTGCTGTTTCGTCGGCTGAGGGCTAGATAATTTGTTCTTTGGAGATCCAGCTATAAGTCTGTGGGATCTCCTGAGAATGTTGACAGCTCTAATTTAGGCAGCTGACTCTCCTTAAGGCATCTGAGGTAACCTTTACTGCCATGCCATTGTTATATACAACCGGTTTTATATCTCTCTGAAGGAGATGAATTTTTGCTTCTGAGCTTCTCGCACCATTACGTAAGGTCGGTGTGAATTATCTGTGCCACTGGATACATTGAGATTAGGAATAGGCGGGTAGTATGTAGGCCTTAATGGCACCTGTACTACTGGAGTATTTAGATCGATATGATTCACTGGTGATACATGCGAAAAAATAGGTCTGGTCACAGATTCTTTACCTGTCTCTAGATCGTCATATCGTCTATACACTTCGAGTTCTGCTCTGGCAATAGCTTCCTCCTTATACAATCTAGTTCGAGCATCTTTAGCTTTTTCTCAGCTTCGATGACTTCTAGCTGCTGCAGCATTTGCAACTGCTGCTTTGCTTCAGCTTCCTTATCAGCATAAGCCCTAGCTGCTGTTATAGCTCCTAACTTAGCTTCTTTATCTCTCCTTAGTACTGATGATGTAGATTTAGCTCTGCTAATACTCTTAAAGCTTCTCCTTGAAGACACAGAGTACGTAGATCTGACGTCATCATCATCGTCCTTTTTTAATATCTGACTAATTTGATCATCCATTTGAGAATTGTGACTGCAACTGTTTCTGGTTGTACGATGACAGATGACAGGTTTAGACCGTAGCAAATTATTTCTTAAGGTCGATTAGTAAGGTCAACGCGAAGGTAGATTAGGAACCTGGTTAAGTTGAGCTGATATCGTCTATCGTTTTTCGATGCCGGTGCAATCCTATCCATAGCCAACTTTTCAAGAAATAGGGGCCTGCGATGGGGTTTTCCATGATCAACATTATAGGTAACGGTAGCATTCTAGGCAGCGATGTCTAAGAGGTTCTGGAAAAAACCATACGTCAGTGTCGTGACTTGTGCTGACAAGAGTAAGTTCTTACGAGCTTATCCAGCTTATCCCCCGCACCCTTTTTTCTATTGTTGTGAAGGATAATCTCCGATTTATTGTCCTCTTGGTTAGCATGAATCTCGGCATTATGATGCTGAGTCGACAGAAGTACTACATTCTTCTTTGGCTTCGGTATGTACAAAACGAGAGTAGTGTTGCCGTTGAATGCAAACACACTAGAGTTGACTTGACGATTAGCAACACTGCTGATAGCTGGTGGGAGAAAGCGACGATTGTTTCTAACAGTGCCACAGTATGTTAGTTGATGTGTGAGAAACGCATCGGCTAAATTCGTCGACGTGAAAAAATTGTCCCCAGTACACCCGCTTCCCGAGTCAGCAATTGGCGATATCATTTACAGCACAACCCTGTTACCTTGTCCTATTTTCGGAGTTCTTCCCTGCATACTGGTGTAGAGTTCAAAATTGCACACGTACGAAGTGTCGCCGTCGCAGCAAATCCATACCTTCATGCCATATTTCCCCGGGCTTACTGGGACGATCTACATTTTGCGGCAATCTTATCATGAATGTCTCTGATTGGGGCCATCTTGTCCCTCTGTCGGCGTTCTAGACGTGTGGTTTTTGAATCAAAGTGCATAACATGAGTAATATTATGAAACTGATCTTTCGCCATTGTGGAAGCAAATAATGGCCTGCCTTGCTCATGACTCCACAAGTGAATAACTGGTTCTAGACGGCCAACATATACGCCCGCCAGAAGCAACAGTCCGATGTAGGTTTGCATCTCATCTGCTGTTATCTCTGTCCACTGATGGTCAAATACGCGTACACGTTCTTTTGAACATTTAACAATAACGTCAATCATATCAGTTGTAATGAAACAGTTGAATGCTCCCTGACGGGTCACTGCACGCTCGCTAACTTGACGTGTTGGGCCGGTATTTTTACGTAAAATGTTGTGCGCAGCTTGACGGCCTCGAGGATTATTTACTGGTGGAAATGCTGACCACTTCGTTTTATCCTTAGATATAAAATTCGAATTGTCAGTTTGTGTTCCAGAGTTACAAGACACGGCGTGTGAATCACCAGTTTGTGTAACAGTTGTATTTGCTTCCATATTGTCGGGTTCATTTTTTTCACTTTGGTCACCAACCTCATTGTCACTCACGCTCACGTCGTCAGACTCATCGCTGATGTCGTTGTCTATAACGTGGTCATCGTCATCTGATACATCATCATTAAGTACATTGTCATCGTCTGATTCATCAAACTCTGACTGGAATATAGCTTTCAGCGCTTCTGATGCATTGTACGAAACCTTGTCCCTCCTGGGTGTAGACATTTTTAAATGTAAACAAATCTACCGGAAGTGCATATGAGTTGTGGTTTTTATTTATTTAATAGCCCAATAAAGTTGCAACTAACTGCAAAACGACACAATAACTGCAAAGACAATGCTGGGGTCGCTAGAGACCCCACCGTAAGTTGTAATTTTTTTTCAACTGCACCTATCTCCGTAAATATTTACACAAATATTATAAACTGTCTAATATAGAAACAGGACCTCATAACTAAAATAATCAGGGTCGGGCAGCTCGTGGGGTCGCTAGAGACCCCACGTACTTAGAGGAACGAAGACTACGAGAGGGTTGATAGATTGATCAAAGATTGTATAGATAGGATGGTTTACCATATTTTATTTGTTCGGAGACTGGAAATCGGTGCAATTTCTTAGGAAGAGAAGAAGACTGGGATTTGAATATTTTTGAACTTCCTCATTTGTAACCTATTTGAGTCCAATTAATCCTTTCCATTCTTCTCTTATCCTCATTTTCAATGCTTCTAGTTTCCACTTTTCTTCCTTCTTTAAGGTTCATGTTTCACTTTCATAAAATAGCACGGTCCATATCAAGGTTTTCGCTATCTTTATCTTTGTGTCTTTCTTTAGACTTTTTGTTAAAATTCTTTCTTATTACCGAAGGCCTCTTTGCTTGTGCAATCCTATTACTACTAATCCTACTTATCCTTGTGTAATCCTTTTTCTGTCTCACATTTCCCATCATGTGTTATAGTATCATCTAGACATTTTAAACTCCTTACCAGTTCCAATCTCGTAGCATTTACTATAATATAGACTTCACCCACATTCTGGAATACTCTTACAGTCTCATCACTTTTGCCTTTTTGATTTTAATCTTAATTCCAAATTTCAATGCCTTATCATTCAGACTATCCATTGTCTTCTGCAGTTCAGTCTTGCTTCTCGTTACCATTCCTTGGTCATCTGCAAATCTTGTTGCTCGTAACAATTTTCCTCCTACTTTTATTCCTTCTTCCTTTTCTTCCATGGCTTCCTCCTTCACTGCCTCAGCGTAAATGTTAAAAAGATGAGACGAAATGCTACAACCTTGTCTTACTCCTCATCCTGCTTCACCTTCTTCTGAATGTTCTTGTTGGATTTTGATTACTGCTCTCTGATTCAGGTAAAAATTTAAAATTGGTCTTCTTTCTCTCAAGTCAATTTCTATTCCTTTCAAGATATTCAACATCGTTATCCAGCCAATCCTGTCAAACGCCTTCTCAAAATACACAAAAAATACAAAAATGATATTTCCATATTCTAAGCTTCTAACGCAATTCTTCTTTTGCACGTATTTTAATAGCCTCCTTTTGCTGACACCATTGTTCATTTACCCCTCGTCTTTTGCATTTCTTAATTCTCTTAACTTCCCTTTCCAGTGCGTCCTGAAATTTACTTCTTTTCTACTCCAAACCGTGCATTTTCCTTATTTTATTACTAGTCTTCTTAAGTATTTTCCTCAGCTATAGCCCAACCTTTGCTATTACTAGATTATGGTCTGAATGAACATATTCTCCTGGATAAGCCCTTGAATTCTCCACACTATTCCTGTACCGTTGTTTGATCAGACCGTAGTCTATTTTATATCTTCCCTCGCCTCCGATGCTTCCTGGTTTCTTCCAAGTGTAGTGCCTTCTCTTCTTATTTTTGAACCTGGTGTTTGTCACCACTAATCTCTTTCTGTTGCAGAAATCAACCAATTTCTGTCTTCTCTCACTTCTTTTTCCTAGACCAAATGTCCAATTTCATTTCCTTCTCTTCCTTCACTCATCACTGCTTTACTATCCTCCAAAACTAGAGACTACCGAAATTCAGTTTCAGTGCCCAAAACAGCCTTTTTAAACATTCGGTAATTTTCTGGTTTCGGTCGAAGTGACAAATTGCATTTTCGGTTTTCTTTTGGTTTCGGCCGAGAGTGTTAATGACTCAGTTGAAAGCCGATTTTTTCCATATCAGTCAATCGATCTATAATCAGTAAGAATTTAACGTCCGATATAAACAAATAATTATCATATAAAACCTATTATCTCTATATACTTTCTTATATAAACTTTTGCTTTTATATCAATCTGGCGAACACGTCAAACATCCTATCACTATGTAGGTTACAAATTGCGGTTACAAATTGCAGTTACAAATTGAGGTTAAAAATTGCGGTTACCAGCTAGGAATATACTGTACACCGGGCCAAACGACTGTCAAAATATCTAAACCTACAAGATTTCATCATCGGGCTTTAAAAAGTACTAAACAGAAGTTTTCAGTTTACTATATTGAAGTTACTAGTTCTCTTCCATTATAGAAATTAATGTTAAACTTTAGTGCCTCTAGATACCAGAAGAGCCATTCGTAAAGTGAATTCGAATTGCAAGTGCCTTAACTAGACTAACAAATGCAGGTACGCAGGCAATGTTCCATTGTCCATAATCCTATATTCATACACCGTATAATACATATCATATTATGCTATGTGATGTAACAACACCAATATAGTAATTATCATGGACGATGAAGCATAGGTAGCGTAGACCTTGAATCCTGACAAATAATACAATTCGTTTGTCTATTATTTCAAGATATTTTTAGTTCTCTGACCTCTAATGTGGATACTGCATTGTACTGCAGGTGGATGTACTTTGCCTCAGCAGCGGGTCCGCTGAGGATATTTCCGGGATTGAGCTGGCAGTCACACGATGGATCAGGTCACATTGGCAACTTTTTTCTTGAGGCAGATTTTGATGCTCGCATACTGCCGTGGTACTTGGGCAGATGGTCGGGCTTTAGAGATATCGTTATCGTCATCGATACCAGCGCATCAATGAATGGCAGCAGCCTAGATAGAGCTAAACAGGTTGGAACTGTAGCTCTGTGGTGTTCGTTGCTCTTATTAATATTGTTTAATTCCGTTGCTAGAATGAAGCGGACCACAAAAATTGTAAAGCCTAATTATATTATTGGCCTACAGATTGACTTCATCACAAAGGTTGTGATGCCTTTACTTAACTTTTACTCGAAACCATTAGCACATGAAGAGTTTTGCTTCCGATATAATTTCCTATTGTCTTCTTAGAGGAGATGAAATAATGAATTTTTTAAGGAATGCTGAAATTAGAAATGTAAGATAAAAGAATGGTGAATTTCAGTATAAAGTTGAATGTAAATAGCTAACGATGAAGAAAACTGGATAATTTATATTGTTTTATCTGTCGTAAGACTGGAAGAATGTATGTTACTCTGTTGTCCACAGAGAGAAAAATCAGTACATTTATGCATATTCATAGTTGCATCTTACATTTCGTTCTATACTCTCAATGACCAACTGTAATGCCAGGTCCATAGTATACCATTTTTCTGTTTATCATTATCCTGATCTTCGGCTCTCTTCTTAATTCCTAAACAAAATGAATTATGAAAATTTATATAGTAATCATCATCACCATCATCTTCCCTTAAATTCCAGTTTACAAAGACCTTACTTCTCCTCAGCACTTTTCTTTTGCCGATTGGTATGGGTGAATTGATCTGTAGTGACTTTTGCTGATGGGACGTCCCTGGCATCATCCTTTTATGAGGAAACGGACGTTAAACTTTTACTATTATATATTATTATATTATTTACTATTATGTATACTATTATATTATATATATATATATTATGAATTCTACATTTCCGAGTAAAATGAAAATTGCCAAAGTATGTCCGATTCATAAGTCAGGTCCTAGTAACGAAATTTCAAATTATAGACTAATCAGTCTTTTAACTTGCTTCTCTAAAATATTTGAGAACATTATTGCCATTAGAATGCTCTCTTTTATTGACCATCACAAAATCATTACTTCAGCCCAATATGGATTCAAGAAAAAGCACTCTACATATATGGCCCTATTAAACATGCATGATAGGGTGTCTAAAGCTATTGACAACAAAGAATTTTGTTTGGGTATTTTCATAGATCTCTCAAAAGCTTTTGACACTTTAAACCATGAAATATTGCTTAAAAAACTAGAAATGTATGGTTTTAGGGGAGTATTTAATACACTTTTAAACAGTTACTTAACCAATAGACAGCAATATGTGGTATATAGTAATTCAGAATCAAATTATAGAACTATTCAATGTGGTGTCCCACAAGGTTCAATATTGGGACCTTTGTTGTTTCTGATTTATGTCAATGACATATCTGAGATTAGTAAAATTCTTACCTTCATATTATTTGCAGATGATACAAATATTATCTGCACAAACCCTGATATTTTGAAACTAGTGAATTCAATTAATACTGAACTCCTAACACTCTCTGACTGGTTTAAAGCGAATAGATTATCCCTAAATATACAAAAAAACCAATTACATGTATTTGGGTATAAATACAAATATAACAATAATTCTGAAAATTTTCATATATACATAGATGATATCAACATTTCTAGAATAGATAAGACTAAATTTTTGGGAGTGATTCTTGATGAAAAATTATCATGGCAATATCATATTTCTTATACTGCACAAAAATGAGCCAAATCCATTTGATTACTCCATCGGGTTCAACCTAAATTACCTAAACATTGTATGTTAAATTTATACTACAGTCTAACATATCCGCATCTAATTTATTGTAATATTGTTTGGGGGAACGCTTTTAAAACCCTGCTCAACGATTTGATAGTACTCCAAAAAAGAGCAATTAGAATAGTTCATCATGCAGAGTATCATAGTCATACGAACAATATATTTAAAGAACTTAAAATTTTAAAGTTAATTGATATTCATAAACATTGCTGTTGCGTATTTCTGTATAAATTTATTCATAATGATATGCCTTTATGTTACAACTATTCGTTGCTATTAAACAATGTTGTAAATTCTGTTTATAAATTTCGACAAGTTTTTCGAATTTACTATACCATCATTCAGAACTTTCTGTCGCGAAAAGTATATCGCTGTACAAGGCCCTAGATATTGGTTATCCCTTCCATCTAATTTACGATCATCTCGCTCCGTTAACTGTTTCAATATTAATCTTCGTCAGTACTTAATAAATAATTATTAATGATAATGAACTTAAATGTATAATTATGCATACCTATTATCATTAATTTTCTTTATTTTGAATTTCTTATTTCAATTCTTTAATTTCTACTTTTTATTTTTCGTTTTAAGTTCACCATGGTTCACATTTAAATTGTGTTCACTTATTGTATTTACTTGATTGTTTGCATTGCTTGTGAACTGTACAGGGTTGAATGACCCTTTTTGGTGATCTAACTAAATAAATAAATTATAATATAGAATTATATTATATATATATATATATATATTATATATATATATATATGTATATATATATATATATATATATATATATATATATTAAATAATAATAATATTCCTCTGTAGTATATAAATTCAAGTTATGTTGCAAGTTACAATATAATATTCAACTTGCATCTTACTTACATTGTATACATTTTGAGAGAAATTAGGGTGGACTGGTGAAATAGACTTTATTAGATTAAAGATTCATAGAAATTATGAATCTTTACACGACTCAATAGATAAATATAATTGTCTAGGTTCATTTTATTAAATAGACGTATTTTATTTTATTTTTACGTATTGGCCAAAGTACTTCGTGACCTGATTTTGTGCCGCTCACACTGAGTATAGCATTAAATATCTTCAAGGGTGTGGATCATACTGAAGTTTTTACTATGTTAAATATAACGTAGTAAAATAACATGGCTAAATATAACATGGCTCTTTGAATAATTTTTGTTAGAAATTTTTTCAGAGGCCTTTTTCCTATACATATTTGTATTGTATTTAATAACCTCACCTTACAGCGTCGGTTGAGTCACAACTCAACTGACACTGTAAGATAAGGTTATTGATTTTTAATAGCTCCTTACTTGTTCTTCACGTCTGCCGTGTATGAAGCTCTTAACTTCTCCCTCGCCTTGATATCACATTTCCTTCCTTGTAATGGCATGAAAGCCGTATCTCAATGAGGTACTACTGTATTTGTTAAGGAGTTATTTATATATTCACCAGGTGGCAGCGCACGTTATCTCAAGCCTCAGCCACAGAAATCGCGTTAACGTGATTACATCTGCCTCTCTGGCCTTTGACTCTGAGGGACACGATAGCTCCGGCAGAGCCACGGTGCTGGGCTGTCCAGCCGGACTGGCTCCGGCTACACCGGCTCAGCAAGCGGCTTTGCTCCTGGCTATAGAGGAGTTGTCGGTTCGCGGCGGCTCTGATCATTTTGCTGCTCTTCGTAAAGCGTTCATTCTGCTAAGTGAATCGGCTAAAGGGGCGGAGTCAGGGGCGGGGCTAGGAGGAAGGCGGGCTGAGAGAGGTGTGGCCTGTGGGGACTGTAGGCAGGCTGTTATTTTCATAACTGATGGTTTGTTGAAATCTTGAGTTATAATTATCGATTGCTAATTTTTATATCATAGATAAATTAGTGCTTAAGTTTAAAGAACTTATTGAAATAATTGTGATTTGCCAAGCATAAATTAATATTAATCATCTATATCTTCTTCCTCTTTCTCCTTTTCTTCGCCATCAATTGCCTCAAATTGTCGACCTTCCGGGCATAAACGCAAACTAGTTGCCCTCGATGCTTGTTGAACCTCTCAACCTACTCTCCACTACTCTCTTCCATACCTTCATTATATGACTCAACATCTTAATACCTGTATAATTTTTACACTTTTGAATGTCTCCATACCCCCTAAATACCGGCAGTAAACAACTCAACCTCCATTCTTCTGGCATCCTGTCCCTCCATAGCATCTTGTCAAACAAGCACCTCAACCACTCTGCCGCTCTCACCCGCTATCTTCCACACTTCCACCGGGATTCCATCCAACCCCACCGCTTTACCTTTTTGCATTTTCTTTAATGCCATCTCAACCTCTTCAACTGTTACATTCTGTACTTCCAAATCCTAAAATCCTTGGCTACCTACTTCATCTGCATGGACCTCATTATCACCTTCATCTAACAAACTACAACAAAACTTTCCCCATCGTTCCACAATCTCTCCGTCTACTATTAACACTTTCTCATTATTTCCCTTCATACATTTCACTCTGCAACATCCCGTCTTTGCTTCTCCCTTTGCCTAGCTACTTGATAAATCTGTTGTGGTTAAAGTTGATAGTACTTCATTTAGTTATTTTTATTAGTTCTAAATGACTTTTTTAATATTCTGATTTATACTATTGATTATTTTTATACCTAGTTAATTGTTAAATGTTTATTATTTTACACTGAGTTCTTGAGCACAATAATTAGGCCTATATAGTAATTAATTTTTGCAACTGTTTCAATCAGTTAATTCTTAAAAGAATTCTAATTTGATTAATTGGTATTCTTCAATGAATTTTCTGATGTATTTGATGATAAGATTAATTAACGTATATAAACCAAATATTTGATGATTTGTTGTATTGACATGCTGATTGATTGCTGATTGAGTGATTAATTGACTTATTTTTAGTGATTGGATGTGTTTACATATATGTTGCAAAGCTGATTGATTCATAATGGATTGATTGAGTAAAAGAGTTGATGTATTGACATATACGATACGAAGCTGATTGATTGAATGAGTAATTGGATGTATTTACAATTATGGTACTAAGCCATTGGATTGATTGATTGGATGTATGAACTCAGGTGACAAAAGCGATCCAGACGTTCACTGCACTAAGGGTCTGGATCGATACGATAGTGACAACAGCAGATCGTTCGAGGTGGGACAGCTGTGCATCTATGATGAGGATCACTTGTTGAAGCAAGTGTCACGTATGCAAGGAGGCGTGGCTGAGATCAGTTCAAGACCCGCTCATATATTCTCTTTCATTACTTCTAGTGCTGGTCTCGTCAATCCCTCTATCAGGTACCTCTCTCTCTCTCTCTCTCTCCCTCTCTCTCTCTCATTTAGCTTACTCACGCGATTGTCTCTTTCTCTTTCTTGACTTTTTTTATTTTGACTGCCTCGCCATTATTTTGAATCTGGTGTCTGAGAGTGCGGCTTAGTATTATTTTATTTTTTCTTATGACTTTCTCGTGTTGGATTGAATGACTATTATTTATAACTTTTTAAGGAGATTCACAGCTTGTTCTTTACAAGTGTTGTGTCGGGGTTGCTAAACCGAGGGCTGCACATGTCGTAAAAGGCGATGATTTAAAGACCCACTCATATGTGGATATGAAGAGGAAAGCAGAAGACAGAGAAGAGTGGAGACGTTATATACCATGGACCTGCCATTAAGCAGTGCACTATGAGAGAGATATTTGAAACCAAATAAAGTAAAATTAGTAAAGAACTACACGAATAAAGTGAATGAACATTAATTAAATGATTTCCAGCGAACGTTCAACATAATTACGTAAAAATTACTTCCAATTACTCTCTGAATTTAAAAGCCATCTGGCATAATGCAGTTATTACTACTATTACTTGCACAACAGTATTCTCTAAGTAATGAAAAATAATTCATCATTCTTACAATCCAAGTATCTACAATTTGTAAAATCAGAAAATCGTTTATTCGTCGCAAGGATATCTTCTACTTTCTGTTTATTAATTCAATTAGAATCTGACTTGAGAAATATTTTCATTGCTAACTATATTCATATCGAATGTATTTGCTGAATAATAATAAAATTATTATAAAAGAATTAAATAATAATACTAAAATAATGAATTTGGTGTATAATTGAGAATGAGAATATGCTTTTTCAATACCAACAACATGAGACATAGTTTAACAATTGCGAAATTAACGACAATAGCTTCTATTATACCCGTGTTGGCAGCACACTTGCTAGATAACTCAGAGCGATAGGTTCGAAATCCTCTTGGTCTCTCTTACAATATACTTGTGATAAGGAAATAGTGATTTAACTTAGTCGTATTGACGTTTGATCAGGTATTTTGCTGGTCGCCTGGCTTGTGAGAATCACGGTATCTTGTCAGTGGTCGCCTCTGAAGACGAGAGAGCACGGGCTCGCAGTGAACTGCTCCAGCAGAGCTACACCAAGCGTGACCAAACAGTCGACTACACGACCAGCATGGCGGCATTCTACGAGTTCCTGCGCGCCACTCAAGCCGTCAACAACGCTACACTGGACGGCGTTCAAGCCTCCGCTATTGACGGTATGCCGTGTGTTACCATAGCAGCTGGCGTGAGGTCACCCAAACATCGTTTGTTAGGTGTCGTGGGAGCTGATGTGCCATTGGCTGAGGTGGAAGATGAGTTCCATGCTAACGTGGAGAGCGGCGTTCACGCTTTCCTCATGAACGCTGACGACGGTACTGCTGTGTTCCACCCCAGCATGGCGCGCTCATTCGAGGCTGCAGCTGTCTCTGTGGCTGCTGGAGGGTTAGTGCTAGTAACTTGTAACAAGTGTTTAATGCATTTAGCAAGTATAAAACTAATAGAAGATGGATTCATGTTGGTTTGACTTTATTTTGCTGGTTGGTGTTTTAGTGTTTCCGAATTTAACTGATTTGATTTAACTAATTTAATTAAACTAAATTATTGCTCTCATATAAGTGCATTGATATTATTTCCGCAGATCTGTTATCATTTGCATGATAACTTGATCTGATGTTATTTCTCTGCTTTTATTGGACTGCTTTTATTGAGCTGATATTTAAACTGAGATTTTTGAACTTAGACTGAGCTGATAGCATATAGGTCAGATGTCCATCATATCCTGTACTGACTTGATCACTGATATGCTGTTGAGTTGTTATTAAGGACTTTGTTATTAAACTATTATAATTGTTTATGTTATTTCATATGATTTCAGAACAGTCTATAGTAAGATATCTGATCTAGAAGCTCCGGACCTGCATCGTTTTGGGATCAGTAAGTCAGAGTTTATTAAGGACGTTGAGAGTGCCATGAGATCACGTGTGGGTGGAGACAGAGTGCTAGGCCACTCCCACGCATCACGCTTGCACTATTTCTATGCTGCGGTACCAGACTCTAACTTGGTGTGCGTCGTACGCGTCACTGCGCCTGACTACACGTATCTCAAGGCTAGAGATCTGAGGAAGAGAGGAGGTACCGTTACTTCTGGTTATCTGCATACGCTGCTGGGTATTGATCAGAGCGATGTAGAGCGGTTTGTAGTTCTATATCATTGTATGCTTTACAGTTTACAGTATCGAACACTTGAACATAGCTTTAAGTCAGTTACAGATAAGGTTAATTGTTCATCTATATTTCTTGCCTTATTAGTGTCCCTGACATTGCCTTATGGCGAGGAACGGTACGTTAAATTCTTATTGATTGATTGATTGTCGTAGCATCTAAAATATCTAAAATCATCATATAATACCATCTGATGCATATTATATAAAACCTAAGGTTAATGTCAGTTTCCACACTCGAAAGCGATGTCAGTGACGGGCGAGCCCAGGATTTGAACCAGTGTCAACTGATCCGCCGTCGAGTATCTTACCGACCTCGCCACTGGCTCCAGCCGTATATATATATATATACCATATCAATCGGTCCCCGGTATATCAGATCTTAAGCAGGATGGTGAATTGTAATATGTAATTAAAGGTTTTAGAAAATCTAAGGTAATTACTGGAACTCAAATGGTACTGAAGTTAAACTAGTCTTTAACCCTTATCTGAGTTGTCTCATTGTGAAGAAACTTCTAATTTCATCATCTGTTCGTCTCTGCCATCATCTATTCGTCTCTGTCATCATCTATTCGTCTCTGTCATCATCTATTCGTCTCTGTCATCATCTATTCGTCTCTGTCATCATCTATTTGTCTCTGTCATCATCTGTTCGTCTGATGTCGTCATCTGTACATCCGTGTCATCATCTGTTCATCTATGTCATATCTGTACGTCTAATATCATCATCTGTTCGTCTCTGTCATCATCTATTCGTCTCTGTCATCATCTCTTCGTTCCTATTATCATCTGTTCTTGTATGTCATCCTCTTTACGTCTAAGTCATCATCTGTACGTGTAATGTCATCATCTGTACGTGTAATGTCATCATCTGTACGTCTAATGTCATCATCTGTGCGTCTATGTCATCATCTGTAGGAATATGTCATCTATACGTCTAATGTCGTCATCTGTTTGTCTAATGTCATCATATGTACGTCTAATGTCATCATCTGTACGTCTAATGTCATTGTTTGTGCGTCTAATGTCATCATTTATACGTCATATGTCATCGTCTGTACGTCTGATATCATCATCTGTACGTCTAATATCATCATCTGTACATCTGCTGTGATCATCTGCACGACTAATGTCATCGTCTGTGCGTCTAATGGTTGTGTTTACTAGACACCTCTGGCATCGCTTTCAGACGAGAAGCCGGACTTTAGCTGCTTTTAACTAATTGATTGATTGATTGATTGATTGAATGATTCTAGCCTGCCAGATGATACCCAGGTAGCTATAAGGAAACTAAACGCAGTTAGCGGCGAATCTTACTTTTCTGACCTGCCTCTATCATTCAATTACTCGGTGATTGTCCTCTCTCCCAGAGCTTTTTGTAACTCATCTCTCTACACCAATCAGTTCACTCTGCCATACCTCATTGACATCCAGGCAGCGATCAGTCCTGTGCAACCTCCAAAAAGCGCCGTACCTCCACACAGCAATGATTTACGTAACAGGGTTAGGAGAGAGGACTCAAGTGTTGTGGGTGATGGTGATGCTCTGGGTTCCGTGGGTTTTGGTGATGTTAAGGATGGTAGTGATGCTGTTGTGGGTGCTGATGTGGCGTTGGCAGCTGATAGTTTGGTAGAAGCACCTGAGGTAGGCCCAGGAGATGAGTTGGATGAACTATTGAAATCTTTTATGGTTGCTTCAGAATTGAGTCCAGAGAACGAGCCATCGCTCATCACTCATCCCCATCAGCATCAAGTTCAATCCAGTCCAGTCCAGTTCAGTTCTCTGAGTGATCTCTCATCACCCTCAGAAAGTTCATCCGATGAACCAGCTGTTATACTAGACAAGCCAAGCGTAGATGAACCTGAGTCAGACCCTCATTCTACAGATCATCAGTTTTCAGCACACAGTGCCTCTCATACAGCTCAACAAGCTCTCGATGACTTCATTGAACCCATGCCACCCACGCAGACATCACCTGAGGGTAGTTCCCCTATGCCCTCAGCAGGTAGCGTTTTCTCCAGTCACAGCGCAGTTCATCATCTATCACAGGCACAGCTCAGCAATCAGTTCATCTCACCAGAGGACTCTCTGTCGCCCACTGTGTCTCGAGCATCTCGGTCTGTGGCACAGGCTAGCGAGGAGGTTCACACGCGTGCACCCATCACGAGGCCTGACTGGAGAGGTCCCCGACCTGGTCGAGGCAGGGGTGAGGACGGTGAGTGTGTAGTGACTGGTGAGGCGTACAGAGATATAGCTCTGACATCTGTCGTCGAGTCTGTGTGGAGGAGTCGAGCTCTAAGCGCTCACACGACAGCCGGTCCTGGTGGAGCTGATGAGAGACTGAGTCCAGTGACTGAGGACCCACTGATAGCAGCTACACCCAATGAAGAGCCTGGGGGGCTTGACTCAGCCAGTGTAGAGAGTGAGAGAAGGGTGGTACTGAGGTATGCTGTCACACCTAGAGGCGTGACCAGGGTCTATCCGGGCGTCATGTTACCTCATCACACACAGGTATCTATCATGTTACCTCATCACACACAGGTATCAATCATGTTACCTCATCACACACAGATATAAATCATGTTACCTCATCACACACAGGTATTTATCAGGTTACCTCATACACACAGGCATCACTCATGTTACCTCATACACACAGGTATCAATCATATTACCTCATCTTACACAAGTATCAATCGTGTTACCTTATACACACAGGTATCAATCAATTAATCATGTTACCTCATCTCACACAAGTATCAATCATTTTATCGCGCTACAGCAACTCATGTTAACACATCTCTCGCAGGTTTCAATTACGTTACCTCATCACATACAGGTATCAGCTACGTTACCTCATCACATACAAGTACATAAAACTTACTTGGTGCCAACTGGTCAATGACAGTACTTAACATTGTTAGTAATAAAAGGGATGTGGTACACACCCTGAATGTTACATTATCTTATCTAGCAATCACTTAGTCACTCATTAAATCAATAATTATGTTTTAATAACGTACACTACATTACAATCAATATGTATATTTATAATACAACCAGTAAGTATATTTATGTGCACTCTTGTATGCTGGACACTGCTGGTAAAGCTAAAAAGCTAATGTTAACGCAAGTTTCCTCACTCGAAAGCTATGTCAGTGATGGGCGAGCTCAGGATTTAAACCCCGCCTATACTGATCCGCAGTCGAATATCTTACCGACATCGTCACAGTAACGATGCTGATGTGGCGATGATGTTTTCATCGCATGTGTGCAATGAAAAGTTTAGTTGTTTTTTGGCAAAAGGCGACAAACTATATTTTAACTAGGAGCTAGACCTCTGCAAGACCGAAAGTTAAGCGAGTAGTTGATTCATTGCTGAAAATTCGTTCCTACGTAGCTAAAAATCTGTTCATCATCAAATTGCCTCAGAGGATTAAATAATGTGCAACTATACTACAGTGAGCAACGAGCAGTTATGATGATATGTAGCAGTTTTGACATGACAGATGTTGTTGTTGTTGTTGTAGACAAGTCCTACTCAGACAGCCTGGTATCGAGACGCTATTGAAGCCGGTGAGGGTGTCATCTCGTTCACGGCTCCTCATCGTTGCCTAGCAACCCCTAACCCACGTGCTACTGTGGTAACCATGGCTACAGCTATCAGTCCAGCTTGCGTTAACGACGGTTCATGTCCTATTGAAACAACAGACGTTGTGGTTGCCATGGACGTAGACTTGACGTATTTTATAAAGTTTGTTGACTCTGCTGCACGAGCTGCCGCTAGAAGATTTGGTAACGTTTCAGGTGAGACTTTTAGAGATCTAATCTCTGCATTGTTCTCTGCATTGTTCATTGTTCTCATTCCCAAAAAAGCCAATGTTGTGGAGTGTTCGGATTATTGAACAATCAGTTTAATACCTCAGGCCTCAAGTAGATCTTATTAAAGATCATGAATAATCACATTCAGTCAAAAGCGGATACAATTTTGAACAAGATGCAATTTGATTTTAGGAAGGGATGCCACACAAGATTAGTAGGCCCTGCAGGGTAATGCGGATTGTTTTGTGAACGATGCATGGAGTCTGCCTGACCCGTCCCTGACATGGCCTTATGGACATTTAATTCTTATAGATTGATTGATTGAATATGGGAATGACTACTTTTTATGTTTTGTGGGTTTTGAGAAAGCCTTTGACAGGATTGAATGGATAACGATGCTGAATATCTTGAAAAGAATATGAATGGACTGGAAATCTGTAATCAAGATCCAACATGAATATCTGAAAAGCTAAATAGTAATACAAGGTTGCAGCCTTGCAGTGTCAATGATGATCTGTGAAAAACATTACACAGAATCAATGATGGAGGAGTCTGTGAAAGTTTGAAGGAGGAATTAAAGTAGGAGGTATATTGGTGCAATAAAATTGTTGCAATATGTACAGATGATCAAAGATTAGTAGTAGGAAATGAGTGTGGACTGCAGAAGATAATGGATAGTCTGAATGATCCGGCATTGCAAAGTCTAAAGGAGGCCGCAAAGATAAAGATAGTGAAAACCTTTGTATGGTCCATACTTTTGTATGGATGTGAATCACGGATTTTAAGGAAGGAAGGTATCAGGAAACTAGAAGCATTATAATTGTGGATATAGCGAAGAATGGAAAAGACTATAAGGACCCAAAAAGTTACGAATAATTGAAATGATAACGCCCTGGAGACATTTTGTACAGGTGGTTAGATAAATGCAATAAAGAAATAAGAAATCTTCAGCCGCGTGTAAACCACTGTCTATTTTACAGGTCCAGCGTGTGGTTCAGCGTACCCGTGTTACAGTAAATCATCAATCACTTGTACAACACTGTGTTTGCTCGTTTCTGTACGAGGCGACCTACTGACCTCCATACCAGCTAATCAGGTCAAAGATGAAGAGTTGGAGTCAATCTTTGAGGATTTGCCCAAGTTCACGGAGACACTGCTACGGCATGGCGTGATGTACTCGAGGTGGCAGCTTGTAGGCGTGGCGAACGATGCTCCACTAAGACACAGTCAAAAGGTATTGTATGAGTATGGCTTCGAGCTAAACTCATCTCGTGTGTATATTCAACTAGTAACTAATGTCAGCTACTATATAATAAAAAGCTGTTTCAAGGATTTTGCAAAAATTCACTTACGCATGGAATCTATCATCTAATAAAATTAGTCTTGGTTAACTTTGAAGAACCTGAAAGGAAAGCTGGATTAAGTGTATTAAGAAAGAAAATGAACTAATGTATTAAGAAATAAAACGTGCTAGATAGGATATTTTCTAACATGTAAGGTTTATTGAAGTAAGAAATTGAAGAAAGAATGATAGAGAGTAGTAGAGAAAGACACATTTGGCACATTGAATGTTTTGAGAATGTTTTCGTATGTAGAAATAAAGTATAAAAGACAAATGGGGAAGAGTGGAGGAGATATATGCCATGGGCCTGTCGATAATTGGTACTCTTGGAGTGAGAGAGACAATTAATAAATCGAGTTTGATGTGTTTGAGAAGGACGCCTACTGGTGTATATCGGATGTCATATATTATGTTGCTTATACTTGTAGCTTTCACTCAATATCATTACGTTGATGAATGAATTGACATTCACTCTGTAAAGACTCAATTTAAATTGATTGATTAATTTGCGGGTTGGTTGATGGCTAAAAGCGTTCAACCTTAAAAACCGTAAAAAAAAGTTCAGCTTATTAGTTTAGTTTCTTTGTTGATGGGATGATTGGTTTGGAAGAGCCTTCGCGATTACGAAAATGGTAGCCGCAAATGTAGTTGAATGTGACTGAGTGATTACCTGACAGGGTGCCTGATTAATTAATTTACTGATTGATTGATTATCTGCTCGACTGATTGATGCAGGAGCTAGAGGATCACGGAGGAGCTAGTGCGGAGGTAGCTGGCTACAGATTTAACTTGACTCAGCTGGATAGACTAGGAGGCACCTTCACTACGACACTGTCACAGGCTGATGACACGTGTCACGTGGGTCTAGCGCACGTGACGAGACTGCGCGGAACTGACTCTGTGCTCATCACTGTCTATGATCACACACGACTCAGCACGCGAGAGTGCTTTACGGTCGACTCACCGCACCGCAATCCATTCTCCAAACTTATCTGGCGTACAGCTCCTGAAAGAGAGCCCATCTGTGCTCCGCATGTCTCTAACGCGCAGCTGCCTCAAGACGAACTTTGGCCCCTAGCAACCGTTGCTGTGCAAACTTGCAGATCTCTGAAATACGTGGCACTACCATGTGGTTACAGTGGTTACCAGTCGTCTTCTGGCGCTCTTGACTCATCCTGGGCGATTTTCTTTTGGGTGACTGTGATATGGTTGCTGTACTGAATGATTTGTTATTGTTTAATATAGGCTAAAACCTGATTTAATGTTTTTTCTTCCTTATCAAAAGGACTAATTGTTGAGCCATATAATGTTGAGCCTATGTCTACATCTATGGCTACGTTGAGCTACGTTTAAGCCTACATTTCTCAAGGCGCATTATTCTTTGTATTCGGGGATATTTGAATGTTGCTCAGTTGAGATTGTTTTAGAGCATACATCATATTAGTAGAACGTGAATGTTGCATCGTGTATATTAAAGAATGTGTGCATGGATTTATTATATTGTTATTGCTGATACGCGAAGCATGAATGCATTTCAAAAACGCAGTGATATAAGAACGATCATGATGAGGAAATATGCAAGAATACTTTAATCTGTTTTTAATTATTGGAGATGCAAAGGGCCCTCTGTCAGCTCACTGAGTCTGAATGTGGTATAGAACTACAGACTTTCATTTAATCTCTTCTGTTCATGTAACTCTTTAGAAATTTTTGACGTTATTGTAATCCATATATAAAATGTGGACATTAGGTGAAGGGAGAATATACAATAAATCGTCAGTGAAATTATCAAGAAAAGAGGAATTCATTACAGAACCAAGTTCCTTCTGTTATAATTTCGTTATTTCATCGAGCCCTTCTTTATGCTAAAATGCTTGACTCTCTTAACTCTAAAATATTTTACATGTACATGAAGCATTAACATTTAATGCGATTTTAATGAAGCCTTGTGTTGATGGTAAGAGTTTTTAAGCCTTTCAAGTTCGTGTTATTCATCCTTTTCAGTTACGAAAATGAAAAATATCGAGTTGAAGTTTTTTTATATATAATATAATGTATGTATATACATACATATATATATATATAGTCATCATCCTCATGAACTTTCCTATATTCCCTTTAACCCCAGTTTAACTAGGGTCTGTCTCTCCACTCCTCTCTATCCCATACCTTATCATTAATCAATCCTCTATATTTTTCTTTATGATGATGAAATGAGATGATATATGCTTTACGTAGTGTGCAGAATAGGGTCTCTGCTTATGTTAACATTCTGTGTAGAGGATAGTAGATTTTATGCTGACTTGAGTCTACCATATCAAAACTAATTGTAGTTTTTATTTTAGTGTCTGTAGCTGTATGCAATAGTTAGTAGTCGTTGTCAGTAGAGTGTTGTATATATGTAGTACTGCTATCCAAAAATTACCAGATCTTCTACCAGCCCTAACATCAGTTTCAACAACGAATCGTATGGGCCTACTGAAAAGCTACAAGGTTATTGGCAAACCAGTATAAACTTAAATCTTTTAATCAGGTCATTGAACTTTGGTTTCAATTGTGACTGCGAGATTGAACATAAGCTCTATCAGGCTTATTTGATCCAACGATGCTCATTTGATGATAGAGGGAGCCTTATCTCTTTTGTTATGTGCACATTTATTATAATCGAAATGCTCTCTAATAATTTCTTGAAGAATTGATATTTAGTACTCCGCTATTGACTATTTTTAATATTAAAGTTACAATTGTTTTCTGTGTGATTTGAATATATTAAGTTGCTATATTCTTTTATTCTAATTTTACAATATACGGAACATTTTACAGTTCATTAAATTTGTATGACATTCCATCGTCATAATTTTGATAAAATAATTTTATTGCAGTGATTGTTAACATTTTGTTGTCAAATATTTCAAGATATATTCTCTACATTTACGTTGCAGTCTTGTTGAATATTACTGAAATATGAAACAAAAAATCCTGTCTGTGGAGCTTGAAAGCAAACTCTGAGTATGAAAATATATCATGGATATGTCATTTTGGAAGAACACTAGAGAGAGAAAGAGTTGCAAATTGTGTTAATTTTGAACCTTTTCTGCAGATTTATCTCTTTCTAATATAAAGCATATGACTGGTGATATATTTAATTGTTTATTATTCTTCGTTGTTTCATTGTTTCTTACCAGGGCGTATATATAATCTCTGAGTCTATCCACGAGTTTTGAAATCTCACAAAACACAAAGCTGCAATCGCTGGAAGTCCCAATGAATTGTAGAATAATGTTGCTCAGAGATTATGAATTTAAAGTGGCACTTTATTTCGTTACTGTACTTGTATCATTAGGAAAATGAGACCCTCATTTTGAGAGTTTTTTTCCATAATATAATTGTTGTAATACGCCAATAGTTATTTGCTTTTCCGATTGACAAAAAATGTTAACTAGAAAAATCTGACGATTCTCATTTAGAAACTGCAAATTTGTGTAATTTTGATTTGACGATTTTGTTAGCATTCTCTTATTTTCAGTTATGCACCGCATGTGTTTACTTATTGTGGCGTTTTAATGAACTTCTTTCTCATTCGCCTCCTCATAGCTTTAGAAATCTATTTGGCATTAGCTTTGCTTGTCCGGTAATTTTTCAACAATTGTAGACTATATTTGTTATATTTAGAATAGGTCGGTTAATGTAAGTGTAAAATTTCTATGAACTCTAAAACCTCGTCTCAAAAACTCAAACAAACGACGCCAGTGAGGTTGTCAGAGGCGTGGTAGAGAGCTTCGGGCTCCCGTGTTGAAGAGAGACCCTTCGGGCTTCTGTCCTTGACGTTAAAACCTTGACATTAAACGCATCATCAAAAGGCAATTAACTTTCTGTGTGTCTTTCTGTCTAAATTCTTTTTTAGCCCATATCTCATATCTATCGTGGTATTGTATAATCATAATACATAACATGGCATGCTTATTGGAAAACGCGCTTAATGACGATATACTACCGAGTTTCATTTAATAAAAGTTTTATGCGATGCAGGATATGTGCGAGTTTTAATGAGTGTCCAGTGTCCGTTCTGATAGCGGACCTCATGGAATGAATGAATCTCTGAATGATTTCATGGAATATATTTATAATTATCAGAATTTTAGTTTTTAGCAATAGTTGCACACAATATTGTAATGGTTTTCGTCTACAATAGAGCAGTTTGAAAACCTGTGACTATACATGTACAGTGTTGTACACTGCATCAGGTAGTTACTGCGATAACATCGGTCAACGTTCAAAAAGTTGACGGCTTTGCTAGAAAAGCGTGTTGTATTCGACTTGTCTATTTCTAATAATGGCTGTGTTTTTAAAAGAAGGTGAACTAAAACGTTTAACTAAAACGTTTTTATAAGAGGTTTAGTTAGTTGATTTACCTCTAATTGTAAATTTCGTTTATTGAAATTCTATAATTGATATTTCTAAATTAAATTATTATATTTCTTAAATAATTATATATAGTTTGATAATTGAAAGGTCAGACGCTTTTTAAGTTTTTCTTGAGTTTTACTACGTAGCCACGTGTCCGTTACACTGAAGAATAGATCAACCATAAACTGCACGTGTCGTAAGTGGCGACTGAACTAGAACTGAGGAAGGCAACGGGAATCACTTCAGAAGCCGTATTATTCCTTAGATATAGGCTACATTAAGGTGTGGATAAGGCATAGCCTTTGTGAAGGGATTAAGTCGTTAATAGATCTGTTGCTCTTTACGGAGCGTGAAAAGCATCGTGCGACTAGCAATATGTACCTTGGACTTGCCTCATGGCAGTTCATTAAAGAGAGAGAGAGAGAGAGAATGAGTATCATCGGTTCAGTATGGTAGTGTTATTATTAGCGAATCGTGCAAATAATCTGCTAACCATTTTTAAATTGTACTTTTTAAATATTAACTACTTCTTCAAATTCAGATTCCAACTAAAAGATTACGAATTGCTAAAGTAGGAGATATTAAAATTAAATTATAAAATACTTAATGATTACCTTTTACATTGAAATAAGTAACTATCTCTCTCTTTCTCTGTCTTTCTAGTTCTATCTCTATCTATCAATCTATCTATCTCTCTTTCTATCGCTATGTATTATTGCCTAGCTTTCAAGTCGATGTTGTCTAAAGTCTTTAGACTCGTTTTCCCTCTAATTTATTCCTCCTATCCATTTGATCCGTTCTACGTTCTGTAATTATCTAAAATCTTGCCAGCGTGGAATACGTCTAATCCTATTAGCGAGCTATTTTCATTAATGAATATATAGCTACTGTTAAACAGTACGGGTAAACAGGATAGTTTTCTCAGGGAACGATAAATGTTAGTCGAAGCTGAGCAAGGTAAGGGGGCCCACCTCGTCAAAAACACAACCCCCAAAATGGAATGGGATATCAACGCATCGCTCTACTAGGAGTATGTGTACATGAAGAGAAAAGCTGAAGACAGAGAAGACTGGAGGCGTTATAAGTCATGGACCTGCCAGTAGGCAGGGAGATATTACTACTAAGGGAGAGATATAGCTACTGTTAAGCCAACTACTTTACTGCTTTTCTAATTCTGTATTTCCAAAATTCCTTCTAACTTTTCTATTTCAATACTTTAAATTAAGTTGCCTGGGCTGGAACCAGTGGCTAAGTCGGTAAGACACTCCATGGCAAATATCAGTATGTGCGGGTTCAAACCCTGGGCTCGCCCGTCACTGACATCGCTTTCGAGTGAGGAAACCGAAGTTAACCTTAGTTTTACTTTTTTTGCAAGATGAATTTCTTAGATAATCTCGTTTTTTAACTTCCACATAACGTCATTGCTATTGTCAGGAATCTGATTCATACTAAATGTCTAAAGATTTAAGTCAAGTTTAGCATCACTTTCTTTCTCGAAAGCTTGTCAGTGACTGGGCGAGCACTGGGTTTGAACCCTCTATATGCTGAACTGAGGTAGAAATTCTGACCAAATATGCTGGCATTGGCTTGATCTACTTAGTTAAATTTTGAAATGTTCTCTTTGTTTAATTTCTGCGTGTTGTGTCCTGAACACTAAAGACTTGACCAACAGGAAACTGCACTTGTTGTAAGAGGCGGCTGACAGTGGCGTAACTACGGGGGGCAGCTGCCCCCCCCCCCCAAATGAAGCGACTGCCACCCCAGTTGCCCCCCCAATCCCAAGAAAGTTGTATTTTTTATTTAGGTTTAGTAGGTTTTTTCAGAGAGAATTAGTTTGCCAACATTACAAAATTTCCTCTATTGAATCAGAGAGAGCAGACTCTCAACATGAACAAATTTGTTGATGTTTTTGCTGCCAACCACAACAACAGCAGAATACATCTATATTAGGTTTGTGGAATTTGTATAGCCAATTATTGCTTCGACATTTTATTATATTATTAAAGAACAATTCTTCGCATTTTGATATATTACTAACTTTGGTTTAAGACAACTTAGAAAAATTAAGAAAAGAACTTTTTTAATTCACTTGCGACTTTTACTTTGTTACTGAGTTAAGTCACACCAATGATGTGATGACAGTCATGTCAGTGTTGTCATGACACTCCTGACTGCTCTCAGTATTTTATTCAATTGCTCAATTATCGCCCATAGAACGAGCCACTCCTGATTTTAAAGTGCCACCCCATCGTTTTAAGCTGCCACCCCACTGCCCCCCCCCCATGAAAAAGTAGCTGGCTACGCCACTGGCGGCTGAGCAAGAACTGAGGAAGGCTACGAGAAACCACAGAAGCCGTAGCATTTTCAAGCTCTAGACTACATTCTCTCTTAGTGCACATCCTACTTCCATGGTATATAGCGCCTCCACTCTTCTCTATCTTCCGTTTTCCTCTTCATATCCACATACGAGTGGACTTTAAATTAACTATATCATTCCTACGGTGTGAGCCAAAATCCGGATAATCAGTCCAAGAAAGGGTACTAGCGGAATGTTGGTTTACGTGTTGGTCTCAGTTCGTGAACATTTGGACATTCCCTGAGAAAATAATCCTGTTTTACCAGGTTACATTAAGGTGTGGAGAAGGTTTTGTTTGTGATGGGATTAAGCGCACTCGCTGAAGCTGCTCATCAATGAACGAAGTAAAGCCACGTTGCGCGCGGTTAGTACTTTGTGGGCGACCACTTTGGAAGACCGAGTGTTGACAGCTTTGAATGTAAATAGTCCCCAGGGTGTTGGAGGTTTTTTCTTAAATCCGCTCCGACTGCTATTGATGCGCCAAAAAAGGCAACGATTACTAATGACCATGGAGGGGAAAAGTAGGAAATAACGAAAACTACAAAAACAGCAACATAAGAAAGGAAACTGTGCTACACATGTGTATGACATGTGTGTAACTATACGGAATATTTAAAATTAAAAAGTCTTTTATAAAGGAATTTACTCGTTAATCGATAGAGTGCTCATTATGGAGCTTGAAAGCATCATACAAGTAGAAATATATGCATTTTACCTGCCACTTGGCAGAACACTAGACAGGGCTTAATTAATTTTGCTCTTAACTCTGTCAATAACAAAATTGGCCTTCTTCTTTTATTCTTTCAACATTTTTGTCTTTTTGTTGTTTTAGTCTTACAAACTTTCAGTGTTATAGCCTTAAAAACATTCATAAACTACATAAAGTCGAATCTTGCTTCCTGTAACCAAACATTGATCATCTGATGATCTGAAATCAGAAATCCGAATCTTCAATAATTAGAATTAATACATCTGTCGTGTTCTATCTTCTCTATTGTATTGTTCTATTTCTGGTATTGCTTCCACAATGTTGCTTAGATGAAGAGTCATAAGAAACCCTATCCTACAATCTTACTGCACATCAAATTTCACATTCGTCTAAAATTTCTTATTGTTGCAATGGCTTCTGTTAAATTAAAATCAATCTTCTGTAGTAGTAGTAAATATTTGGAGTAAATATTTGGTATTCTCTTTTAGTTGCTGCTGTCGCTCATTCTATAAGCTCTCTTATCAAATGCATCTTAAAACCTACAAACAGTGCACGATATCTACCCCTATGCTCTAAGTGCATGATATCTACCACCTATGCTCTAAGTGCACGATATCTACCTCCTATGCTCTAAGCTGTATTCACGTGACTTGTGTAAATAAAATAACACATATTAGTCTGTTGCATCACATTCTTTTCGGAAACCAATCTATGCCTTACTTTAGGGTAAATATGCATCTGGCTGGTGATTGTAGTGAGGTTTTTAAGCATGATATGCTGAGCTCCCCGCATTGTTATCGGGTATGGTTGGAACCACTGCAGACTAGGGCAACCGCAAATAAGCTGCCGCGTGTGTGTATGAGGCGACTAAGGCAAGAGTGCTGAGTAAGGCAAAGGGAACCCAACTCACCATTAAATTTCCCCATGAATAAACGTCAGACAGAACTAAACAAATGAAGAAGTTCTTGAAAGAGTCGTTGCAAAGAGATAAAAGCTGGTAAAGCTAAGGTTAGCGTCAGTTTCCTCACTCGAAAGCGATGTCAGTGACGGGCGAGCCCAGGATTTAACCCGCATCAACTGATCCGCGGTCGAGTATCTTACCGACTTCGCCACTGGCTTCAGCCTCAGCTCCAGATAATTAATAGATGCGACAAGAAATAGAAAGAAAAGCTGGATAAGATATAGTACGCCTATAATGGTTTGCTGAAGGGTGTAATAAAAAGAAAATTGCAGAGGAAAAAAGTTAGAGGCAGACCAAGACATGGGATGTTGAATGATTTGATAACAAATTCTTATATATAGGCCTAGAGAGATGAAAATAAAACCTGACGATAGAATTGCTTGAAATTGTTCTAAGCCACTGACCTGTGGTTAGGCAGCGCACTAGAAGAAAAATAATGTTAAGCTCTGTGCTTTGAATATCGCTTTGTATTTACTTTTACAATAAGAATCTCATTTATTTTGTTAAAATATTTTAAGCATATTTCTGTACCTTCTTGCTTAATTCTAAAAAAATTTGATTGTCTCTCAGTATATTGTCCACAAGTTCTTTAAAACGTCAACAAACAACGCTATCTGAAAGATGGCGTTGTTTGTACTACACAGATCTGAAAGGAAACCATATAGCACATGCGGTATGTCATGTGTGTAACTAAAGAAACAAAAAAACCCTGTATGATGCGTTCACATCTATGTAGTTACTACCAATCATTATGCTTTTTACTTTTATGTAATTATTTGCCATAAAACATGCATGATGCTTTTCACGTTTATGAAGTTACTTGCCATATTTTTACTGTTTAATCATTTAAGTTTCCAGTGAAACATTTTCAAAAAATAATTATTATGCATTATAGTTAGAAATTCCTTAGCTGCCACTGGTTTTCCAGCCTTTGGCATCTATCTTCATTTAGTATTATTAGGCCTATAACCTCCGTCTTTCTTAGCCTAAGCTCTGTCGTCAGTTTTTTATTCCAGTAATAATTTGCACTATATTTATCTCGATTTTTGCTCTTCAAATGTCGAACCGAAGAGTGACAATTTGCTATTACGAACATCCCTATTATTTTATCTTACAAACCGCGGAACATTTACTGCTGTGTTTTATCCTGTGGAGTGCCTTGTCTTTTTGAAGCGTTGATAATGAGCACCACTGCTTACAGCACTGGTGCTTCAAGAGAAGAGAGAGAGAGACAGAGAGAGAGAGAGAGAGAGACAGAGAGAGATGCTCCACTCTGCTGCTGTAGCCTCGATCTATTAGCTGTGAGCGGCGAGCACTGGTTGTGGGCAGAATAGTAAACAATACTAGACACTGAGCGTGTAAAACTCGTGCTGTATCACAGGCCTACAATATAGCTAATTGTACATCATACAACTCAAGTTACGAGCGGGTAAGCTATATATACATTTATTGTAACGTCGCATTACATATTAAGGCTCTCTATGTTGGCTTTTGTTAGAAAACGTTACGATCAATTTTCTATAACTCATGAAGTTTAGTGGCAGAGCCTATATTCTCGCATCAGTGGCTCAGTGTTTGTGTTTTTAACTTTTTAGGCCGACGTCTGTCAAGTTTGTTTTACAATAGACCCAGGTTCTGATTTCAGAAACTTTTAACTTCTATGCACATTGTGTAAACAAGATAGTTTTCTCAGGGAATGACGCCCCTGCCCAGTGAATGTCAGTTGAACGAGAGGAAGGCTTAGGGGGTCCACCTCGTCAAACACTTACATGTAACTCCCAAAAATAATGGTATATCACATCATTAATGAAAGCCCTCACTCCCGTGTACACCTTTAATATATGTGGAGGACTGGAGGTAGTGTTACGCCTCCCACGACCAGTCGGCACTAAGAATGCCTCACAGATATACCGTAGTTACCTTGTGGAGGATATTCCATGCGTCCCAAAAGGATAAATGTGGGAGCATTTAAGGTGAAAACAATGGTTGAAAGTAGGCAATAGATAAAAGGTAAATAATGTCTTAGGGACGAGTGAAGTTAGATGATTGGGCACTGGAGAATTTATTAATAAAATATTTATTAATTTATTAATAGATTAGGTCTACAGGGTTATATAATCAGGAGAGGAGAATATGGGAGAAGGGTGCGACGATGATATTGGATAGAAATTAAGTCAAAGAGTAGTGGGGATAAGAACGCATCCAGTAGATTTAGTGCTTATTCAGGTTTACATGGCTATGTCAAAGTAAAGTAAAAAAAGTAAACACGCATTATAGTGAAATGATCAACTACGTTGATATCTATCACTTTTAATACCACATGTTTAAACCGTTGGGCAATTTAGACCATTTTCAGTATAACCAGTCCAGTGAATGTCCGAGATTTTACTCTCAGATCAGCGCGGCTGGGATTCGAACCCGCGAGGGTTCAATTCATCTCAGGATCAGTCATTTAAAACTTCATGACGTTACCCCTACGCTATTGAGACATTCAAAACAAAACAAAAAAACAAAGACAAAAGGAGGAAGAGCTAGACAAATATGAATAAGATGTGGCAGTAACTGAGAAGAGATAGATTGATAGCCTACTTCAAACTCAGAACAGACTTGCGTACGTTATAGAAGTGGTCATGTTTGACTTGACGGTTCAAATAAAAAAAATATTAATTTCTCTCGTTTTATAAAAAATATTTGATGCATAGGACATTGCTATATTCAAATTTGATGGATTATATGTTATTAACGACATTGATGCTTAACTGTCACTCTATATATTCTATGACGGTTACTCTTCTTTTTTAAGGAATGGAATATCTTAGTTGTTCATCGCGGTGCCTTTTGGTATAAAAGACTGGAGCTACTATTCACTAAATCTGACATTGCTCTCGCATTAATTTTTTTACACATTAGAATAAAATTATTAACATTAAATTCTAACAAGTTATGTAGAGAGAAGGTCTGTTCGTATTCAGAATCATTTCCCGATGGTAGCTAACCTAGGATTTAAGGGAGACGATAGTGATGCAGTGCATCCGCTTGTGCTAAAATGCGTACGTATCTTGCTAGCGCCGTGCAATTGTAATTGCTTATGTATAGTGCCCACGATAATGGTTTAAACATATTTGTTTTAAAATTTTCACTTTTTTTACCGCGCTTTTTATCCTACTATTAAAACACCTTTTTTATCCTAGAATGTTTTTCCTTTACTTTAATTAGTTGATTTCTTTCTGATTCACCCACAGAAAGAAATCATTTCCCATTTTTCATGTTATAGATGTACTTTCATTGCTCTTTCTTTCCATTTATCTTGTTTTAGCCCTCACTACTCCACAAATGACCAACCATTTCACTGGCAGTTCCATTGACCATATTTCTTCCTCATGCAAACTCACTTACCAACCTATACCGCATGCTTCCGTTTGTCAATGCCTTGATTCTTTACCTTTGTATTCCTTTTCTAAATCCTATCTTCATGTTTTTTCACTTAATCTCACTTCTAAACGACATTTAAATTTCATTCTTTCCTTTCTCTTAATTCTTGCTGGCGATATTGAATTGAATCCTGGCCCTGTTTCTTCCTCTAACTTATCCACTTACTGTCTCAATATTCGATCTGCCACCACAATTACAAAAAATTTAAACAAACCTGAGTTAATACAACAGTACATTCTTTATGAGTCAATTGATCTTCTCTTTTTAACTAAATCATGGTTACCTTCTGACACTCCACCCCCAGTCCTTAACTTTCTTACTCCTCCTGCTATTCCGTTCTGCACATAGGTCGTTCTTCTGGTCGTGGCGGTGACATTGCTGCTATTTTTAAGTCCTCTTTTTCTGCTTCCCTCGTTAAAAGCTTATCTTTTCCATCTTTTGAGCACTTGTTGCTTAGGCTTACTTGTGCCTCTAAATCATATCTCTTTCTAACTGTATATAGACCTCCTTGCTTGTCCAAGTCTGACTTCCTTTCTGATTTCTCATCACTTCTTGAGGATATTGCCTCTTTACCGTCTGATCTTATCATTATGGGTGATTTCAATATACATATTGACTCACATATCGATCACTATTCTTCAGCTCTTTCTACTACACTCGAGTCTTTTGGCCTCAAGCAGCATATTTCTTCTCCTACCCATACCTCTGGTCACATCCTTGATCTGTTAATTACCCGTGACATGACTAAGTTGATTGACTTGGGAGTCTCAGAGTTATCATTGTCTGATCACAGTGCAATTTTCTGCAAATTGCCTGTGGTCATTAACTCCTTTTCTACTAGAACTATTAAAAGCTATCGTAAACTCTCCTCCATTAATATTTCTTCATTTTCTGCCGATATTTTGGCTTCTTCATTATATTCCAGTCCAACTTCAACTGTTGCTAATTTTACACAGCAATTTCACTCTGTGCTTTCGTCTTTATTAGACAAGCACGCTCCTCTCTTAACTATTTCTTGTCGCTCCAACCCGAGGAAACCCTTTATTTCTGATGAAATTCTCGTACAAAAATCCTTGCGTTCCAAACTAGAATCAAAATATAGGAGAGATAAGAAAAATCCTCCTGAAATTCAAAACCCCACGATCAAGGCTAACTACGTTCAACAACGTAAGTTAGTTGATCATATGATCTCCTCCGCCAAGAGTTCTTACTTTAAGAACTTGATCTTGCAGAATCAAAACTGCCCCAAAAAACTTTGGGGAACCCTTGATTCACTGCTTCGTCGCACTATCCCTAAGTCTCTTCCAAATTCCAATTCTCCGTCAACTCTTGCCAGCAATTTTCTTAATTTCTTTGATGACAAAATTACCAGACCTGTTCTTCTATTCCTCCCTGTCCTGAGACTATTTCATATCCGTCTACGCCAAATCCTCCTCTGCTGTTAAATTTTAAACCTGCTTCTCTTGAAGAAATCCGTCATCTAATACTCTGCTCTACCGACTCATCTTGCTCGCTAGATGCCATTCCAACCAAACTACTTAAATCTTGCATTGATACCCTCCTACCTCCAATTACCCATCTGGTCAATCTTTCACTTTCTGAAGGAATTTTTCCATCTACTTTTAAAAATGCTGTTGTTTCTCCTCTGCTTAAAAAGCAATCACTTCCTAAAGATGATCTTTCTAGCTATCGTCCCATTTCCAACTTAAATTTCATTTCCAAAATCTTGGAAAAAATAATCTACACTCGCTTATGCAGCCATCTCGAATCTTTTCCTTCTCTATCTTGTTTCCAATCTGCATATCGAAAGCTTCACTCCACTGAAACTGCCTTACTCAGCATTCATAATGACCTTTGCTTAGCCTTAAACTCTCAAAAGGTATCAGCCCTTGTACTACTTGATCTTTCGGCTGCCTTCGACACCATCGATCATAACATTCTTACCAGTAGACTTAAAACGTGCTTTGGTATCTCTGATTCCGCTTTCTCTCTGATCTCCTCCTATCTTTCTGGTCGCACTCAATCTGTTATTATAGACAATGAACGCTCCCCTGAACTACCTCTTCTTCGTGGTGTGCCCCAAAGATCTGTACTTGGACCTTTACTTTTTTCCCTCTACACTACCACACTCAGTTATGTTTTAGACAATGCTTCAATAAAATTTCATTTCTAGGCAGATGATACTCAGCTGTACATCTCATTTTCTAGCTCAGATTCTGACTTGAAATTGCAACTCCTTTCATCTGTTCTTGACAAAGTGTATTCATGGTTTTGCAGTAATCGTCTCTCTGTCAACCCCTCTAAAACCGAATATCTTTTAATCGGCACTCCCCAGCAAAGAACCAAAATTGCCAATTCCTCCATCTATTTTCAAAATCTTGCTCTCACTCCTACTCCAAAAGCTAAAAACCTTGGTGTCATGTTTGATGAAAATCTTGATTTTAAATCTCATATCTCATCTGTCTGTCGTTCATCTTTCTTCCAGATTCGTCAAATCAGACAGATACGGTTATCTCTTGATAAAAATTCATCCATAATTCTTGCCAACTCAGTAGTTCATTCTAAACTTGACTACTGCAATTCATTGCTATATGGTTTACCTTCTTCTTCTCTCATCAAAATACTCTAGCACGTGTTGTCTGTCGATCTTCGAGGCTTCAGGCCACCTCTAGTTCCTTGCTTAAAAACCTTCATTGGCTTCCTGTAGTTCAAAGAATTAAGTATAAAATTGCTCTTTTAACTTTCAAAACACTCCTTTTTGGTAAACCTTCTTACCTTTCTGATCTCCTAATCCAATATCAACCTTATCGTAAGCTTCGTTCTTCCGATACCAAACTGCTCAAAATTGCTAATATTCTCACTTCGTTAGGTAGACGTTCATTTTCTTTCTCCGCTCTTACTGTTTGGAACTCTCTGCCTCCTGATCTTCGCTCATGTTCTACTACTTCCACTTTCCGTTGTAAGTTGAAAACACATCTCTTCCCATCTAGATTTTATTTAATCTTGCCTGACTGATTTTTTGATCACCGGTCCGGCATTGTTTAGGATCTTTTATTTCTCTTCAGCACGTGTTTTTTCAGATCGTTTGGGGTGAATCGATTTGTAGTGACATGTGATGGGGGGACGTCTCTGACATCATCCTTGTATGAGGAAACGGACGTTAAACCTTTATTATTATTATTATTATTATTATAATGTCTGTATATGTTTGTGAGTGCTTATTGTGTTTAGGTGTTTACACTTTTTCATGTGCAATATTTGTGCTTGCTTATGCGTGTGTCCGTTGGTGCTTGGAAGTGGCTCCCCAGTCTCCATGCTTATGCATATTGTATGTACAGTGTGTTTATTACGTGGTGTGTATTTATGTATGTGGTGAGTGTATGTATGTACACACGTATGTGGTGTACGTGTTTGGCGTGTGTATGTACATGGTGTGTGTATGTATATGTGGTGTATGTGTATGTACATGTACGTGGTGTGTATGTGTGTAGAATTTTTATGTGTGTGTGTGTGATTTAAAGACCCACTCATATGTGGAAATGAAGAGGTAGGCGGACGATAGAGAAGAGTGGAGCGTTATAAACCATGGACCTGCTAGTAGGCAGTGCACTAAGAGAGAGAGATGATTAAATTTTTACAATCCTCAGACTTGTTTAGTAGAAAAGATGCCACTGTTAATCTGACAGAGTGCTATAGGTTAAACTGTCGTCTGTTGTACGGCGATGTTTAGTGGATGTATATATATATATATTTGATGTTACCCTCGATGCTCTGACAGACTCCGTTTTGTGTATTTAATCGTTTAACGGCTCGCGCACTGAGGTCACCAAGAGACCTGGTAAACTCTTTACGATCGTACTCATCTACTGCAGCACTGCTACAAATAGCTTCACTTCAGCACTGCTACAAATAGCTTTTCTACAGCACTGCTACAAATAGCTTGAGTGCAGGACTGCTTCAAATAGCTTCACTGCAGCACTGCTAGAATAGTGCCTGACTGCTACAAATAGCGTCACTGCAGCAATGTTACAAATAGCTACACTGCAGCACTGCTACAAAATTACAAATAGCTTGCTGCAGCAACTGCTGCATCGAGGCATGCAGATTTTGCAGAATTATCTTGCTATAATTTATCTAAAATAGCAGTTGATGTTAACATTGAAATATAAAAAGTCTGAAGCTTATGGTAACGTCAGATTCATCTCTCGGACGGATATCGTAGTCAGGAAAGCCAGGATTTGAATCCCGCACTAACTGATCAGTAGAGAATCTAACCGATGTTACTGCCATGGCTCAGCCAATTAAATTATTTTCAATGTATCTGTACCGGCTGGAAAGGACATATGGGCAACTGGCTTGTACTGCCTATTGTCTGGTCCGTCGAATATAACTTCTCCGCTTTATATATCCGCATAATCCGCTTTATATTTCTATTCTACATCTTTCTTTTGTTACCAATATAAGAATGTTCGCGTAATCATGTCATGATATCTAACATTTTAGGTTGAAATACAATGTAGAATTTGTTGACTGGGGAAAATTAAATTATTGCTGCAATGTAATGAGTGAAGTATAATGTTTGAAGCTGATCTAACTGAAAAGAATAATTGAAATGGTTTTAAAAAATGATATATCGCTAATGGCGAGCAATGTACGCTAATAAATAACGTTATCGTCCATGATAATAGGCAGTATCAAAAGTGATATAGATATCACTTTTGATATTGCCATAGTCAACCCGTTAAGCCTTTTATTAAAAGGCTTAAGATGTTATCTATTGTTCTGACTCTCAGCTTTCTCTATCTGTTTAGTGATAAGCTCAACCGGGCACTTAGTTACATGTAAAACATAGTAAATGGATCTGAAATGAACAGACATGCTTTTAACAGACCAAACTGGCACCATGATTGACATCTCTAGCGCGTGGCATTAGAATCTGGATAGGATAATAATGACGCTCAGCATTTTAGAGTCAAGATAGGCTAAAAGTGGAGGCTCGCAATGACATTTAACCTAACAATCGTCAAATGACTCTAGGACCATACAATGGATCAAAGGGACAAATTTAAATGGATCTTGGACAAATTAATTATTAGATTCGAGTAATTAAAGTAGAGATGGGAATTTTATGAATTTCCAGAGTTCGGGTTTGGTTCGGTTCGTTGAAAATGAAAGTTCGTTTCGGTTCGGGTTCGGTTAGCAATTGACAATTTGAGAGTTCGGTTCGGTTCGTTGAAAATGAAAGTTCGGTTCGGTTCGGGTTCGGTTCTAACAAGGGTTCGGGTTCGGTTCGGGTTCGGCTTGCTTTCCAACTCGCAAGAGTTCGATTCGAGTTCGAAATGGTTTCGTTTGGATATTGTTGCAATTGTTTAACTTTACATATAAACATATTTGTCATAACCACAATTATTATAATAATTATGATTATGAACTTATGACAAACATGTTTACAATGGTTTATGGTAAATATGCTTAAAAATTAATTAAGTCATAATAGCTGCCACATTTTTTCACCTGGGTAAAAATATGACAATGAAAAAAGGAGAGAAATGGTATTTATTTCTGTGCATTTCTTAAAATATTGTTAGTTTACCAACAAATGTTGATAATATAGATAATTAGCTTTATATTTGTATCTGAAATATTTTCCTTGATTATAACGAGCAAATAGAATGCTTCATCAATTTTTAAATTTTTATTGTCACTATATTAGATACGTTTATAATTAAGTGGAAATGTCTTGGCTAAAATTTGATCCAATATTTCAGAGACAAAGAGCAATTTACTAACATAAAAATGTCAAATAAAGATGATTTAGTAAACACGTGTACTTCCATAGAAAAATGATCATAATATAAACCGTTTGTAAGCATTATAACGAAGTTATAATGTATACCCATTACATTTACATGTAAATATATGTATCAGATGTCAAAATAAACAAACCAGTGTTAACATGCAACAAAATATGTTTTCAATTACCGAACTGATCTATTGACTGCTCGCAAGAACCTTGCATAAACCCAATTTGATTCCCAGCACCGTCTTTTCGTCAGAGTATATATATATAACTTCGTTATAATGCTTACATATCGTTATAATGGGTGTCAGAGTTAAACTGTAAGTGTAAAGTTATTCTTTAATTAATATCCGTATTAAAGGTTGTAAAGCAAGTAACATTTCTAAATAAAGCTTATATTAGAGATTTTATGAGGAACTAGTCCATTTCAATGGTATTCTATGCAGTGTTTACGTTTTCTTGTCCACTGTTTACATTTGGTGTCCCCGATGTTCTATTTATAGCTATTACAGAAAAGATCTATTCATTGCATTTTCAGCTGTAAAACGATACCGCTCGAGTTCAGCTTTCTTTGAAGTCTCGTAGTTTTTCTGTTCTAAGAATCATCAGAAACTATTAAGCCAAATATTTGCATCGCTCGTGGTTCATAGACGAGACGCTTATCCGAAGAGCCTCCTGACTTCAGTTATCAAAACAGAATGTTGTCGTTGTTTTGTTGTTCTTTATATTCAATGAATTCTATTATACCGTCTTGATAATAGACTTTAAAAAACATTGTACTAGGACCGCATTGCGTTGTTGGAAATATTTGTATGTGGCATTCTTTGTTAATATTTTTCAACGCTGTCATTAAGATTTTGTGTTTTATTCACGTTTCTTAAATTTAGTTAATATGTTTTGAATTTCTTTCCCATTAAATTTAGTGCTACGCTAAGAGGCGAACACCAAGTAAGAAATAACAACATAAGCAACCTTAACAGCTACAACGATAGCATTAGCAGTATCAACAAAAGTAGCAGCAATTGAGCTGTGTGCAGTATAGACATTCAAAGGTTTTCTTGCGAAACGCTAGGGATGGTTAGAAAAGTGAGTAATTTACTTCGTGGAAGCATTATGAGCCCGTGGTTCAAGATTTCACGCTGCTTTCTCTCGATTGAGAAGCCTGTATAATTATATCGACATGTTAGCAACGTCAGGCTTTTACCAGTGGATGCTGGAAAAGCTAATGAATTGATATCTCTCACCATCCTTCTATCTGACATTCTGAGTACTTTTCTGCCATTGACGGCGGAGCCTATTAGGCTGCCATTGGCTCATATGGTACTAAAGGGTAAGCTCTACACGTGTCTCATTCCTGCCACCTTTTTGAGTCAGAAAAAATAAAAAACAATTTTCTTGTGCTCGCACACAATAGCTGAACTTAAAACTTGTAAAATCGAAAACGCACTTAATATGATATCAACTTGTTCTGTTAGTGACAATATAGAACACTAAAGTCTGAATCATGGCTAGCCTAAATTACCTGGTAATTGTTTATGATATTGGTTTGTTCCCTATTTCATTCGTCCTGGCACGGTTCTACTTTTACATATGTATGAGCCATTGGCGGAGGAGCCTATCTGACAGAGTGTGCAGTTACCCGCCTGCTTTTAGGTCCTTATGGGCTGGCTCTATCTCGTGACCTAACCTATAATTTCATTGTTTAATATATCCATCCCATTTGCACATTGTCAAAATGTCTAATGATGCTACATTGACATGTACGAATGCATGAGGAACGTCTGTTCTTACTTACATTAAATTGTTTTAAAACCCTCTGTTGGTCTTGTTGTTTCTGTTACTATTGTTGTTGTTGGTGTAAAGGTTGCAGTTTTTGTATTGTTATTGTCGTTATGTTTGCTCTGCTATTTTGCAATCAATCCATTACTGTTGTCATGTGCTATTTTTACGTACTTTTAACTTTATACTCGCTGTTTCTCTAAGTGATGCTATTTTTTTAATGTTTGCTTTTGCTAATCTGAATCTACACTTGACTGAATACTGTATGGGTGTGGGATGATTTGCAGAGGAGTATAATAGTGAGAGGAATGCCAGGGAAAAGAGTTAGAGGCAGACTAATGATATGGAATGTTGGATAATCTGATAACAAATTTATATATAGAGATGAAAAGGAAAGCTGCTGATAGAATTGATTGAAGAGTTATATGTATATGCCATGGACCTGCCGTTAGGGAGTATACTAGAAAAATAAGAATTTGAATCTATTGTCACTGCAGTTATTGCTGAAGATTCTGTATGTCTTTAGATATTGCTTCAAATGTTGCAACATATGTTGCAGCAACTATTGCTATAAATGCTAGTGCTACTGCATGTATTGCTGCAATGATTGCTGTGCTACTACATTTATTGCTGCAATGATTGCTGTAAGTGCTACTGCATGTATTGCTGCTATCATTGCTGTAAGTGCTACTGCATGTATTGCTGCAATCATTGCTGTAAGTGCTACTGCATGTATTGCTGCAATCATTGCTGTAAGTGCTACTGCATGTATTGCTGCAATCATTGCTGTAAGTGCTACTGCATGTATTGCTGCAATCATTGCTGTAAATGCTACTGCATGTATCGCTGCAAATGCTTCTGAGGATCCTGCTACTGCGACTGTTTCTGTAGGTTATTTTGTTTTGCTGCCTGTGCACTGAATCAAGGATATTGAAAGGAAATTGGAGTTATATCTGCCTTGTGCATGCTGGCCTTGTCTAATTTTTCTCTTGCTTCGTATCACATCCTTACTTTCAGTCTCCGTGTTTTCTACTTTTTCCACTCGTTGATCTCTTCTAACCTTATCTTGTACTTCATGGAACTTTTCACGTTTTACGGAGTAATTCTTATTTAGTTCTTCAAAGTTTGATTATCTTTACGAGTAGTTTACATATTTCTTACTACCACTAACTCGGGGTTTATCACTGATGAATTCTATATGTCTTACTTTGAAGTTCATCCTTCACTTCTTCGTTGACTTGCAAAACTTTTAAGTCTGTTTGTCAGTGATTAAATGTTTTTGTTTGGAGCAGTGACATTCTAATGTAATGTCTTAGTTTATTTCTTCAGATAAACATCGTTTAGTAGACGCTTGCAGATTTGACCGCAGGACTAACGCACTGTCTGTGATATGATACTGTGACCGTAACGGTAATGATTTGAAAAGGACTAGACAATTGATAGCAAAACACTATATTACAAACGTTTGGAAATGTATTCAGCTCCAGTAGTTTACATAATTATATCTGAAATTTAGGTTACAGTTTCGATTGTATTATTATATTATTATTTATACGCATTGCACTGAAATATGATATCAAGTCTATATTCTTTTATGCGAAATATTTTGGATGTGGTGTTGTAGGACGTTGAGCCAATAGATACGATAGTAAATTGTATGAATATTTGTGTCTTGAACCTGAAATATGATGTCTATTTTATAACGACAGCCACCAATGACTTCTTCGACTGTGATTGTGCAAGTCATGCTAATTATAGCATTGATCAAGTCATGATTGCTAGGTTCAACATTTTACTATTTCAAAGTGTGATCATTATAGTGTAGAAAATTTAAGACGAGCATTCACTCTCTAAAAAGTGAATTTCTCCTGAAATGCATCTATCGAAAAACATTGATTTTAAATTTTTATAACTTCTCACCTACTTTAGCGTTACAAATAATTAATTTCTGGTAGTTATCGCAAAAATGTTTTTCAGCGCTTTCTTCTGTTTAATGTAAGACGATGTGTTAAGTTGAATTTACAGCATATTTTCTTAGATAAATATTTTACTCTGAGTGACCCTTAAGACTTCCTATTTTTGAAAGTTTGACTTTGTACAGTGTAGTTGACGCAGCTTTTGTTACTTGCTTTGATAAAACTGCTGCTGTTATATTGTTGATGCTGTTGCTATTCAACCGTGGACCCGTGGTGTAGATACAACAGTAACCGGTGATTTACGACATTGGTGATATAATCTATTTTCGATTTTGTTATGAACGATATTGAAAATTCAGATATTATTCTAGAACTTATACCAATGTTACAGTGCGATGTCATTGAGACAGCCGTTTTAATACGATGTTGCTGATGCAGCTTCTATTTCGATGTTGCTGATGAAGTAGCTATTCAAAGATGTAGTTGATACATCTGCTACTATGTGATGTAACTGTTTCCGCTGCTATTACATCTCGTAGCTGATGCAGCTGCTGCTATTTGATGTTTCTGAGGCAGATGCTTTTCAATAGTGTTGTTTGGACAACTCTTGTTCCAGAATGGTGTTGATGCTGTTGATATAAAGCAGTTGTTTCTATATATTGGTGACTTTTTGCTACAACTGTTGATATAAAGCAAATGTTGCTAAATGTTGATGACTTGTTTCTACAATTGTTGATATAAAGCAAATGTTGCTAAAAGTAGATGACTTCTTTCTACAACTGTTGATATAAAGCAAATGTTGCTAAAAGTAGATGACTTCTTTCTACAACTGTTGATATAAAGCAAATGTTACTATATATTGATTACTTGTTACTACAACTGTTGGTATAAAGTAAATGTTACTATACAGTATATTGATGACTTGTTTCTACAACTATTGATATAAAGCAATTGTTACTATAAGTAGTTGACTTGTTGCTGCAACTGTTGATGCTAATTTAATTATTGCTATGTGATGCTGTTAATAAAACCAATTCTGTGATCGTGTTGAGTTATGCTACAAAGGTTGATGCACGATGTTGCAGATATGGCTATTTTTTCTAGCCCAGCTGGCACCCGGTGCTCTGCTCGTGCTGTTTTCAATAAGACAGGTATTGATTGCCTGGCGCACCTGTGTCTGTTGTCCAGCTGTCCATGTTCTACTCAATTAATTAATTAAAGTCATGTTGTTTACGGGCATAGTTGAACTAGTATGGATTAAACAAACGGCTTGCTTGTTATGGTATTCATTTTGAAATAAATAAAATCTTATACGATCTTCGTCAAATTTGTCAGGAATCACGCAGACGTTTTTGTATTCGTCACGCAGTAGCTGACGAATGCAGATACAGCAGTCAGTAATGGAGCCATATTTGGAAAAAGTCTTTAAGCATAAGTTTAGCATAAGTATGACATTTATTTTATGCTCGCAATACTTAAACATTCATACGAGTATGCAGTGCCGGATTTAGACCTTGGGGAGCCTGAAGCACTTGTGCATGGGGGCCCACGAAAACATCTTACCATAATCCTACCCAAACCCTAACCCTAACCAGTAACCCCTTATCGCCTGGAATATGTTTCACTAAATATAAGAAAAATCAACCAGCCTCAAATACATACAAAATACAGTGATATGATAAAGAAAAAGAAAGTTTATATGTTGCCCACTGTCCGGAAACAGGATTGTATATATACAACCAATATATAAGTTTAATGTAGTCATTTGACTACGACTTTCAATGCCTATGCCCACTACTAGAGAATATTTAGGTAACCAATAAATTCCAAGTATATGCAGGTCAAAAAGGTTCTTTTTCAATTGGATTAATATTATTTCTTTGCCAAAGACTTTGTAGTGTCTATGAATCATTTTTTGTACTAAATGGCTTCAAAATCTTTTTATTTTCAGTTCATTGTGTCAGGGTAGTGAAAACCCTTTGAACACTAATGACATTTTTTAAAGAAATCTCGGGGTGGGGGCCCTCAGCACGTGCTGGAAATGCTTCATGGTTTCTCCGGCCCTGCGAGTATATATATGTTATATCCAAACATAAATAAAGGCAAACAACCTCTCGTGGATCTCAGAGAATGTGGAACAATGAACGAGGCACAAGAAACAATTGATTCTGCGCATATGCATGTACATGTACATGAATCTCGTAACATAATTGCTATAGAGAACTGAGGCTGTTGAGCACGCTGTCTACAGCTAAACTGCGGTGGGGATATTGAAATATGAATTTCCGAATAAAGCAATTGGGAGATACATTGATGGATGCATTAAATTTATTCATTTCAAATGCTTTCAATTTTTTACTATAACGCAAATATTAATCAGAGAACGTCCGTGAATATTGTAACTAGAAGAGCGTTTAATACTTGATAATGCCTCCATGTAATTTTGCATCCGTATTATTTCTTACAAGGATTATAAGAGTTTATGATAACTCTGCTGATGATGATAGGACATAGTAAAGCTCGATTAGAGTTGATTCTAATTAAGGTGATGCATACTGCTGCAGACTGAAGGCAGTGTTGTACATTGATGCCTATTGAGCTTGTTGATGATGTTACAGAACGTCTATATGTAGGTTGATGTTACTGAACGTAGTGATGTGGGCTGATGTTACTGAACGTAGTGATGTGGGCTGATGTTACTGAACGTAGTGATGTAGGCTGATGTTACTGAACGTAGTGATGTAGCCTGATGTTACTGAACGTAGTATGAAGACTGATGTTACTGAACGTAGTGATGTAGACTGATGTTACTGAACGCAGTGATGTAGGCTGATGTTATTTAACATAGTATGAAGACTGGTGTTGCTGAACGTAGTGATGTATGCTGATTTTGGCGAGGAGACATGAGTAAATGGGCTGAAGCCGGGGGTGATCCGTGTTTCGTAGCAAATGTAGCGAGTAATTGCGGCAATAAATACCATCATCCCACTGGGTTGCACGAATTCAAAATTTCAGATCTGATAGCGGGAGTTCTCAATTGAAAGTCGATATAAATGTGAAGTCATACTTATATGACTTAAGCTAATTATTCTATCAAATACTACTTTCTTACCAGACCAGGATACTATGGTAATATGTAATTTATAGCATCATATTAGGTGAAGATATTGACATGTACATGCAAATTTCAAGAAACTGATGTTACTGAACGCAGTAATGTAAGTGATGATGATATCTTTATCTTATTGCCTTTCTTTAGGCTTTTTGTTAAAAGTTCTTTCTTATTACTGAAGGCTTCTTTTGTTTGTGCAATCCTATTGCATATTTCAGTCTCACATTTTTCATCATCTGTTATAGTATGACCTAAATATTTGAAACTCCTTACCTGTTCCTATTTCCATTTATCACAGTTTTAACTTCACCTCTATTCTGGGACGCTCTCATCACCTTTTGTAGACGTCCGTAGGCGAATGAAAGTAGCACCAGTAAAAAAAAATGCGAGAGAAAGGCTGCGCAGGTACGACCATGTCATGAGAAGTGACGACCATTCGGTTATCAAGACAGCGATGAACCCACGGTCGGCATCAGAGAGAAGCGTTGGCTGGATAAAATAATCGAGGGCATGCCCATTGTAAAAGTCCATTGAAGATGCCGACGAACGCGGCAAATGGAGGCAGGCTTGTCGCCCTGGCGGACCCTGCATAAAAGCGGGATAAGAAGAAGAGTCCTAAATCATGAGGTTTTGATGCAAGTTGATAGTATTGGTTAGATCTTATGATATATGAGGCTATTATCTTGCCTCTCTAATGCAGCTGGTTTGCTTTAGCTATCGTCGACGATATGATTATGCTTATAGTTATTATTTCAAGCTAACATATTGCACTCTTTCGAACAATATCGCTATCTGCTACTAGTGAGTAATATCATATTACTTTCATTGGGATTTTGCAGTTGAATTCCGCTAGAGCTTGAAAGAGTGCGAGTGATCGAGTTGAGACCGTACACTGCTTGTAGTGTATAGAGCTCAGATGCTCGTCTATACTCTGTTTGCTAAATTTTAACGTCGCTTTCGTATTTACAAGATATTACTAAATGGCTTATAGTAGCAAACATTATCGACATGTAAAGATGAAATCTTCAAGAAATTTATTGAGGTTAAACAATTCATCGAAAATTAGATCATAAAGCTTTCTCATGCGATGCTTCCTATGTAGGCCTATATTCAGCCATATCGTTTATTAGATTTTTGTTACGACGATATAGTGTCCATTAAGCTATGCCGTCAGAACATGCGTTTAGAATTATTATAGCCAACCTAATTAAAGGAATAGTGTTAAATGTAAGTTAAATGCAAAAATTAATACGGCCTATGTTTATTATATAGCTTTAACATCTCATGTAATTTTATGAAATATTATCTGAATATTTTGTCCTAATTTGGTTTAATATAATAATTAATTAATTAATAATTAATAATAATTTAGATAATATTGGCGCAGTTTTGTTCCTTATAAGAGTTTACATGTAAGCTGCATGTATATGGAGACTAGAATTGCTATTGGATAGTATTAAGTGTAATTTTGTGCCATGTATTGATTATAGTGATTCTCACAGAGTTATAAAATCCTTTTGGTAAAAAAGCTAAAAGTAAAAAGCTAAGGTTAACGTCAGTTGCCTCACTCAAAAGCGATGTCAGTGACGGGCGAGCCCGGGATTTGAACCCGCACCTACTGATCCGCGGTCGAGTATCTTACCGACTTCTCCATTGGCTCCAGCCAATGGTGTGCTTAATAAAAAAGAAAATTCCAATACCATTAAATTAATCTAATTTTAACGCGACTCAAATTTATTTACATAGAAAAAGGTTGCATCATTTAACTAATCGTAATCTTCTGCGATAAAAAAACACAGAATAAATATTTGTCAAAACTGAGTCAAATGTTTTCTCATCTAAAACCCGGGGGTAACCCTTCCAGCGCTAACATTTAGCAAACATTTACAGCTCTCTCAATCTTTTGCTTGCTCGGCTGCGCCACTTGACCTATGATGGAAATGAATGTGGAAGTGCTTCACTTAAATGCGTCGACACATATCATAACACAGCAACTCATAGCTGAGATTACTGATAGAGTTCTGTTTTTAAATCGGTTAGACAGTCACACAGCATTCTTTATATATATATATATATATATATATATATATATATATATATATATATATATATATATATATGTATGTATGTATATATATATATATATATACATGTATATATATATACACATATATGCAGTATATATATACTGTATATAGAATATATACATATTATACACTGTATATATTATAGTATATAATAAGAATTATATATAAATATATATACAGACTGGGGAATAAATAATAATCCCCTAGCGAAATCTCAATAACTTTAAGAAAACTCAAAATATCTCTACGAAATTTTCGGAGCTTCTAGGGGAGGAATTTCTGCGTATATCCTGCAAATTTGATGAAACTATTTTCATTAGTTACGAAATTACAGCATTTCTACGAGAAAAGTGCTAAAATCAATTTTAACAAGGCTTTTCGAAATGTCAGTCGTTCCTTTTAAAGAAAATAACGAGCCTGAAAAGGGCCGTTTACTTAAGTGGTGGAGTTTAAGCCTGCACTACTTGTTAGCTACTCCAATAAATGATGCTTAAAATTCGTTCTTATGTTAAAATTATTTCTAAATTTTGAAGAAAATGTCCTGTACTTTTGTTTAAAAAAGCCTTGTTAAAATTGATTTTAACATTTTTTTAGAAGAAACGCTGTATTTTTGTTACTTCGGAATATATTTTCACCAAATTTGCACGATAAGTGTAGAAATTCCTTCTCTAGAGGCTCTGAAAATTTTGTAAAACTATTTTGAGTTTTGTCCAAGTTATTAAGACTTTTGGCAAAAAAAGTCTTGTTAAAACTGATTTTGCAATTTTTTCGTAGAAACGCTGTAATATTTTTCTTTTCCTAGAAATTCCTCTCCTAGACGCTCCGCAAATTTCGTAGAGAAATTTTGAGTTTTCTTAAAGTTATTGAGGCTTTCTAGGGGATTATTATTTTTTGCCCCAGTCTGCACATATATATATATATATATATATATATATATATATATATATATATATATATCTTCTCTTATTTTTAGAGCTCTGCCTACTGGCAGGCACATGATATATAACGCCTCCACAGAGGCTCCACTCTTCTCTGTTATATATATTATGTATATATATATATATATATATACATGTATATATATATATATATATATGCAATAGAAATATTCTGCTACTTTATTAGTATGTGTGCACATTGTGTGAAATTTCATGTACATGTACACTCTTATGTGCAAGTGTTAGGCCTATACGGTAATCGCATATTTGCAGGACACTAGAATTATAAATAATGTTATGATGCTGGGTGCTTTTTATCATTCTGAAGATATAAATGTTAATTTATTGGATGTTTTTGGTTAGCTCCAAGGACAATGTGGTCGACGGGTCCATGTTCGTTATTGTAGCCGTAGATCCATGTTCATTATTCACCGTGTGGTCCTATAAAGGTGACTTTGGTTCAACTGGTTGAATAATCATGAATGACTGAGTCCTAACCAGTAATAATAATATTTCAAACCAATGCTATTTTACAAATACCAAAACATATTTATTCTCCTCTCTCTATCTGTTTCTCTCTCTCTCTTTCTCTCTCTCTCTCTCTGTCTCTCTAGTGTTCTGCCACGTAGGCCTAGAAGCGGGTCCATGATACTTAGCGTGTCTATGATACTTTCATACATATAAGCTGCTTTCACATTCCATAAAGAGCAATCATTGGATCAACAATTTAAATTCTGAGGCTATGCCCTATACATGTACCTTACGTAGCCTATATCTTGGGAAAATATGGCTTCTGAGGTGGTTTGTTGTTGCCTTACTCAGTTTTTACTTATTCGCCTCTTGCGACAGGTGCTGCTAACGGTTAGGCCATTCATCAGTGTCTCGGACACAACAACAGGAGCTGATTTACCAAGAACTAAGAATTAAAACGAAATTATGATAGGAAACTCCTGCGAACTTAAGTTGAATATTTCAAGTTTAACAGTTAGACATACTAGTTGAGTAGCAATTCAAAATGACTGCCGTGTTTAGATAATTTGATTTCAGAGCTAACGATGTAGTAGAGATGTAATGCGCTTCAGAGATGATAACCTATATTGTCTTCTGGACTATTTGAAGCTTCTTTTTACTTAAGACTTGTAAGCCTTTTTTAGAACTCATGCTTTCAGGCAAGCAGAAATCTTCGTGGTATTTTTTATATTTATAATTAGTCAAACATTTTGCGTGCACAGGATCTCTAATTTCCGGCTTCAATGCATAATCTGCTACTTGTAGACTAAAGAATTTATGTAAAATATAAAACAAGCATATATTGCAATTGTATGGCTACTCATTTAAACTGGCATGCATAAAAGGCTTCCATGTGATCCTTATGCAATTATAACGTAGGAAATCTTAGATGAGTCCTGTCTGAATCTCTAAGATTCTTTCGCCATCGTATGTTCACCGCAGAGATTTGTTTATAGAAGGCACTCTGGAGATCAATACGTCACGTCTTATCGCTAGGATACATAGCCAGCGGGTTTTAGAATTATGCGTTAGGAACTTCGGATAAAAACATTCGCTTTACTTTAATCTAGTAAATGCTGGTACCTGAAAATCATAGATGTCGTTTGCGATAGTAATATCTTTAAGATTACAATTAGAATGGAACATTTATATCAATTGTTACAACTTAAAAGTTGAACTTGTAACTTGCTGCGTACTTGTAAACACAAGTACGCATACACAAGCACACACTAAATTTAGTTTAAATGGTTTGCAGTGGCATAAAATGACTAATCAAGTGAAATCGGGTCACCTAGGTCAGATTAGATTTTTAGTGCTGGCAGCTCGAGCTTGCCATTCAGATTTGCAGAATGGTCAGGCATAGTATTGTAAATTTGTAATGGAGAAAGTAACAAACATATAGTCATGTTGGCGTCTCAAATGTATCGCCAATAGATTCCTGTGGCTAGAGAGGTCCATTTGTTATATTAACTAGCTGCAATCTGTTTAACAGATTAACCTAACTGTCGCAGTATACCAGGGTACTGGTTCACGACTGCGCTCAGTGGAGGCAGAGAGAGACAAGTCGTTAGGAGTGGTTGCTCGAGTGTTTACTTGCGACAAGTGTCAGCGAGACCCTGAGATGATTAATAAGCTGCGGGGTGGGTGGAGGGTGGGGGCTCTGCTTTCTGCAGGAAATACTATCTAAATCTGTTTGAAAAAATGAATGTGTTCATTCGGTAGTACAGTTTTATTAGTGAAAATCTCCGATGGATCTTAACTTAGAAGGTTAGATAGACCAAATCAATATCAACTAAAACAACTTTCACAGTGCTCTGAAAGTAAATAATGAATTAGTTTTTACAACCTATACCTCTAGAGAGTTTTATCATTTGGAAGATCCATTGTACGTATTCGTCAGTGATCATAACTTGATCTAGAATGGCTGATAGGATGGTTACATAAAGCTTGAGATATCTTCTACATTTTACTCTTATGATGAGCTTACAGCGAATTGCAGGTTTGTGAAATTTGTGAATAGCATGGAGTACTTAATACTTGTACATATACACTATATAATGCCAAGTAATAGGTCCATAATACCTATTTATACTCTGAGTATGCTTTCACGTTCTACAGAGCACTCTGTATGGAAATTGAGGTAGAGGCAGGCCGAGATTAGAAATGTTAGATGATTTAAAGATCCACTCATATGTGGATATGAAAAGGAAAGCAGAAGACAGAGAAAAGTGGATGCGGTACCTTGGACCTGACAGTAGGCAGTACAATAAAAGAGAGATAGATCACTCTATAGATCAATAGGTTAATCACCTCACAAAAGTAGGCCTTATCTACACTGTAATGTAGCCTCTGGCCCTCTAGCTTGGGAATAATATTTCTTTTGAGATGGTTTCCCCTTGCCTTTCTCAGTTCTTGCGTAGTCACCTCTTACAACACATACAGGTTACGGTTTGGTCACTTTTTCAGCGTACCGGACACAATACGGGTACCGGACATACTACAAGTTAAAGAAAATATAAATAAATAGAATGTTTGTTTCGTAATGCCTGATGATAGATATGCAAAGACTGCAGTAAATTGGAAGCCAAGGAAAAATGAAAAAGGAAGACCTTGAAGTTCTAATATTTGGTTCAAATACAAATATTTGAAAATTTTGAACGTATCATGGGAAGAAGCTGTGAGGGAATAATGAAGGAATAATAAAGAAAATAATGGAGGAATGTTGCCGCCATATGTTCTCTTTAGAACGCCAGGAACTGATGATGACGTAAAATTATTTATAAAGAATGGCACGATGAAAGTGTCAGGTATCAATATCATATAATTATGAACAACAACAGAAGTAAAAATGATAATTTAATAATAATAAATAATGTTGACTTTATTAGCATTCTCACGACTGGGGTCTATTGGAGAGTCAAGCAGATCACAAGCAGTAGCGGATCCAGGGGGGGCCAGGGGGCCCGGGCCCCCCTTAGGCTCGACGATAAAAAAATTTAAACTATATATTTTCAATGTTTCTATGAAATTTCAAGGTGTAAATATTTTTTAAGGGCGTTAGGGGGGGGTTGGGGGGGGGGTACAACAGGGAACTCGAACAGTCCGACTTCCTGGAATTTTCTCAAATATTGGGGCCCATATAACAGAAGGGGGGGGGCCGAGAAATGTTGATAGTTTCACTAGCTCTCAATTTTCACTTTAGCCACTGTATAAGAGGAAAAATGGTGTAAGTAAAAAATGTGAACTCTCTCCCGGAACACTGGTGCAAAACCGCCTTGGCTGGGATCGAGGGGCTTAAGCCCCCCCTCCATCTTCCGCCAAAATTAGGTCACTTTTGCAATTGGTCCAGATCCGCTGAGTTTCTTCAGAGCCTCAGAGGTGAAAATAGTAACCTATTTTTTTCCTAAACAAATGTAGGATTTTAGGAATTTTAGGTTTTCCCCTCACTTTAGTACGGGTATGAGGGGGGGGGGTAACCTACGGGGATATACTCACTCTATGAGCCGAGCGCAGTATGCTGAGAAATTTAGAGCCCATCCACACAGCATTTTTTCTGGTTGCGTCACGTCCCAAAGAAAGCGGGGCGTAAGAAAAAATGTGTACACTGTCCAAAAAAAATTTCGGGCCCCCCTTAAAAAATTCCTGGATCCGCCCCTGATCACATATTTCACTGTATAGCTTTATCCTAGCTAGCGAAATGTAAATAGTGGTAATGCACTTAACATCCAAGTTTATTGTTAATTGGAAGATCCAAGGCTCATGCCTGTTCACTGTCTACATTCACACATTAAGGTGTATTCGAAATTCTTTTAAATGAAAAATATTAGTTTATTCAATCTAATGCTACAATATATTATTGATAAGCATACCAACGCATTGCAACTTTCAGTCGTCAACTCTACTTTTTGTAAGACACATCAAAAGTGTTTTGCAACCCTGTGAGAATCTCTATAATCAATACATGGCATAAAATTAGCCTTAATAATATCTAATCACAAATATTGTTGTCTAAAAATTAACCAAATATTTATAACGAACGAAACAATGCAAGAATTAAATAGAAATAAAGACAAAATATTCAACTAACATTGCAATGAAAATAGAAAAGATGATAAAGTTATCAAATAAAAATATTAATTTTTCCATTCAAATAGCACCTGCTAGTCACTTTGAGCTGTACAGTGTATAATCATTAATCATTATATTAATGCTGCTTGTTGCTTATTTAGATTGTGAACCTTTCGGTGTGGTATCCAGGCCACTTAAGAATAAACCATCTGTTAACTGCACGTGTCGTAAGAGGCGACTAAGCAAGAACTAAGGAAGGTAACGCGAAACCTTTTCAGAAGCCATACTGTCATGCAATTCTTCCCTGATATTCTCAATAATTATGTTATTTATATTATTTATATTTATATTGAATATATATATATATTGAAGGGTATATAGTAATATTTAATCTGATTTTAGCATTTCTATTGTAAAAGAGTTTAGAGGTTATCTAAGCTTCTGTTTAGCTCGACGTCACGAGAGTGGGCTGAGCTAGGAGAGAGACTTTTGAGAGAGAAAGGTTAAGGAAAAAGGCAGAGGGAATGAGTAGATTGAATTCCACGTGATATTTTGGATTGGAAGAGGATTAGAAGTAATGAAAGAATTAGTGTAGAGACTGTAGACTGTTACAGAACAGTGGTGGGTAGTCATAAGTTGATATCCAATTTGAGCTTGATCAATAGTTGATCAGAGGAAAGAGTTTCCAAAGTATAAAAAATTGAAGTATTCTAACGCAGTTATTGAGGAAGTATTCAGTTACTGTTCCTATAGTTGAATTTGTGTCTTGATACTTTAATTGATTAGAGCAACGTATTGTATTTTCTTTGATTTGAATTGTATACGATTACTTTAGTATACGATTGTGTTAATTGTATACGATAACGCGTTACACGATCGAATACATTACAAGGGCAGCTAATTTAAATTTTATTAATTTTCGTTGATTTCAACTATTTGGATATTTCTTTATTTTCTTGAACTGTATGTATATATATATTTAATTCACGTTTTATTTTAAAATAAAATAATTTAATATTAACTATAGTAGATTGTCAGTAAATCCGTAAAAGGTCGGGGTTTTTAAGATTAGTTCAGTTTAATGTACGAGGTCAGATACAAACAAATCCATTGAATAGTTTTATATATTTTAGGATTTCGAGTCTGTTTTGTGTGTATTGATTGTGCTGTTTTAAGACATACCCTGACATATACTTTTCTAATTTATAGGCTACACAAGGTATGAATAAGACATAGTTTTTTGTGTAAGAATTATCTTGTTGCTCTATGAGGTATTGCCGGTTGCTGAGTATGAATATGTTCCTTGGACCGACCACTTGGTTGAACACTCGAGATTGATTGCGAACGGAAATCTGTGTCATGCTTGATTTAAAATATAAAACAACGGTCACAGAGTATAGTTAGCTGACAACAACATCAACTAAAACAACAACTATTAAAGTGCTACTGTCTTTAATGATAAATAGAGTCAAGTCCAAGCCGAAGAGAAGAAAAGCCCTAAACAAAGTACAAAATCCCAAATCGAGAAAACCAGTCAAACTGACTAACAGACAAACGGACAAACATATGGATCTGTAGACAAATTAGTAGGAAATTAGTCGCAAGAGATGTTTACTCTAGCAGTAGTTAATGTGGTACAGGGTTAACGTGAGCAGAATAGAGCAGCTCACTTCCGTTCCTTGAGGAACTCTAGGCATCTCTATAGTAAAAGAGAAATTTGTCGCATGAATACAGTCAGATAGTGAATTAACAAGTTTTTATGTGTTTATCGCAGCTTATAGTTACAAAACACCATCGTTTCTATTTTATCAACCTCCGCTCAGTCAACCTGATATTGTGCTGGCATATCTTTTCTACTGAACCGCGTGTAATGCAGTTTGCTACAAAATTAATAACTCAAGAAGCAACAGATTAGAGCTAAGATGTGTAGACGTGGCTATATATTTAGAATTTTCGCTCGGTGTCCGTCGAACTTTAAAATAGACTCACTAATACTGCGACTGTTTGTAGTAGGCGACTAATGCAGGAACCGGAGTATAGGCCGATGAGAACCACCTCATCAACGGTGCGAATAAATGTATATATTAAATATAAATAATAGTACACTATACTATAATGGGAGCATGATGCTGATTCGGATCATTATCAAGTAATGGCCGCGATTGAGTTGCGATAAAAAAAATAAGTTGAAAATTAAGAGATTTACTATGAAGAGATTTACAAGTGGAGTTAATTACAAAGATTAATGTCAAGCAGACAACTGTCTTTTTGTAGTCAATATCCGGTCATGGTTTCCTCAGACAAATTTCAGATTTGAATGAGTTCATAAATAGCACGTCCACTAATTGGGACAACCATAGTTTTTACACTAGTGACTGGTCTATAGTTGACAAAAGGTTCGACAATTGTGAACTGGGAAGCGGACTCGTGATACATCTCTTTCTGCTAGTAATTGTTATTAGTGATTAGAGTTATCTAGTGCCCTGTTTGCTTATAACGCTACTGATTTCTACAATGCTGCTGTTATTTTTCTACAGCTCTGCTGTTATCTACAACGCAACTGTTATCTGGAAAGCTGCTGTTTTCTTCAAAACAAGAAAACGCTGTTGTTATCTACAACCTAACTTATATCTGATGCTCTGTTATCTTCAACGCTGCTGTTGTCTTCAACGCTGCTGTTATCTTCAACGCTGCTGATATCTTCAACGCTGCTGTTATCTTAAAAGCAGCTGATATCTTCAAAGCAGCTGATATCTTCAACGCAGCTGATATCTATTCAACAACATGCGTGTTGTATGAATGGTTCCAACCTTCTGTTAACGATAAATGGCAATTTCAGATTACTATTCGCGCCTAACTTGAAGCTTCTTCAGCGGACCTTTCAATGGAATACTTGTACTAAAGCAGAATTAGTGTTGCCTACACCTTTTATAGCGCTGGTTGAATTCGCAAGACGCTGATTTCCTGGTTTAACGTTAAACCTCGACGCTTTGTGACTGGTTAATGATGTTTTGCTTTTTCAATTAATTAATAGATATGCCAGAGTTATGGAAGTATAGGGCTAGAATTGGGGTAAATTGTGGTCAGTGGGTTTTAAATTAAGCGAAAAAATGTCGAGATGTGATCAGATATCTTATCCTCTAATTAAATACTCTAGGCGTTTTCGACCCCCAAAACCACTCGTAACGACATCTCTCTTTACTTATGTAAAATGCAAAATTCTTGGATTCTCTTATTTGTCAATGACGCACCCTATCTTTGATAGCTAATTCTTGTTATGTTTTACTCCCTTCCAAGAATTATCTTTATGTGGTGTCCATTGTAAGCATTGGTAATATTGTTACACGAATATATGAATAAGATTTGTTCTACTCAAAAATAAAATAAAGAATTTCTTAGTGAGTCAGTACAGGCACGTAATTAATTAATGCGAGAAGAAATTGAAAGAAGGTATTACGGTATTTTAACTGAACTGACCCAAACCCGAACCCTGCCCCTGGCCAAACTCGAACCCTGACTTGGCCAAACCGTATTTTACTGAACTCTCCTTCGTCAATTTTAGGCAAACTAGAATTGAAACTCATATCATAAAGAACGTTACAGCTATTTTTCAAAAGCCTGAAATTAATGTATTATGGAAAATGAAATTCGACTGATCAAGAACTGAGGAAGGAAACGAAACGGGAATCACCTCAGAGGCCTTATTATTTTCAATCATGGTCTGTGAATAAGTCATAGTCTTTTGTGAAGGGATTAACTTGTTAATAGACTGTTGGAGTGCACTTTATGAACCGTGAAAAGCACTACATGAAGTAGGAATATCTACCTGGTTCCTGTAATTTAGCAGAACACTAGAGAGAGAGAGAGAGAGAGAGAGAGAGAGAGAGAGAGAGAGAGAGAGAGAGAGAGAGAGAGCGAGAGATCGAGAGAGTGAGAGAGAAAGACTGGGAAAGACAGAGAAAGAGAGAGAATTATCATTCTTGTTATTATCGTTGCTGCACAATTCGTATCTTTTTTTTGACAGTTACTGTTGCTACTTAAAAAGTTGTTGCTTTTATTAATTCACGTTATTAACTGACCGAAGAACGGGTTGTCTGACTAACGTTAGTTTATATTGAGTGAGTGGCTAAGCCATAAACTGTTCACTTTACGACCAGACAACAGCTGCAGGCTCCCGCTGATTAGACCCTGGATAGCACGATTCTCTCATACTAACTGACCCAAATACATCGAGCCTGGCAAGGCTGGTGCCTATGGCGCAACAGCTACACTCGATGCTTTAATCGGAATCACACATATAACAAAACTGTACAAGTTCTATGCAATGACCTTCCATGATGATGATAGTATCATTGCCATATCTGGTAACGACTTGTATGAAATCATTAAGCAGTTTATTTATTTACTATTCCTGCATGTTATTCCATTCGAAAATAAAACTTAGGGTCCTAAGATATCAAGAAAAGTGTCACGACGCGGCCTAAAGCCCTGCTAATGTGAACTATTTAGACAAACTAGGATAGAATACTTACTCCTAGTCTGATGTAGTATGTATCTTAAGCAAATTTTTAAAACTATCTAAGTTACCAACGTAGTATTCGACAATATACATTAGCTGCAATTTAAAGATTTAAAGAATATTACAGGACATGTTACCTTTATAGTTGTTCAGCATAATTATTATAATAATATGAAGTTAAAAACGATGAGTAATATCGAGCTTGCATTTAATTAATATAAAGCTGTACAATATATTAAATACAAATGGTGTAAGTGAGAAGAAACATAAGTTTGGGCCGATGCTATGATTCCTGCAGATCAACGTGTTGAGATTTTACTCTCTGTAGAAACAATACAAGTGTTAGTTTAACTTCAAGTTCTGAAGCCGGAAGGGCTTCTTCAAGACAAGGCAACAACTTGGTCTACGAATAGATTGATTATTTAAAAAGGCTTGCGAAAATATTCAACATAAAATGTCATAAAATAATAGCTTCTAAGTTCCCGTTTTATTGGTTTGCCATGTCGTCATCTTGCTGTCACCCCGCGCCTTCCATAGCCTCTTTCAAGAATGTTTTAATGGGCATGGGGTAAAAATGGCTAAAGTCCTTACCGGAGGTAGAACAAAAATGGTGGAAGTTCATTCTGAGGGTGGAGAAAAAGTGGCGAAATGCAATACGGGGGAAGGTCGATAATGGTGGAAGTCCTTTCTGGAGTAGGGTAAAAGTGACGAAGTCCTTATTAGAGAAGGTAAAAAATAGCGGAAGTCCCTTGGGGGGGGGAAAATTATCGAAATCCTTAATGCATAAATGTTTAAAAAGATAGCAGAAGAACATAAAAAGGGCGCAGGCATAGACAGCCATTTGATATGTTGAATTTTAGCATCTCTGCAACAAATTAATGGGACGAAAGTGCAAGTCTTGGAGGGTCAAATCCTCCGAATGGTGGAGGATGGGTAGTTGCCCTCACTCTCCAGTTACATGTTAAAAGAGACTATGCCCCCCTTCCGTCGTAAATTATAATCACGCCTCCAGCTTCCTTCGTCTACTGATGGCGTAGGCTAATTTATGGAAGGTTTCCTTAACGTGCGAGTTCTACTACATACAGTTCCGTCCAGCTATCCAGAGCATGCCACTAAGCTGCTTTGTTAGTTCTACGTGACAACGATGCTGTAGTCGTACTATTTCACATTTAAAATATAGACTGCCATAGAAAGTCTCAGTAAGAAATGAACAGAGTCAGAGTGAGAGAGAGAGATAGATATAGAGAGAGAGAGAAGAGAACAGAAGGGAGAGAAGAGAGAGAGAGACAGAGCGGAGAGAGAAATTGAGAGATTTAGAGAAGATAAACTATTATAACTGCATCAGTGATTTCCAGATCTACAATATGTTGGCTACCACCTCCATTATGATGCAAAAATTGCCTACCGCCTCTTTCTCTCCCCCCGTAAAATTAAATTTCAATTTTTAAATTTTTTAATATTTGCAGGAATTATTTATAATCATATATATATATATATATATATATATATATATATATATATATATATATATATATATATATATATATATATATATATATATGTATATATAAACACATCTCTTCCCACCATAGATTTTATTTCATCTTTTTTATTGCTCAACCGAAATAAAAATTGAAAATAAAAATTCTAAATAAAAAGAAAAACAAAGAGCATATGAACCGAGAATGAAATTTGTGTGTGACCTGCAGAATAGAAGATCGATTGATTGATGAGGAAATCTGCTTGCGATATGTTGAATAGGTGATTGACAGATTCATGGACTGATTGATTGATGGACTGATTCATCTTAGAAATATTCAAACAGTTGGAGTGAATGATTGAAATATTGATTGCATGAGATGAAGGCAGCGGATACAAGTAGAGCGGAGTAATGCAGCCGTGTGGGTTTCTATCCTACAGATTTTACACTCACTCTAGATTCTGCTGAATAGTGAATTCTGCACTGCTTCGCAAAAGCGATTCCATCCAGATGTTAGAAACTCTTCAGTGGGATTGAAGAATGCTCAGAAAGACGAATGACCAACAGAATGAATGGGAATTTACATTACTAATTTAATTGTTACAGTTGTTACAATAAGCGCAAGGAAAGCTCAAGAACAAATTTAGAGATTCACTAATAATTTGCTGAATATCAAGAAGAAAATATGGATAACGTGGCGCCAATTACAGCTTACATTATTATGACTATGACGAGGCTCAAGATTACTGCCTGTATTCTTATGACGATTATGAGGCGTAAGATTACTGCCTGTATTCTTATGACGATGACTAGGCGCCATATTACTGCCTGTATTCTTATGACGATGACTAGGCGCCATATTACTGCCTGTATTCTTATGACGATGACTAGGCGCCATATTACTGCCTGTATTCTTATGCCGACTATGAGGCGTAAGGTACAGCCTGTATTCTTATGACGATGACGAGGCGTAAGATTACGGCCTGTATTATTATGACCATAACGAGGTGTAAGATTACTGCCTATATTCTTATGACGATGACTAGGCTGAAGATTACTGCCTACATTATTATAACTATGACGAGGCTCAAGATTACGGCCTGTATTATTATGACGATAACGAGGTGTTAGTTTTCTGCCTATATTCTTATGATGATGCTGAGGCGTAAGATTACTGCCTATATTCTATCTTATGCCTGAATGTCCTAAACAAAAGACTGATGATCAAGTTGTAACACGGTTGTCCGATAAACAAGACCATGAGTTCAAATCGCAGAAGTTCGCCTATTCTACCTAGAGGTGCTTTTCTTTGCCTAACGTTACCCATTTCTTCCCATCTCTACCTATATCTTCCTAGCAGTGTCTGTCTTTTTCTGACAATGCCTATCTCTTCATAATAGCACTTTTGTCTTTCTATTGGTGCTTATCTATTCCTAGCTGTGCCTATTTCTTCCTAACAGAACAGTGCCTATCTCTTTCAAACCTTCTCATCACTTACTGGCAGTGATTATATCTTCCCTACTTCGCCAATATCTTCCTAACAGTGCCGATCTCTGCTGGCTGTGTGGTATAAAGCTATACTCTCCATTATCTGTAGTATGTTAGCACGCATGTGGTTATCGGATACTGTACAGTGTGTAGTGTTTCCACTCATATCAGACGTTATTTTAATGAACTGGATCACTATATAGGTTTGACCTTGGTGCCTGTGAATTGTGAAAGAGAATGACTGTAACTGCTCTACGAATGTTTCAATAGCATAGGGATAACGCCATGAAGTTTTAAATGACAGATCCTGAGGTGAATTGAACCCTCGTGGGTTCGAATCCCAGCCGCGCTGATCTGAGAGTAAAATCTCGGACATTCACTGGACTGGTTACACGGAAAATGGAATAAATTTCGTAACGGTTTAAACATGTGGTATTAAAAGTGATAGATATAAACATAGTTGATCATTTCGCTATAATGCGTGTATTTTTACTCTACGACCACCCTGGTTATTATAAATGTAGCACTGCTGGAAAGTTAGTCCGTTTATATCAGATAATTATAGACAATTATCATATATCAGAATCATAAATTTGCCGTTCTGCCGTTTATTCTGTTGCTTTACTGATTATGACTGTTATATCATTTGTTGTATTGTAATTATCTGCGGATGTCAGATTGTGATAAAATAATGTAATAGTTTGTTTCTCTTCTGTGATTATTGTCAAAGTATAAATTAATCTAATTTATTTTACATTTGGTACCAAATGTGAATATTATTTCTCAATGTTTTCGGGACACTGAAGAACAGAACAATTGCAAACTGGACTTTTCGTAAGAGGAGAGTGAACAGGAACTGAGGAAGGCAACATGATACCACCTCAGAAGTTACACTATTCCCAATATATAGTCTACATTCGGATATGGATAGGGCATAAACGTTTGTGAAATGACTAACCCGTTAATCGATGGAGTACACCTTATAGAGCGTGAAAGCGGCATGTGAGTAGAAATATGTACCTTAGACTTGCCACTAGGTCGAACACTAGGGAGAGAACATATTGCATAAATATCAGTAACATTTTGTCTTAGATTCTAATGTGCCATCCTATAAAGCTTCAATCAGAACGATATCGTCGCCGAAAGTCGCTTTTGCATACTATGAACGAGATGTCGCTCGGCATCTGAGCTGATTTCAGCTACATGTGACGGGAAAGATATTTTCTCGAGATCGGGAGGATAATGTCACCGTTAGATTAAAACAAAGTCGACGCCAGGAGGCTGCTTTCAACCATCGCAGGGGGCTCCAGCCAATAGGAGAGCGTGAAATCCGCGCAAACGCTTTGAATTCTTGGAAATGTGACATAACAGGCTCAAGATAAAGTTGAGAATAAAAAAGTTTCATAAGATGCAAGAAGCAGATTTGTAGTTATCTCGAGGATAAAGTCAAATGGTAGAGATTGATATCGGCGAGAATATCTTTCCGTTTATTAGAGCGGGTATAAGGTACTTAAATAACGCGTAGTCTTCGCTATAATGGTACTTTAAATTAGAGTTAATATATTCGATTGGAAAAAGTGAGTAGAGCAACCAGTGAAAAGAGCAATAGAGAGAGAGAGAGAGAGAGAAAAAGAGAGAGACAAAGTGAGTGAGAGCGAGAGTGAGTGAGTGAGAGCGAGAGTGAGTGAGTGAGTGAGTGAGTGAGAGAGTGAGTGAGTGAGAGAGAAAGAGAGAAAGAGAGAAAGAGTAATACAGAGAGAGAGATAAAGTGCTAGAGATAGACAGAAATACATGTATATTTCAATTGGGCCATCGTTATATCCTGGTTATATCGTTGTATCGAGGTTATATCCTGAAGACGGAAATTAGGTATAAATAAACACAACCAAAACTTGTGGACGCTCAATTACACGAGTGTAATATGTGTCAGGGTTACGATTATTTAAGCGAAACGTTATCGGCTGCATTGTACAGTATATCTCTAAGTTATTGCAATACGCAAGTAGCTTGTGTATTGATATTATTGTAGGGTGTTTTATTCTATCTTTTTGCCTGTTTCTATTAGATTCCTATGATAAATTCATATGCTCTCTAATTTGTTTGTTTTGTGCATTACAGGTATTAACGATGAAAGAATTAGAAGAGGGATTCAATTTGTATTAAGATTGAAGTTGGACAGATCATAACCTAGATTTATATTAGATGGCTACCATATATTTTGTTAGCAACCTTACTACAAGTTGGCTAACAATGGATATTATAATATAAAATATAATTTCCAGTTTGTTTTAATTGTAAATGCAGAATGGATTATGAATAAATGCATAGAATTAATTATGAATAAAAGCATGCGTAATGCATGCTTACGTGCTTTTCACGTGGATTAAGTTCATTTCTACGCAGATAAATGATTCCTGACTTTGTATCTTACCAAGAATGCAAAATGAGCTCCTTAATGAATTCCTTCCTATTCCTACTTACATGAATAATTATAGTTTATAATTGGGGAAAATAAAAAGAAATATGTTGAATAGATTGAGACGTCGCTGGCAGAAAACAAAACCAGGGTCTACCGGTGATCAAATTTTGACTGCTAATGTCATCAATGGAAATGACGTCGCACCAGAGACAGAGGATAACTTGAAGGATGATAATTCCAATCCCAGCGTGGATACGTCATTACTAGATATAAAGGATTTAGGAGGAGTTGATAATAGCAGCAGCGATGGTACTGGAAGCATGTCTTATTCTGAGCAAGTAAAAAATGAGAGATATAAAGTTGAAATGTTGCGTAACCCTGATACAATCAGGAATAATTATTTAGCAGAATGCGGACTCAGTAAGAATGGAATGGATTGGAGGAAGAATGAGGAGGCTGAGAGCAGGAGTAAACTAAAGAGACTGTTGTCTCTTGGTCGCAAGAAGTCAGCCTCTCATCAGAGATCCAACAGAATCGAGTCACAGCCTGCGAGCAGTACTGCCCTGTCAAACACCTCAAATGAAGCGAAACTGAATTCAGATCGAGAATTGGAGCAAGCTGTAAGACTAAAGCAGCGCCGGTCTCTAGATTCCACCAATGACTCTTTGTCTACTGGTCAGATCCCTAAGCCTCGCTCAACTGACCGAGAATCAAAGCGCCGTCCGGCTTTCAGTAGTTTTAGAGACGATCCCAATCCACGTAACATAGCTGACTCAGTATCGAAACGAGCACCTAGACCACGACATTCCACGCTTGATGACTTCATTAACTCAATATTTTCAGATAACTCTGATGTCGTGCGATCACGTGAGGATAAGACAAGTTTTAAGAAACTGGGAGCTTCGATAGGTTCAAATGGGCGATTAAAATTGGATCGGTCTTCGTCAAATAAAGCTGAATATCGAATAACTAATTCCGCAGGTCGAGCTGAGATGTGGAAGTCAGCAGATGTTAAATCAGGCAATATCAGCGTAACTCACGAAGGTATACGTGATACATTGTGTGAGAGGTCAGCGGTGGGTTCAGTTGTTGTTCATCGGTCGTTTGATGACGACTTATACAGCAGCGCTGACGATGATAATGATGATCAACATTTTACTGATATAGAGAACCTTAACTTGCAATCTAAAAACACTTTGCAATTTCAGTCTTGCAATGAATCAGCAATTATGTATCAAGATAGTGCAGGGAATCTTAATACAAGTGTTACAAATAACTCAATTTCAAAGAATTTTGAAGTGCTGAGGGCAGAATCACCTTCTCTTCCGCTTATTCTGCCAGAACATGTTAGGTCAGATGTTGTGTTGAAATCATCTGACATAATAAAAATCAAAGAAGACACTAAATCAGTGGAAGGTAAGATTTCTCCTCCGAGACTCAAGCGCCGCCAAAAGACACCTATCTCTAATGACGAGCCGATGGTTCTAGCAAATGATTGTTCTTCTGTGACTGCTGCATCTTTACCTGAAAAAACTTCTAATGGACCCTGCAAGCGATCAGGTTCAGTGAAAAATCGTAATGGTGCAGTGGAGAATAATGTTAACAGAAAAATTAAGAAGCAAAAGGAAATTCTTGAACCGGTCAATATAAATGAGCCTCAACCACAAATTATGAACTTACTAAATTATGAAATTACTTCCGATGAAAAGAGCACTTCAAAAGTACTAACAAGCCGAAAGGACAATAAAACTTTGGCACTGAAAAATGAAAGAAACTTTCAGTCAGGCACTAGTCGACTTAGTGTTGACCTCTCGAAGTATACTTATCGTAACTCCTCTCAGAATTCAGAAAGCAGCGTGCCGTGCTATCCAACAACATCTAATGACGTTGGTCCTGCAGTGACCACGACGAACACTTCACGTGATAAGTCAGATGGAGGTTCTCGATCAGAAGCAGCGGCTATTTCTAGCCAGAGTCGACAAGACAAGAGGAAGATTGAAGGCCCTCATCAGATGGATACAGACAGGAACAGAAGTGACCATGCTGAGAAATCAGGTGAAAGTTTACCGGTGACTGCAGGTGAAAGTTCAGCAGCCCCTGTGATAACATATTTGATCTCTCCAGCAGGCCACCAGAGTGCTGCTAATAATGCATCTCTAGATAGAAGCAGGTCTTACCGACAGTATGAAAATTACGTGAAACAAGAAGAGCAGCGGCAGAGACTGAGCGAGGAAAGTAAGCTGAGCCCAGAAACGTTCAGCGGTTCTGACGGGGAGGGAAGAGACTCCGGGTACGTGACGCTGGAAGACCTTCAAGCACAACTCGGCTCTTCCACAACTTCCGATGTCTCATCCATTAGATCCTCGAGGTACTCCGGTAGCAGCACAGGTAGCACCGCCTTCAGATCAGGCAATGAGTCACAAGCTTCGCCCTCACAGGCTTCTACAGTTTCTTTTGGGTCCACCCACGACGAGTGCGTCCAGGGATCGATGAAATGTGGAAAGAATGTAGATGAAATGGAAGAAATTATTGGTAGCGCTACATGTTGTCGTGATAAAGAAACTCGCGCAGTTCAACAGGAATCTTTCTTAAAGAATAAGAGTGAAGGTGATGACCTATCTAGTCATGTTTCAAGGAAATTATCACCTTTAACAATTAGTTTATTAACAACTGGAAAAGAAATGATTACGGAAAGTTCCAATAATTCGATAATATCCGATCCGTCGCATGCAATTCAACCTTCATCGAATTTGCACGAGCAACTTATTGTTAACGCTAAAAGTAAGAAAAAATCGGGATCTGCTCTAGAACTTACGTTCACAATTAAGCTTATGGAAAATGCTGTAAGAGAAAACTGTAAAGAAAATTCTCAGTCATCTTTTAAGTGCTCCGGTGAAGGCATGGACACTGTGGATACTTCTTATTTAAAACTCAACTCTTTGTCAGCCAATGAGGATGAAAGAAATGGCCATGTGATTGACAGTAAACACTCAGAAGCTGCAGCTTTGTTTAGCAGTATAGCGTCACTGAGCTGCAGTGGAGAAGGGAGTGTTAAGAATTTGACATCTCAAATCAATTCTCCTCCAGTTCGTCATTTCCGTCCTGATAACATCTGCCGAGATAAACCATCAACAAAAGTTACAATAGAGAATTCCATTGAACAGGCAGTGGCTTCACACACAGTATGTGATAAAACTATCAAGTGTGATTGTGGGAAGACATTTACTTTACATTCCTGTCCCTCCACTCCCAGTTCTCTCCACAGTAATTCTCAGACGTCCAACTCTTCCACCGTAACACCCACGCTGGGCGATTTCCAAAGGATTCTACCCAGTGGACTATCATACTCCTGTGATCATGACGATACGTTGTTTGACAGGATGAAAGATGACGGAGCGTATCTTCCTCCTCTTTCAGAGAGAAGTGACACAACCTCTCCTGTCAACTCTCTTCAGAGTGAGATCAGTAAGAGAACAATGTGTGAGAGATGCAGCTCAGAGTTGACTGACGTTCATGCCTCTAGAACTAAGTCAACAAGGCGAAGCGTATCTCATGGAGAAGAGTTTGAAAATATCAGTGAGGAGGATCTAACGATGGATGCTGACAGTGTTTTTCTACCGGTTCTTGATTCGTCACGGGTGTCCCCGCATTGCTGTGCTGAAAGATCTCTCGACGGGCGGCGGCCACACGCCGAGAGATCTATCTCAGAGGTAAGGAGATCTAGAAATGCCTCTGATTTCAGCACAGCCAGCAGGTGCAAAGCTGTGACAAGCAGGAGGCTTTGCCGGTCGACTGACACGAGATCCAGCAGTGGCAGGAGGTCTCCTGAGAGATCTCTGTCTTTCTCAAGATCGTTTGGAATCTTCGGTGTGCCGCAGAAGCTAAAGAATTGGTTTCAAGGTAATGACTCCAAAAGAGTATCTTCTAAATCCTGTGAGGCAAGAGCTAGTGGATACTGCAATCGACTACGAGGGTATGAATCCTGCAGTTCTACGTCTGGCTGCAGAACATCAGCAACTGATCAAGTTTCTTCTTACTGTTCTTCGAGCAGCATCTGCAACTCTTCAGATCACTGGGCTGGACTCCACCGCTGTCGCTGCTCGCAGAATGAAAGATGTTCACTAGATCGCTCATATCCTTCTGGATGTAGGCAGTCATTTTTCCGCGCGGATGCCGAGTGTTGCCACTCCACCCATTGCGGAAAAGCCACACAAGCGTGGGCAGATCCACGAGTAAAGCGTTACCATTCAATGGCGTGCGGAGAAACTCTGTCTCACCAGTCCGTCTTGTCTCGACATCGCGGAAGTAGCAGTGACTCTGACTGCATGTGTTCCACTGAACAGTCTAACTGCATCTCTACCTGTGCTTTGAAACGAAATACT